>CM068370.1:273247592-273425758 GCA_034769895.1 Magicicada septendecula | reverse complement strand
AAAGAACAAGTCTAGATAAGTATAGCAATGGGTTCCATTATTTCAAATAAAATTGAAATGAAACAAAAAAAGTGACAAACAAATTGAAATCAAACAAAGTGAAATGAAACAAAAAATTTTTATACCAAAACAGCATTCAAATTTTCATTTGTAAAGAACACATTTATAGCTAACATAGCACACATACAGTGATGCCATCACATACATTTTCTGTTAAGAGAGAATTCCACACCATATCAATATATGCGGTATAAGCAAAAAGTATTGAGACTAACTTTATTGCAAGTTAAGCAGTTGACCTTGGAAGTGTTATAAGGAGAGACTAGTCATACCATCTAGCCAGCTTCTTTCAGTAATATGTTACACACTGTTGAGTGAAGTTTGGTTTTAAGTCTTGATGGAATTTATTACGAGGGAAAATACAGAACAATGTATGTGCATCAAATTCTGTCAAAAGAATGGGAAAATTACCACAGAAACTTACCAAATATTACTAGTGGCTTATGGAAGTGAGACAATGTCACTTCCACATGTTTCTGAGAGGGCCTCTAGATTTCATGAGTGCTGAAAGTGATGAACATAAAGGAAGTCCTTCAATAAGCTGCAAATGATGAAATGTCAAAAAAAAAATTGACAAAGCCATCTGAATTAATCACCATCTTACAATAAGAGAGCTTAGCAATGATTTCAACATCTTATTTGGATCAGTACAAACCATTTTGATTAGTGATTTGGGCGTGTGGAGAGTGGCAGCGAAGTTCATTCCAAAACTGCCGCAGACAAGTTTGAAGCAAAAGGAACATGGAAAACACATCACCCTTGATTTGCTTCGAGGACAAACCATAACAAAACACTACTACATTGGAGTTCTTCAATGTTTGCAAGGTACTTTTGAGATGCCTTGGTTCCAAACCTTGGGCAGCTGGAAAATGCATCATGACAATGCTCCAGCAACCTCCATACTATCTACTACCTCTCCATGTGACTTCTTCCTATTCCCAAAGATAAATTTTATACTAAAGGATCAAGGTTTTCAAGACAAGGAAGAAATAAAACAACATGTGCCACACACCAGCTACAGATGATTACAAAACAAGACTTCTGGCAATGTTTCCAGAATGGTAGGATTGGTGGAAGTGCACTGTGAATTCAGAAGGACCCTACACTGAAGGAGATTAATGCCTTGTATTTGTGAACCCCCCCCCCACACAGGGTGAACTATGTATATGTATTGTAACAACAAATTAATAATTGTTTACTTATATGAGACTCCCGTGTATCCACGTTAAGCCCCATGTTATGTGCGTCAATTTGTAACAACAAATTAATCAAGATCAATAATATTTATTTTAGGTTTCGGCGTTTAATCAAGCTCCACGTTGGTATGCGCCAATTTGTAACAACAAGCCGATGTTACGTGTGTTTAATCAATCTGTTATTAAGGAAATGTTTATTAGGTAGTCTTATAGGTGACCTCCTGTAACTCAATATTAATAGACAAGTTTATTTATTATATCGTTATTGCAACTTTTATGTAGACCATAACATGGTTTTACCCAAATACTAAATGTTTACTCAATGTTAATTCTATATTTCATGTATTTTAATTAATAAATTGAGAATTGTCTCCAACCCTAGTCAGTCCGTATTATGTAAATCAATTCAAAAGTTGTGAAGGAAACACGCTAGTTCGGCAATCTCACGTTCTACCAGCTGTCGACTATAAGCACTGTTATTCGTAATTGACTTACTCTTATAGGTTAGCTTGTTCACCAGATTTTTAATCACTTTTTTTACCTGTAAATTAATCCACCACCAAAATACAATACCTATTCTACAATAATATAAAACATCATTACATACAAGAAGGATTCTTTATTTATATTACTTTTTATTTTAACTTCCAACAGTGTTCTTCACGGTTATAAAATAGTTATATCGATTGTACGATGTTGAATCGATTGGTTAGTTGACTATTCCTTTTTTAATACAAATTAAATATAATGTTAATTATCTCTTATCCCAGGGTACGTGTGATTCTTTTAACGATTAGTAAGGCCAGGTAATGCAAAATTAAGGTTACTAAGTATTACAAAATGTTATTAGTTCTTAATGTATTAAAATTAAATATAAGCTGGTGTTACCGTACTGGGCGATTCTCAAGATAGCAGTGCCAGTATACAAACGATTGAAGATTTACAGTTGAGGTTACGTTAGTCCAGAAAAGGTGTTCAGATTATTAATAAAATTGGAAGGGTGATGTCCTGGAAGGCGACAGGAACTCTTCTATTCTTCGTTCTCCTTCACGATCCTTGTGGTTGTCGGTCCCGGTGGAATTGGTGTCGTCTTATAATTTCTTTCTTGAAAGTGAGATTTACGTCTCCAGTAACAAAGGTTCTTGAATATTTTTTGTCTATAATTCCATTAATTCAGACTTCTTATTCCATCAATGAGTCTCCTGGTTAAATGGGAAATCGGGTTCAACACTAATTCCAATGGAATTACCTTGAAGAGTGAAATAATAATTCCGCTACCATTTGGAGGTATATGGGTATATTTTTCGAAATCTAATTCATTGATTATTCATCGGTTTAGTTTGCAGGAATTGGTTTTTACTTTAATTTGTTAATTTTTATTCATTTTATGTTAATTTATGTCTTTTTTTTCTTAAATTTGTCTACTGATCTGAACTCAATAGCATATAACAATCGAATAATATATTAAAGTTTTTTATAAATTCTTTTCTGTATTTTGTATGAATTCAACTTCACCCATTAGCATATAACAATCGAATAATCCAAATCAACAAGATTTTTTATATTTTAGTTACCCTAACAACCATTACTTTCTGTCATTGGATAATATTTGATATCCTAGAGCCAGAATTATAAAATATTACTACTCTTTTTTAATAAAATACTCCATGCTTGGAATTATACCAAATTACCTAAAACTCTCACCAAATCTACCTTATTAAACCGTATATATTTTACTATAGTTTCATTTGACTGGACTTATTAAAAAGGTATTAATTTCCTTTTACAAATATTAAATTTAGGCCTATAGGTTTTCTTACAACTGTTATAATATTGTTTTGTTTTTAACTTAATTTTTCTTTACCTGACCTACTGTACAAATAGTCACTGGTTTATGGCCACTTACATCAATTTTAATTTCCTGGTTTTAATTCATTATATTAATTAGTTCATCCTTGAACCCTTCATTATTTTATAACATAACTATAAGAACTACTTGCCAACTTTTTAACACTTATTGCCTTCCTGGCCAAGTTTACAAACATTAATTCAAACATCTTCATTAATCAATTACAGTAAATACATTCAACATAATATAATACCTAACCCATGTACTTATACTTAATTATTCAAATACAATTTTAACATAAATAAAAGGAGTACCGCAGACTAAGTACTTCTTTAAAGCAACAACTCCACTCTTACTATCCACAAAACATAAGATAAATATTCTGTAAACACTATATCATGTTACAGCATAACACCAAGTACATTTCATAACATATTAAATATTAATTTGAATAGTATTTTATAATTTATTCCTACACATTAAACTCCTCCCATTAGACACAATGTTTAGGTTTTACATCCCATATTATTTATTACATTTTTTTATATTTAGGTACACTTTAGATGTTTTAATTACTTAGTAACCTTAACATGTACCTATAATGTATTCTTCAGGTGATATGGGCCCTCTGGTATTCAACTATAACCGGCTTTGGGTATTGTTCTAAACCATATTTACTTCGTTTTTTATGTAACGTTGGGGACCTCAAAACTGTTACGTTACAGTATATACGATTGTGTGCGCGTGTGCATATAAATTTAATAAATCTCTTTACAACAACTTTAATATCATATAATTTTTGGTAGTTCCTGCACAAGGCAATGGGGTCCAAAAAATGGATGTTCTAAAAAAATTTTCATAAGAAGAACAAAAGTAGAGAAATTAAGTTCTGTAGGTCAGTCAGAGGTTAATTATAGAGTGGAAGTAAAGACTGAATGAAAATTAAAACAAATTTAATTCAGACAAATAAATACAAAAACCTTAAACAACTGGAAAGACTGCATCAAACACATGGAAGAAACTATCCATTATTACTAAATGGGAAAAATTAATAAAATAAATATAACATGAACCAAGGAAGAAGAATGACAAGACATGATATGGTAATGGAACAAGCAAACAGGGACTTACCCTTGAGTCACAGATGAGGATTTATAATTATATTTTCTTTTATACACATATAATAAATTGTTATTATAATTTTATTAAAACTGGTATAATTAAATATTTGTTTTACCTGCAACCGCTTTACAGACACAAGACCTTCTGCCACTTGGCCTATACCCTGTGGAAAAAAGACAGTCATCGTTTGTCGCAAAATATTGTAGTAAGAAGTGACAACAAATACCTGAAAAGCAAAAGAATTTTGCTCAGATTAATCAACAATACCAGTCATTGTACAAAATAGTACTGATAATATGAAAAACTTAAATTTTAAGGAATTCCTTAAATCTGAATATATTGTAATTTTTGTTATTTTATTTGTTGGCCACGTGGATCCTTTCAGATGAGCAGTTTTGGATATTACTGATACAGAAAACTGCATCCAGTTAGCACTGTTATAATTTTGTTACTTGTGTACAAAATTAAGTACCATCCTGTCACCTGGTAGTCTATACAAGACAATGAATTAATACAGCCACACTGGTAGGGTTTGGTCATATCTAGCGTTGAACTGAATCCACTAAGTGGGGCACTGCATGTTTGGACCAGAAAACTATGCTGGACTGTAAATTTAGTTGTTCACAATAATAGCTCTTTTTTGTACCATTGAACAGCTTAGGGATGAGGCCATAGACTGCATCTTGTGCCATACAGTGTACAACGAATCCAGTTGGTGTAATGGGGCGAAAAAGGAGTATTTCATTTTATTTTATTTTTTATTCAAATATATATATGTGATCAATGCAGAAAGTCCCAGTCGAGGTACGGTTTTATTCGGACAATGAACAGTGCTATAGTTTTGCAAGCGGGTGTGGTAAGACACAATACAAATTCTGAGAATTCCAGTGTTGTGTTGAGCACAGAGTACGCGCAACACCATCAGGCGCGCAGATGACGCTACGCAGACTTCCAACGACGCTTCAAAAATGGCGAGTCTGAACAGTTAGATCACAATGTGCTTTAATGCTGACGGAAATTAATTAAGAGGCTCCGCCTACCTCAGCCTCTATATCGTCGTCGCTTAATATGGTCAACACCTGTGGCATAGTAAAAATCCACGCTGCATATGTGGTGGCGAACCATTTGTCACAAGAAGGCTGTGTGTGCCCTGTTTAGAAAAAACACTAGTGGGAGGTTAGTCGGTACATTTTCTCCCCAGTTCGTCTAACCAAGCTGTCCCGGCCGGGAGCGTTAAGAGAACATATAGGCCCCAAGTAATTCTTTTAACTGTAAAGAAATAATAAACAGTAATCAAAAGTGAACTAACATTTCAGAATGAAGTAGCGCAGTGCATCGATCAAAAGCTAAAATGTGGTGAATCGACAAACATTTCGGACATATAATCAGTGCAAAACGTGGCGAGGAGGACGCCGAGGGTGAAGCAACAACACCTAATTTCATTTGTATAAATAATTTCATGCAAAAGAGCTCTAGTTTTGAAAACAATTAATAAGAAAATAATATAGGGATTTAAACGGTACGAGTGAGAGCGTGAGCAATCTGGGTGGTTTTATTATTATTATTATTATTATGATCATAATTTAAGATGATTAGCAATAAGTAACTCAAGTTTTTATTTCATGTATAATAGATAAATAGTAGTGTTTTCTGAGAAGAAGTAACGTAAAGTCAAATAGTTAAATGAATGTGAAACAAATGGTAATTTTTTGAAGACAATGAGTAATACATAAATTAAAGTTATCATCCAGCAGTTATTATCGATGTAACGTAAAAGAATTTGTTGATGTGGGAGTTTTAATATCATCTGACGATAAATAAGATAACAATAAAATGTGTTAATTAGACATAAATATGTGTTTGTCATTGCACCACCGGTTGTTTTTTCTCTGCCAAAGTACATCAGACGACACCCTGGTAAATTATCAATAAAGGTAAGTGGGACAAATTGAAATATTTCAAATACTAATTAACTCGTAATACTTTAAATGGCGCCCGAACAGGGAGGACAAATTCAATATTTTAATACCTAAAAAACCAGTTATACTTTAAATGGCGCCCGTCAACAGCGACGTTGTGAATTTAAAAATTAAAATAAATTAATTTACAACCTGATCGAAATGGCAGAAAAGACAAGAGGCCAAATTTATGTGAAGATATTGTGGAGGGGTCAATTTTAAATGTTACACAAGACAATTTAATATCGACAAACATTAACGAGAGCATAGACAATACGGCAGAAGAAATAAAAATTGAGACGGTAGACGCTAAGAGTAGCAGAATTGACAATGTAGACGTACTTAGTCAATTAGCATTATTTATGGAAATGATGAGTAGTAAATTTGATCAACAAAATGAGAAATTTGACCAACAAAACACGAATTTGAATGAATTTAGAACGGAAGTCAAATCAGAAATAAATGTTGTAAATATGAGCTTAAATGAGTTGAAATAAGAAAATAATCTAAACGCGAGTTTAAATGAATTTAAAATTAAAATCAAGTCAGAGATAAATGCTAGTAACATAGAACTGAAAACGGAAATAACCAAACAAGACAAACAATTAAGAGAAATAGACAATAAATTAGAAGAGTAGAATAAAACTATTGTGGGAGTAAAAAATGAACTGACTATAGATATAAATAAAATACAAACCGAAATGAAAAATGATATAAAAATAATTAACGAAAAACAAAATGAGAAAATGCTAGAGACAAATAAAAAATTTGACGCGTTAACAAATAAATTTAACGATAAAATTAAAAAACAAAATGACAAAATTGACAGTAATGTTCAAGGTGTAATTGATGAGTGTGAACAAATTAAACAAGAAAGTAAAATACAAGAGAGTATAAATGATGAATTCAGAAGTAACTTTGAGCAAGTTGATGCAATTAAAATTAATGTAACTAGTTTGAAAAATAAACAAATAGAATACAAAAAAGAAATAATTAAAGTCAGAGAAGACTTAAGTGTAGCAATTAACCAAAAATTAACTAATGTGAGTGAGAGAGTGAACATGGAAGTGGAATTAGGTTATTTTAGTAATGAAAGTAGGGGGGTGAACCCCATACAATTTTTAAACTCTATAAAAAGTTTCAACAAATATAACCAAGAAAGTTGGGAAATTAAATTAGTACGAATTTTAAAATATTTTAAAGGGGATGCAAAAATATGGGTGGACGCTCATAACGATAACTGGGTAGATTTTATGAGTTTGAACAAGCATTTAAAAATAAATACTGGTCGGAAGAAAAACAAGAGAGTTTACGCAGTACTATAATGGGATGGGGTAATTTTAATATTAAACATATGAGTATTACATCGTACGTGACGAGACTATATAGTCAGGTTGAATATTTAGAACCACCAATGCCTCTTTCATCTTTTATAAGATACATTAGTAAACATTTACCTAAGGACATACGGTCCACAATCAGAACCCGGGAGTTTGCTAATATTGCAGAATTAGAAAAAATACTAGAAGCATACCAGAGCATGAAAGAGGAAGAAGATAATAAATATCAGTTTAGAATTAATGAATCAAATCAAATAAATACCGAAGTAAGACAACCAGACCATTTTGTTAATAATATAAGTAGATCGGGGGAGGGGGCATGGTTATGTCCAAACCCTAGTTGTGGAGCTAATAATTATAATGGTTCGCGGAATCAATGTTATAGGTGTCAGGGTCCGAGAGGTAGTGCTCAAGGGAGAGTAGAGAATTATAATAGGGGTTTCGGTCATAGTGAGTTTAGAGGGAATCATAGGGGGAGAGGCTTCACCAGTAACCGGGGAATGCTGGGAAATTTCAACCACAGAGGTAGAGGGGGATATGTTAATAACCCAAACAACACTCGAAGCACTGTAGAAGCACCTGCTAATAACCAAAACAATAGAGGGGATCACAGAGGGATTTACAGCGAACCACCACCTCCAATACAGTTAAACTAATCAGGGCGGTTGAAAAGGAAAGCCCCCAGCCATCTAGAAATCATATGACAATAGGGTCACTTATCACCAACATACATAATGATTTATCCGATGAAGAAATGGGGGAGAGCAGTAATACTTTTGGGATGGCAGAATTTGAAGCTGAAGTGTTTAATTCTAAATACACTTTTTTAGTAGATTCAGGGAGTGAACTAACCGCTATAGACGATAAAATCTTTGAAAAAATAAAAAATCAAACTACCGAAACAATTCCACAACTACCAGTACTGGGAATTAGTGTTATAGGGGTAGCGGGTGTTCGCAGTAAAAAGGTAACTAAACAAATAATGCTACAATTAAAGGTAAATAAAAACACAATAAATATACCTTTCTTAGTTATTCCAGGCTTAAATATGGGAGCTATAATGGGTAATAATTTTTTAAATAATTTCAAAGTGGAGTTAAACTATTACACACAGACTATGAAATTAAACAATGATAATAATATAATTGAAATACCATTTATACAAAAGAAAACTGTAGAAATGAAAGCATTAAAAATAATTAATAAGGGAATTCTAATTTCTGATAATGATATAAATGAGTGTAGGCCTTTAATGATAAATTATTGTAACTTGAGGGTAAATAATAATGAATTATTTGAAATTGAAGATATTTGGGGTGAAAAAATGAATAAAATCTTATATCAAGATGGGGAATTTAGTTATCAAGATAGGGAGAAAGTAGTACAAATAGTAAATAAAAATAAGTTAGTTTTTTCAGACGAACCAGGTTTAGTAAAAAATTTTAAGGGTAAATTAGTTATTAAAGAAAAAACACCCTTTGCACCTAAAACCTATCCGGTACCATACTCCAAGAGGGGGTTAGTACAGGAGGAAATAAATAAAATGTTAAGGGAAGGTATAATAGAAAAATCCACTTCACCATATTCCAACCCTTTAGTAGTGGTTACCAAGAAAGATTTATCGATAAGACTGTGTTTAGACGCGAGACAAGTAAACAGAATAATTGTTCCAGACAGAGAATCACCAGAACCAGTGAGTGAAATTCTTCAGCGTTTCAGTGGAACCAAGTACATAACAACGTTGGACTTAACAGCCGGGTACTGGCAGATACAGCTGGAAGAAGAAGAATCCTGTCAATATGTAGCGTTTTTATACAACGGCAGGAACTACCAATTCCGTAGGTTACCTTTCGGACTGAACGTAAGTGTTGCGATTTTCATTAAATGTTTAGACTACGTATTAGGGAGGGAGATTTTCGAGTTCACAACTGTATATGTGGACGATATAGTTATTACATCACCAGACATTAATACACATTGCGAAAGATTAGATAGAGTGCTAGGTAGGCTGCATGAATATGGAATAACAGTTAAGTTTAAGAAGTCAGAATTTTTGAAAGAACAAGTTAATTTTTTAGGCCATATAATTTCAGCAAGGGGTATCAGTACAGACCCTAAGAAAGTAGAAATAATACAGAATTTTCCTATACCAAAAAACGTTAAGCAGTTGCAAAGTTTCTTAGGTTTGTGCAATTATTATAGGCAGTTTGTAGACAATATTCCTATTTAACAGTACAATTGGGGCATTTATTAAATAAAGATAATCGATGGTAATGGAATGCAAAAGAGCAAACTATATTTGAATTAATAAAAATTAAATTTTTAAATACGGTAATATTAGCTCATCCTAATTTTCTAGAACCATTTTATATACACACAGACGCATCGGACATTGCCTTGGGAGTAGAATTATTCCAGTTAGATGGGAATGGTAATCATAAAGTGGTAGCTTTTGCTAGTAGGACCTTATTACTTAGTGAAAAGAACTACACAACCACAGAAAAGGAAGTGTTATCAATAGTTTTCGCCTGTAGAAAGTTTAGGACATACCTATTAGGAAATAAAGTAATAATAAGATCAGACCATCAAGCTTTAACATTCTTAAAGAACTGCAAACTAACGCATGGTAGATTAGTGCGTTGGATGTTAATATTACAAGAATATGACTTAACTATCGAGTATTGTTAAGGGTAAAGAGAACGTAGTAGCTGACGTCCTATCCAGAACCGATTTTGATAACAGTACCGAAGTAGACGTAGCCAATATGTAGAAGATATTTATAACAAAAGAAGTGGGGGGAGTAGATATGAAAAAATTAACAAATGACCTAGCAACAAACCAAGAAAAGGACGCCGACCTTGGCAAGATAATGTTAGCTTTAAATCAGATACCCAACACACCTCATAAGTGGGAAAAGCATTTTAGTTTGTATAATAAACATTTATTTCACCGGGCAAATGAACAGGGAGATGATTGGAAAGTGTGCATCCCTAAAGTTATAATACCTGAAGTAGTGACAGATTGTCATTTAAGGTATGGTCATATAGGCCCCAACAAATGTAGTGACATATTAAAAGAGTCATGTGTAACGTGTCTAAATTGGGTAATTTCATTAATTTCATTTTTTGCAGGATTTTATAAAAATATTGTGCAAACGTTATTTCCATTGGAACAGAACACATGGTAAGAAACAGTGTTGAAACAAAGCAGCAAGACGCAGTTTCTGTTGAGTAACCAGGCAAGGAATTCGTAACCCCCTCGAATTCTCAGAACTCTGTATAAGTGTGACGATGCACGCACTTAACATCTCAAGCAGGGGCGCTGTAGTGACGCCGTGAAACTCCAACGGCGCTGAAGAAAATGGCGCATGAACGAACAGTTTGTGATATCGGCAAGACGAACTACAGGAAATATCGTTAAGCCCCGCCCACTGCTAGTGACATCAGTATAGCAGCGACAAATATCGTCCACGGTTACCTCACAAAAAACACATTATGTGCCATGCATAGAGTGAATAAACCACAGCAATTCAGTTTGAACGGCGACGAAAATCTGTTGGCAGTGAATACACAGTTCCTCCCGCTCAGCACAGGACGCAGTGCAGTTACTCTATACGTGTCGGCCGGCACGGGGCCAAGTAGGCTCTCTACAAATTTTATTTTTTCCAGTAATAAAGTACTAGAACAACAAAGATCTGTCTGACCGCGGTTAGGTGAAAGTGCGGAACATATCCTGAGACTTTTATCGGACACCAAAAAGAAGTATGACCGAACAATGAGAGTGCGCGAAGACCGCGTGGCCGGTGTGGGGGGAATTTTATTATCATAAAAAATGTTAAGGGATAAATAAATTTTGTGTGTGTTTGGTTGCGTGAAAAATTGCAGGCTGGGCAGTCTATATGTGTGTGTGTGAGTAAATAAAATAAGGTAAGCAGTAGTATAAGTTAGATTAAGAACGCTTATTATGTAACCACGCAATAGGTTTTCACAAAATTAGATCAGATGCGGTAAAGTGTATAAAGAAATTTTAAATGATTCACAATTAAAATAAAAGGTAATTCTCTTCATTAAAAAATGAGTCAAGGTACTTATTTCAGTGACCTGTAAATCACGCTAACATTTTACGTTCGTACGAGAATCCTGGCCCCGGATAGAAGTTGTACAGGTAGGTCAAAGCAATTTATGTGTTTTTATAGATTTAATGAGTTTTATTAGCATCTCAATGGCGCAGCCGACAGGGACAGTTTTTATGAGTAAAGAAAAATAAAGTAAAAAACCGTACCTACAAAGAGGATGTTAGCGTGATTCAGAGGTTAAGTAGAAGTGAGAACCGATTATATGTAAAGGATGTTAAGATGTAGTTAAGCGATACTTAAATTATATTATACTGAATAATACAGAAATATTTAAAATTGAAATTTTATATAGAACGAAATCTCATAAATAAGAAAATGGAAGACGGAGATAAAGTTAGTATGAGTGATGTAACTATCATGGGGGAGGGAGAAATTAATTCAGACCCTAAGGTGGTCAAAGAAAGCGTTTCCAATGAATCAAATAATATAAATGATTCAGGATTGGAGACAACTCCAAACCTGATAGACGAGAATAATCTGACACAATCGGTAATAATGAGTGGAGCACAAGCAGAATCTACTCCCGTAACAAGTAAAGCAAAAGAGTTGTCGTTGGACGATCTATTTAATTTCATGAGAACCATGTCTAGTGATATTAGCGTAAAATTTGACGTGCAAAACAGTAATTTTGATAAAAAATTAGATATACAGAATGTGCAGTTTCAACAGAGTATTAGCTTAAAATTTGATGAACTCAAAACTGAAATTAATAAAGTACAAATCAAATGTGAGAGTAACTGTAACAAATTGAAATATGAATTAAATGAAACGTTGAGTCATTCATTAAAAAATATGAATAACAGAATTGACAAAATAGAGAGTACTGTGGTGGAAAAATTTGATAAACAAAGACAAAAGGTAACTGAAAATTTTGAATATAAAACAGAGGATAATTATAATGATATGGGTAAAAACGTAGTAGTAGAGAGTAAGATAACAAGTGATAACAATAATGTTGAAAATAATGAGAATAATAATATTGAGTATAGTAATGTATTTGAAGAATTAGTATCGGAGACTGATACGGTAAAAATAAAGAATGAAAGTACTGATGAGTTGGTGGAATGTAGTGATAATGAAATGTTAATGGGTATTGATGAAGTAGAGAGAGTGTGGAAAAATAATGTTGTGGCAGAGTGGGGACAGGGGTAAATTTTCCCCTTATTGTTTATAATGTTTATGATGATTTAATGAGTTCACAAGTGTTGTTGTTGAAGGGCAAGAGTCCCGTATTGATAGATGAATTGAAGTATTTATTTTTGTTGTGTAATTGTGTACCCTCTGTCCGGAATAATTGTGAGAGTGTGATGTGGTGTTATGAAGAGAGAGAGTTAAACAGAGAATTGTATGGGGAGAAAGTAACAGAATTGTATAATTTGAACAGAAAGTATGACGAATGGAAAGAAAGTTTAAAAGTATATTTGAATAATAATGACTATAATGATTTGACAAAAGTATTTAACCCGATAATGAGTGAATTTAATGACGGAGACTTAACAAAAATACCTAGCGTTGACTGGTTTAATGAGTATTTGGGTAAGATGAATGAATTTAGTCTTTATGGGTATAACACACAAAACAGTGATTTGTATGTTAATGAGATTGAAAAATGTTATATAACACCAAGATTAATCTATGACGATGGAGGCTAAACTATAAAACAGTAAAAGACAGTGATAAACATTATGTTTTATGGTTCTGACATGGCAGATGTGGACAATGAAGTGCGGAAAAACGGAACAGTTGATAACTAAAGTTTGTAAATAATTGTAGTGCATTTATTTATGTGTATTGTAGAAGGTCAGCTAAACAATGTATGTATATAGGTAAGTGATAATAATAAAATTAATACTTTGCAATTTAAATAAATAATAACATTAATTTTGGAAACAGTAATTGGCTAATTTGTATAATGGCAAACAATAATAACTGGAATTTGTATTTTCAGTAATTAATTTAAGCAAACCAGTTTGATATGTTTTAAATATTTTGTAAATGCTAATGAATTCAATTTATTTTACGAGGTTTGTGAATTTGGTAATGAATGATAAATTATGTGATTTAAACTAATGTTTGTGTTAAATGTTTCAGAGGTGAGGTGAAAGTATTGGGGTGTAGGGGGTAGATGTTATGTGTATACCATGTTAAATGGACTTTAAGTATAGAACTTTTACAATATGAATCATGTATAATAAAAATGTTTACAAGTGTAACTAAGATTTTAATTCAATAGTGAGATTATCTGAAATAATTGTGTTCAATAAAAATGATAATTAAAAAATTTAATAATAAATGAAAAATGATATATACTAATCTATATCTATAAAAATGAATGTTTGTTTCTTTCTTTCTTTGTCCCGTATGCGTTCCTATACCATTCATCCGATTGCGATGAAACTTCGGTGAGTTGTTGTGCGCACGCCCGCGAAGGTTTATGAATTTTTTTCGATGGGGTCCTATGGGGGGTTCTTGGGGTCTTCCACATCTCCTCCTAAACCACTGGACCGATTTCAACCAAACTTGGCACAAATATTTTACGCAACGGGAGAACCAACATAGGGTAGGTGTTTTTTCGATGGGGTCCTTTGGGGGGTCATTTGGGGTCTTCCACATCTCCTCCTAAACCACTGGACCGATTTCAACTAAACTTGGCACAAATATTTTACGGAACGGGAGAACCAACATAGGATAGGTGTTTTTTTCGACGGGGTCCATTGGGGGGTCCTTTGGGGTCTTCCACATCTCCTCCTAAACCACTGGAACGATTTCAACCAAACTTGGCACAAATATTTTACGCAACGGGAGAACCAACATAGGATATGTGTTTTTTCGATATGATCCTTCGGGGGGTCCTTTTGGGGGTCCTTTGGGGTCTTTCACATCTCCTCCTAAACCACTGGACCGATTTCAACCAAACGTAGCACAAATATTTTACGCAAAGGGAGAACCAACATATGATAGGTGTTTTTTCAATGGGGTTCTTTTGGGGGTTCTTTGGGGTCTTCCACATAACCTGCTAAACCACTGGACCGATTTCAACCAAACTTGGCACAAATATTTTACGCAACGGGAGAACCAACATAGGATATGTGTTTTTTCGATATGATACTTCGGGGGGTCCTTTGGGGTCTTCCACATCTCCTCCTAAACCACTGGACCGATTTCAACCAAACTTGGCACAAATATTTTACGCAAAGGAAGAACCAACATAGGATAGGTGTTTTTTCGATGGGGTCTTTTGGGGGGTCCTTTGGGGTCTTCCACATCTTCTCCTAAATCACTGGACCGATTTCAACCAAACTTGGCACAAATATTTTACGCAACGGGAGAACCAACATAGGATAGGTGTTTTTTCCGACAGGGTCCTTTGGGGTCTTCCACATCTTCTCCTAAACCACTGGACCGATTTCAACCAAACTTGGCACAAATATTTTACGCAAAGGGAGAACCAACATAGGATAGGTGTTTTTTCGATGGGGTCCTTTGGGCGGTCCTTTGGGGTCTTCCGCATCTTCTCCTAAACCACTGGACCGATTTCAACCAAACTTGGCACAAATATTTTACGCAACGGGAGAACCAACATAGGATATGTGTTTTTTCGATATGATACTTCGGGGGGTCCTTTGGGGTCTTCCACGTCTCCTCCTAAACCACTGGACCGATTTCAACCAAACTTGGCACTAATATTTTACGCAAAGGGAGAACCAACATAGGATAGGTGTTTTTTCGATGGGGTTCTTTTGGGGGTTCTTTGGGGTCTTCCACATCTCCTCCTAAACCACTGGACCGATTTCAACCAAACTTGGCACAAATATTTTACGCAACGGGAGAACCAACATAGGACAGGTGTTTTTTTCGATACGATCCTCTGGGGGGTCCTTTGGAGTCTTAAAAAACTAACTTATTAGATCTGGTTACTATGGCAACCCAATGGAATAGATTCTGTTCTAAATATATTATCGCATTAAATTGAAGACCACGCGAACGAAGTCTTTATACATTATATATATACAAACACTTTCTTTCTTTGAGTGGCATTGCAACACATGCCGGGTACTCGCTAGTTATAAATAATAAATTTTGAAAATTTTAAGAAAGTCCAATGGTAGAAAGTTATGAATGAGTTAAATGATTATTGATGAAAATATTATAATAGAATGTATATAAAATTTTAATTATCTAGTTAGTTATTAAGTTGCTATTGCGGGGGTGGCCTGTGCCCTCGTAGATAGCGAAATGGGTTGGGGGTAACAGAGAGTGTTACCTCCATCGGAGGCCAAAATGGCGAAAATGTGCGACACACCTTTTTCGTGTAATTTCAATTTACACCCTGATAGACGATCGTGTCGCACATAATAATGATGAGTGAACAGGCAGTGAAATGCAAGTTAGATTTCCCCGACTTTTCGGGCGATTACTGCCTTACCAGCACTAATCGTGGATTTGGCTAGCGGTTAGCTATGGTCATATCAAGTCCCTTGACCATAGCTGACTTGAAATTGGTATATAGTAGAAATTAAATGGGGGGTGAATTTTAGGGGAAATCCAGGCACTATGAAACAGCAGCTACCACTCTGTTCGAGTAGGAACAGCGAGGCCAGGTGGTAGACCCGTTTAAGGGCGTGGCGTGTAACTATATAACAAAGGTATGTTGATATCTGAACCTTTTAAAATATAACTGCGGAAGCAAAGACACGGAGAGGTCAAACTACTCCAAAATATGCCGTTTTTGCAGAAGCGAAAGGGCGATACAGTCCTCCATAATTTGCAATAGAGTGTGTGGCTGGGAGGTGTCTCAGATGTGTCACGAAGTTAAAATTTTACAACATAAAAAATTCGCTAATTCAAATTTGATCCAATAAAAAATGCTTGTGCTCTGTTTAAGTAATTAGATGCTCATACATGCAATATAAGGTGTTCATGCTATAATTTTAAATGTATTATTTTATTATCGTACGTTAGATATAAGCATTGATAACAATATGTGTCTTCATTATGTGTGTATATTTGCAACCAAGTAAATAAGTAAACCGTCTGGCAGGCGGTTAATATAAAGTATCAGAATCAGAGAAAGGGGAAACAATGAGGGTAGAAGTAAGTACTGATAAATATATATATTTCATGTAATTTGTTCAATTTTGAGATGTATTTTCATTGTGTTAGTAAGATCAGCTGATCAGCAATAAAACGTCACTGGTAAAATGGTTTATAAATGTTCTAAGTAATTAAGGTTTAATGTAGTGTTTTAATGTATTACAGATGCTATTTTAAAGTAATGAGAACAGTAATTTAATAAAGTGAGATGCAAGTTAACAAAAGATAGTTTTTGGGTGATGAATATTTGATGGGACATGTAGATCTGTCCGAGTTAAAGTTAAAGTTGAAATAGGAGAGAATAATATTGTTTTGAAGATAATGTGATGTTGTTTTGAGTTAATATATGTTATAGAATTTTGAGAAGTATTGATGTTGACACAGTAGTAATGGAGAATTTATGTAGAGTTTTGAGTGATATATTGATGTTTATAATTGATGATGTTATTTTGTTGTAGTTGTAGTAAGGTAATGAGATTGAGATTTTGGGGATGGCAATTTTGTAGTAGGGGGTAGTGTAATGTGGGAGTCCGCAACATGATGATAAGTTGGGACGGGATGGGATAGATTTTAGTGGGACGGGGCCGCCTTAGGTAGAATCCAGGGGCCAGATAAGGGAAATGAGTTTTGGGGGGGGGGGAAACACGTATCCTATGTACAAAAAGTTAGAGAGTATTTTTTTTTTATATATATATAGAGACGGTGCCGATTTGAGTTTAAGGATAAGTTGGGTTTAGAGAGTGTTTTGATAGATATTTTGATAGAGATGGGTGTCATGGTAGTTGAAGTTGTTAGTGGTTAGAGTCAGAGGGAGAAAGATTATATATGTATACAGATCAAGTAGTACAATGAATGAGATAAATAGTTGAATCACCCAAAGTAATGTAGAATAAGATTGTCAAGCAAAGAAAGAGATTTATAACAAGAATATAAAATTTTATTTTGAAACCAGTGACAAAACTTTGATAGAATCTGATAATGTAAAGATATAAGGTGTTTATTTTGAATAATTTAAATGTCAATTTGCTTATTATTTATAATAATATTTTGTTATTTAAAATATTTTATTTTATTATGTTTTTGTGTTTTGAGAGAGAATATTACAGATGTTAAATGTATTTTCAGACATAATTGGTACATAACTTGTAGGTCAAGGTTGTGGACTTGACCTTGTTTCGATCAGCTGATGAGGTCATAGGCATACTAAGCTTGTGTAGAAGGAAGTCAATTTAACTGTTGTTTTTGATCAATTTAAACAAGTTTTAAATAATTTTATATGTAGAGGAAACATTTTAATGAACTTAAATTTTTTTTTGAATTTTAAAATTTTTTGGAAAAAAAAAATCTTGATTTTTCGCCTGCCAGTTAATGAATATTTTAAGTATTCATTATTTTATTGTTTGTGTATTAACCATGTTTATTTTTACTGATTTATTTTGTATTGAATTGTATTGTTAGTCTATAAGTGATTACATGTTAGGTTAAGGATGTTATTAATTATAAGAAATGTTTAAATTCACTTATTTTAAATAAAAAACAGAGAACAATGAAGAGAATAATTTAGAATTTATACAAAACTTAGGAATCAATTTTATCTGAAAACAACGTGTTGTAATTTAAAGAACTTTTTAAAGGATATTTTCAATTTTATAAGATGTAATGTGAGTGTGTGTGAGCCCAGTATCTGCTAAAGGCAGCCCAGCTTGCATACAAGAGGGGAAACAACGGTGGAGGATCTGGCATAATCTAAGCCAGGGATTGAGGATTTTGGGGGGTAGCATGTTAGAAGGTGAGGTGTGCTGTGGTACTTGTCTGTTCGATTTTTCGGTGTTGGGATCTCTTACGGAGAAGTCCAGTGATCTCGTTCAGATGCGTCCATGGTCCAAGCCAGGGGGGTCGGTTACCCATGATGTAGAAGAACAAAGGGGGTTGTTGGCACCAGTTCCTCACCGGCCCTCTTCGGGGTTTATCAATGAGATTTCTTCTGTTTTGGACAGCAGAATTCTCATTGAGGGGGTATTGTAACGTGTCTAAATTGGGTAATTTCATTTATTTCATTTTTTGCGGGATTTTATAAAAATATTGTGCAAACGTTATTTCCATTGGAACAGAACACGTGGTAAGAAACAGTGTTGAAACAAACCAGCAAGACACAATTTCTGTTGAGTAACCAGGCAAGGAATTCGTTACCCCCTCGAATTCTCAGAACTCTGTATAAGTGTGACGATGCATGCACTTAACATCTCAAGCAGGGGCACAGTAGTGACGCCGTGAAACTCCAACGGCGCTGAAGAAAATGGCGCATGAACGAACAGTTTGTGATATCGGCAAGACGAACTACAGGAAATATCGTTAAGCCCCGCCCACTGCTAGTGACATCAGTATAGCAGCGACAAATATCGTCCACGGTTACCTCACAAAAAACACATTATGTGCCATGCATAGAGTGAATAAACCACAGCAATTCAGTTTGAACGGCGACGAAAATCTGTTGGCAGTGAATACACAGTTCCTCCCGCTCAGCACAGGATGCAGTGCAGTTACTCTATACGTGTCGGCCGGCACGGGGCCAAGTAGGCTCTCTACAAATTTTATTTTTTCCAGTAATAAAGTGCTAGAACAACAAAGATCTGTCTGACCGCGGTTAGGTGAAAGTGCGGAACATATCCTGAGACTTTTATCGGACACCAAAAAGAAGTATGACCGAACAATGAGAGTGCGCGAAGACCGCGTGGCCGGCGTGGGGGGAATTTTATTATCATAAAAAATGTTAAGGGATAAATAAATTTTGTGTGTGTTTGGTTGCGTGAAAAATTGCAGGCTGGGCAGTCTTTATGTGTGTGTGTGAGTAAATAAAATAAGGTAAGCAGTAGTATAAGTTAGATTAAGAACGCTTATTATGTAACCACGCAATAGGTTTTCACAAAATTAGATCAGATGCGATAAAGTGTATAAAGAAATTTTAAATGATTCACAATTAAAATAAAAGGTAATTCTCTTCATTAAAAAATGAGTCAAGGTACTTATTTCAGTGACCTGTAAATCACGCTAACATTTTACGTTCGTACGAGAATCCTGGCCCCGGATAGAAGTTGTACAGGTAGGTCAAAGCAATTTATGTGTTTTTATAGATTTAATGAGTTTTATTAGCATCTCAATGGCGCAGCCGACAGGGACAGTTTTTATGAGTAAAGAAAAATAAAGTAAAAAACCGTACCTATAAAGAGGATGTTAGCGTGATTCAGAGGTTAAGTAGAAGTGAGAACCGATTATATGTAAAGGATGTTAAGATGTAGTTAAGCGATACTTAAATTATATTATACTGAATAATACAGAAATATTTAAAACTGAAATTTTATATAGAACGAAATCTCATAAATAAGAAAATGGAAGACGGAGATAAAGTTAGTATGAGTGATGTAACTATCACGGGGGAGGGAGAAATTAATTCAGACCCTAAGGTGGTCAAAGAAAGCGTTTCCAATGAATCAAATAATATAAATGATTCAGGATTGGAGACAACTCCAAACCTGATAGACGAGAATAATCTGACACAATCTGTAATAATGAGTGGAGCACAAGCAGAATCTACTCCCGTAACAAGTAAAGCAAAAGAGTTGTCGTTGGACGATCTATTTAATTTCATGAGAACCATGTCTAGTGACATGAGAACCATGTCTAGTGATATTAGCGTAAAATTTGACGTGCAAAACAGTAATTTTGATAAAAAATTAGATATACAGAATGTGCAGTTTCAACAGAGTATTAGCTTAAAATTTGATGAACTCAAAACTGAAATTAATAAAGTACAAATCAAATGTGAGAGTAACTGTAACAAATTGAAATATGAATTAAACGAAACGTTGAGTCATTCATTAAAAAATATGAATAACAGAATTGACAAAATAGAGAGTAATGTGGTGGAAAAATTTGATATACAAAGACAAAAGGTAACTGAAAATTTTGAATATAAAACAGAGGATAATTATAATGATATGGGTAAAAACGTAGTAGTAGAGAGTAAGATAACAAGTGATAACAATAATGTTGAAAATAATGAGAATAATAATAATATTGAGTATAGTAATGTATTTGAAGAATTAGTATCGGAGACTGATACGGTAAAAATAAAGAATGAAAGTACTGATGAGTTGGTGGAATGTAGTGATAATGAAATGTTAATGGGTATTGATGAAGTAGAGAGATTGTGGAAAAATAATGTTGTGGCAGAGTGGGGACAGGGGTAAATTTTCCCCTTATTGTTTATAATGTTTATGATGATTTAATGAGTTCACAAGTGTTGTTGTTGAAGGGCAAGAGTCCCGTATTGATAGATGAATTGAAGTATTTATTTTTGTTGTGTAATTGTGTACCCTCTGTCCGGAATAATTGTGAGAGTGTGATGTGGTGTTATGAAGAGAGAGAGTTAAACAGAGAATTGTATGGGGAGAAAGTAACAGAATTGTATAATTTGAACAGAAAGTATAACGAATGGAAAGAAAGTTTAAAAGTATATTTGAATAATAATGACTATAATGATTTGACAAAAGTATTTAACCCGATAATGAGTGAATTTAATGACGGAGACTTAACAAAAATACCTAGCGTTGACTGGTTTAATGAGTATTTGGGTAAGATGAATGAATTTAGTCTTTATGGGTATAACACACAAAACAGTGATTTGTATGTTAATGAGATTGAAAAATGTTATATAACACCAAGATTAATCCATGACGATGGAGGCTAAACTATAAAACAATAAAAGACAGTGATAAACATTATGTTTTATGGTTCTGACATGGCAGATGTGGACAATGAAGTGCGGAAAAACGGAACAGTTGATAACTAAAGTTTGTAAATAATTGTAGTGCATTTATTTATGTGTATTGTAGAAGGTCAGCTAAACAATGTATGTATATAGGTAAGTGATAATAATAAAATTAATACTTTGCAATTTAAATAAATAATAACATTAATTTTGGAAACAGTAATTGGCTAATTTGTATAATGGCAAACAATAATAATGGAATTTGTATTTTCAGTAATTAATTTAAGCAAACCAGTTTGATATGTTTTAAATATTTTGTAAATGCTAATGAATTCAATTTATTTTACGAGGTTTGTGAATTTGGTAATGAATGATAAATTATGTGATTTAAACTAATGTTTGTGTTAAATGTTTCAGAGGTGAGGTGAAAGTATTGGGGTGTAGGGGGTAGATGTTATGTGTATACCATGTTAAATGGACTGTAAGTATAGAACTTTTACAATATGAATCATGTATAATAAAAATGTTTACAAGTGTAACTAAGATTTTAATTCAATAGTGAGATTATCTGAAATAATTGTGTTCAATAAAAATGATAATTAAAAAATTTAATAATAAATGAAAAATGATATATACTAATTATGAATAATAAATTTTGAAAATTTTAAGAAAGTCCAATGGTAGAAAGTTATGAATGAGTTAAATGATTATTGATGAAAATATTATAATAGAATGTATATAAAATTTTAATTATCTAGTTAGTTATTAAGTTGCTATTGCGGGGGTGGCCTGTGCCCTCGTAGATAGCGAAATGGGTTGGGGGTAACAGAGAGTGTTACCTCCATCGGAGGCGAAAATGGCGAAAATGTGCGACACACCTTTTTCGTGTAATTTCAATTTACACCCTGATAGACGATCGTGTCGAACATAATAATGATGAGAGTAACAGGCAGTGAAATGCAAGTTAGATTTCCCCGACTTTTCGGGCGATTACTGCCTTACCAGCACTAATCGTGGATTTGGCTAGCGGTTAGCTATGGTCATATCAAGTCCCTTGACCATAGCTGACTTGAAATTGGTATATAGTAGAAATTAAATGGGGGGTGAATTTTAGGGGAAATCCAGGCACTATGGAACAGCGGCTACCACTCTGTTCGAGTAGGAACAGCGAGGCCAGGTGGTAGACCCGTTTAAGGGCGTGTAACTATATAACAAAGGTATGTTGATATCTGAACCTTTTAAAATATAACTGCGGAAGCAAAGACACGGAGAGGTCAAACTACTCCAAAATATGCCGTCTTTGCAGAAGCGAAAGGGCGATACAGTCCTCCATAATTTGCAATAGAGTGTGTGGCTGGGAGGTGTCTCAGATGAGTCACCAAGTTAAAATTTTACAACATAAAAAATTTGCTAATTCAAATTTGATCCAATAAAAAATGCTTGTGCTCTGTTTAAGTAATTAGATGCTCATACATGCAATATAAGGTGTTCATGCTATAATTTTAAATGTATTATTTTATTATCGTAGGTTAGATATAAGCATTGATAACAATATGTGTCTTCATTATATGTGTATATTTGCAACCAAGTAAATAATTAAACTGTCTGGCAGGCGGTTAATATAAAGTATCAGAATCAGAGAAAGGGGAAACAATGAGGGTAGAAGTAAGTACTGATAAATATATATATTTCATGTAATTTGTTCAATTTTGAGATGTATTTTCATTGTGTTAGTAAGATCAGCTGATCAGCAATAAAACGTCACTGGTAAAATGGTTTATAAATGTTCTAAGTAATTAAGGTTTAATGTAGTGTTTTAATGTATTACAGATGCTATTTTAAAGTAATGAGAACAGTAATTTAATAAAGTGAGATGCAAGTTAACAAAAGATAGTTTTTGGGTGATGAATATTTGATGGGACATGTAGATCTGTCCGAGTTAAAGTTACAGTTGAAATAGGAGAGAATAATATTGTTTTGAAGATAATGTGATGTTGTTTTGAGTTAATATATGTTATAGAATTTTGAGAAGTATTGATGTTGACACAGTAGTAATGGAGAATTTATGTAGAGTTTTGAGTGATATATTGATGTTTATAACTGATGATGTTATTTTGTTGTAGTTGTAGTAAGGTAATGAGATTGAGATTTTGGGGATGGCAATTTTGTAGTAGGGGGTAGTGTAATGTGGGAGTCCGCAACATGATGATAAGTTGGGACGGGATGGGATAGATTTTAGTGGGACGGCCCCGCCTTAGGTAGAATCCAGGGGCCAGATAAGGGAAATAAGTTTTGGGGGGGGGGGAAACACGTATCCTATGTACAAAAAGTTAGAGAGTATTTTTTTTTTATATATATATAGAGACGGTGCCGATTTGAGTTTAAGGATAAGTTGGGTTTAGAGAGTGTTTTGATAGATATTTTGGTAGAGATGGGTGTCATGGTAGTTGAAGTTGTTAGTGGTTAGAGTCAGAGGGAGAAAGATTATATATGTATACAGATCAAGTAGTACAATGAATGAGATAAATAGTTGAATCACCCAAAGTAATGTAGAATAAGATTGGCAAGCAAAGAAAGAGATTTATAACAAGAATATAAAATTTTATTTTGAAACCAGTGACAAAACTTTGATAGAATTTGATAATGTAAAGATATAAGGTGTTTATTTTGAATAATTTAAATGTCAATTTGCTTATTATTTATAATAATATTTTGTTATTTTAAATATTTTATTTTATTATGTTTTTGTGTTTTGAGAGAGAATATTACAGATGTTAAATGTATTTTCAGACATAATTGGTACATAACATGTAGGTCAAGGTTGTGGACTTGACCTAGTTTCGATTAGCTGATGAGGTCATAGGCATACTAAGCTTGTGTAGAAGGAAGTCAATTTAACTTTTGTTTTTGATCAATTTAAACAAGTTTTAAATAATTTTATATGTAGAGGAAACATTTTAATGAACTTAAATTTTTTTTGAATTTTAAAATTTTTTGGAAAAAAAAAATCTTGATTTTTCGCCTGCCAGTTAATGAATATTTTAAGTATTGATTATTTTATTGTTTATGTATTAACCATGTTTATTTTTACTGATTTATTTTGTATTGAATTGTATTGTTAGTCTATAAGTGATTACATGTTAGGTTAAGGATGTTATTAATTATAAGAAATGTTTAAATTCACTTATTTTAAATAAAAAACAGAGAACAATGAAGAGAATAATTTAGAATTTATACAAAACTTAGGAATCAATTTTATCTGAAAACGTGTTGTAATTTAAAGAACTTTTTAAAGGATTTTTTCAATTTTATAAGATGTAATGTGAGTGTGTGTGAGCCCAGTAACTGCTAAAGGCAGCCCAGCTTGCATACAAGAGGGGAAACATATCGGTGGAGGATCTGGCATAATCTAAGCCAGGGATTGAGGATTTTGGGGGGTAGCATGTTAGAAGGTGAGGTGTGCTGTGGTACTTGTCTGTTCGATTTTTCGGTGTTGGGATCTCTTACGGAAAGTCCAGTGATCTCGTTCAGATGCGTCCATGGTCGATGTAGAAGAACAAAGGGGGTTGTTGGCACCAGTTCCTCACCGGTCCTCTTCGGGGTTTATCAATGAGATTTCTTCTGTTTTGGACAGCAGAATTCTCATTGAGGGGGTATTGTAACGTGTCTAAATTGGGTAATTTCATTTATTTCATTTTTTGCGGGATTTTATAAAAATATTGTGCAAACGTTATTTCCATTGGAACAGAACACGTGGTAAGAAACAGTGTTGAAACAAAGCAGCAAGACGCAGTTTCTGTTGAGTAACCAGGCAAGGAATTCGTAACCCCCTCGAATTCTCAGAACTCTGTATAAGTGTGACGATGCACGCACTTAACATCTCAAGCAGGGGCGCTGTAGTAACGCCGTGAAACTCCAGAAACTCCAACGGCGCTGAAGAAAATGGCGCATGAACGAACAGTTTGTGATATCGGCAAGACGAACTACAGGAAATATCGTTAAGCCCCGCCCACTGCTAGTGACATCAGTATAGCAGCGACAAATATCGTCCACAGTTACCTCACAAAAAAACACATTATGTGCCATGCATAGAGTGAATAAACCACAGCAATTCAGTTTGAACGGCGACAAAAATCTGTTGGCAGTGAATACACAGTTCCTCCCGCTCAGCACAGGACGCAGTGCAGTTACTCTATACGTGCCGGCCGGCACGGGGCCAAGTAGGCTCTCTACAAATTTTATTTTTTCCAGTAATAAAGTGCTAGAACAACAAAGATCTGTCTGACCGCGGTTAGGTGAAAGTGCGGAACATATCCTGAGACTTTTATCGGACACCAAAAAGAAGTATGACCGAACAATGAGAGTGCGCGAAGACCGCGTGGCCGGCGTGGGGGGAATTTTATTATCATAAAAAATGTTAAGGGATAAATAAATTTTGTGTGTGTTTGGTTGCGTGAAAAATTGCAGGCTGGGCAGTCTATATGTGTGTGTGTGAGTAAATAAAATAAGATAAGCAGTAGTATAAGTTAGATTAAGAACGCTTATTATGTAACCACGCAATAGATTTTCACAAAATTAGATCAGATGTGGTAAAGTGTATAAAGAAATTTTAAATGATTCACAATTAAAATAAAAGGTAATTCTCTTCATTAAAAAATGAGTCAAGGTACTTATTTCAGTGACCTGTAAATCACGCTAACATTTTACGTTCGTACGAGAATCCTGGCCCCGGATAGAAGTTGCACAGGTAGGTCAAAGCAATTTATGTGTTTTTATAGATTTAATGAGTTTTATTAGCATCTCACATGTAAATTCAACAATATGGAAAGAACAGTGCATAAAATATTACAAACATGCGAAATTTGTCAGAAACCCAAAGTAAACAATCGTAAACAGGAGGGTTTAATGCAACCTGTAATACTAGACAGTCCGTTAGCAATAGTTGCCGTCGATTTATATGGCCCCCTACCCAAAGGTCGAGGAGGGGTAAATTATTTATTTGTTGTGTTAGATGTTTTTACCAAATTTGAGAAATTGTACCCAATTAAAAAAGCTACCTCCTCAGTATTAGCTAGGAAAATAGTAAATGAGTACATTACGGAAGTAGGTAAACCCAAAATAGTATTATCGGATCATGGTTCTCAGTTTACCAGACACACCTGGCGGGAAACTCTAGGTTGGGAAAACATTTTAGTTAAACATACATCAGTGTATCATCCACAATCAAATCCTAGTGAGCGTGTTATGCGGGAGTTAGGGAGAATGTTTAGACCTTTTTGCCATAAAAAACATTCATTGTGGGCTACGTTTGTGTGCAAGATAGAAGGATATATTAACAGTAGTTTACACGAATCCACTAGCTACAGCCCGTATGAGTTGATGTTTCAAAGAAGGCCATCACGCATATTGGAAGAACTGATAAAATTTCCGAACCGGACACAGATGCCACATGGTAGGAAATTGTTGCTTGCAAAGGAGCGGCTGCTAAGTAAATCTGAGCAGCGTAAACGAAGACATGACCGGAATTTAACACCCATACAATACGAGGTAGGACAATTAGTATTAACAAAAAATCATGATCAATCATCAGCGTTAGACAGAGATTAAAAAATTTTTCTTATTATACGACGGTCCATATGAGGTTAGTGAAGTAAAAATAGAGAATACTTACGTTTTAATAGATTTGCAAACCCGAGAAATAAAAGGAACATATAATGTGACCCAATTAAAAAAGTATTATCTAGCTGAGTAATGTTAGACATATTTCTATTTATTTTTAAAGTTAATACATAAACATACATTATGGTATATTAAAAGTGGAAGGGATCCTCCCCCATTTTCGGGCGGTCACAGATTCACCACCTCTGATCGTGGTTTTTGGCATTCTGGAGGCAGGCCATGGTTGACGGTAGCCCGCAAAGGGTGAAATCAACGATGGTCCTAATCCACAAATTGGTGTAAACTAGAAATTTAACACTGTCATTGAATGAGGAGGGGGACCCCTAGTTTTGTGGAAAGGTGGGGTAGGTTTAAAAAAAAAAAAAAAAAATTGATGGTAGTATTTTTCCACGAACTACAGTAGTTTGTTTTAGAAATTGAAACTAGAAAATTAAAAAAAAATTTTAGAAATTAGAAAAATTAGAAAATGAAACAATCAAAATTATGTAACTTAAATGCTTAACTTTTCAAGGAGTTGTTTTCCTTCAGAAAACAAAATGTATTGTGCTTTTAATATAAATTTGTAAGATACTCCATTGTTGTAGTTCCTATTTTGGTCATAGAGAAAATGTTAGGGAAAAATGAAAGCTTGGACTTGCAAAACTGTTTATGTGAAAAATGTGTTAAATAAAATAAAAACTTATCATACAAGATATATGGGTAATTTTGGGGGGTTGTTTGGTGTTAATCGAAGTGTAAATCAATTATGGCATGTAGAAACTGCAAAGTAGAAGGACTTAAGTTTAGCTATTAGTTATGCTATTGCAGTGGCGGCATGTGCCACTGTGGATAGCGATGAGTGTTGGTGGTTGGTGGAGACCTAAATAGGGCATAAAATACACTGTACAACCTTATATAATATTATGTTATATGTTAATATAATATTCATGTTAATTGCTATCGTACAGTGTATAGTAATGATGACGAAAAAACATGCTAATGAAAGATGATTTCCCCGCCTTTTCGGGCGATTACTGCCTTACCAGCACTAATCGTGGTTTTGGACGACAGCCAGCTGTGGGCAGCAATTGTAAAACTGACCATAGTTGGTTGCCCTTAAAATTGGTGAACTTTGAAATTAATGGGGGGCCACTTAGGGGAAATCACCGGAACTATTGAACAGCGGCTATCACCTTGTTCGCGTGGGAACAATAAAACAGATGATAGACCCATCACTAACGTTATAACTATAAACTTCGGATATTATGATATCTGACCTTTTTAAAATATGTAACGCGGAAGCAAGGACAAGGAGATGACAAAATTCCTCCAAAACTTCAGTCCTTGTGGACGCAACTGGACGCCACAGTCCAGGGGGGCTCATAGTGTGTGTGGCAGGGGGGTTACTCAGGGGAGTAACGAACTAAAATTTGAAACTTAATGACGCTGACTAACTGACAAGCTAACTAAATGATTGTAGTTTGACCGTAGACAACTTGTACGAATTTATTTACATGTAAATATTCAGGGACATGTAATTGATTTACACGTGTTATATTCTGTATGATATTTTATAAATGACTTTACTGATTTTTAAAAGATTATCTCAAGTAGAGGAGACGTTTATCAGATTCTGTTTATTGTGTTTTATTGTGTCATTAATCTTGTTATGTAAGAGTGTAAGAATTATAAACACATGTTATGTATTTTTCATGTAATTTTTGTGTAGTATATATAGGGCAAGGTCAGTCAGCTGACCCAGAGAGATCAGCTGATAACTGATGTTAGAGACAGGATAGGTTTTTAGCGATTAACTCATGAATTTTGTTACTTCAATTAAATTGAATAATAATTTTATTTTTTCGTGAAATTAATAAAGGAAATATTTTGGAAATTAAAATTTTTGGAAAAAACATTGTTTATTTATTTATTAAATTAAATGCATTTGGAGAATTTGGGAATGTTTTTAAAGGAAAAAATAAAACTTTTTTATGATTAACTTCACTAATTAAAGTAAACTGTATGACTCATCTTATGTAATTGACTTGAGAAATTATTTTTGAGAGTTGATGTCAAGAAGTAGGGAGTTTGTGTTTAATTAATAACGAAAATGTGTACGCACCCAGTAATTGCTAAAAGCGACCCAGTATGCATGTAAGGGGGAACATATCGGTCGAGGATCTGGTATGGTATAAAGCCAGGGTTTTGATTTTTTGGGCGGAATGCTAGAAGGTTAGGTGTACTATGGTGAGTATCTGTCCGATTTTATGGTGTTGGGATCTCGAACAGAGAAGTCCAGTAATCTCGTTCAGGTGCAGCCATGGTTGCCGAGCTAGGGGGGTAGTTTACCCATGATGTGTTTAGCAGTAAACGGGGGGTTGTAGGCGCCATATCCTCACCGATCCTCTTAGGGTTAGCAATGAGAGTTCTCCTGTTTCGACAAAAGATCTCTCATTGGGGGGGGGGTATTGTAATAGGGCGAAAAAGGAGTATTTCATTTTATTTTATTTTTTATTCAAATATATATATGTGATCAACGCAGAAAGTCCCAGTCGAGGTACGGTTTTATTCGGACAATGAACAGTGCTATAGTTTTGCAAGCGGGTGTGGTAAGACACAATACAAATTCTGAGAATTCCAGTGTTGTGTTGAGCACAGAGTACGCGCAACACCATCAGGCGCGCAGATGACGCTACGCAGACTTCCAACAACGCTTCAAAAATGGCGAGTCTGAACAGTTAGATCACAATGTGCTTTAATGCTGACGGAAATTAATTAAGAGGCTCTGCCTACCTCAGCCTCTATATCGTCGTCGCTTAATATGGTCAACACCTGTGGCATAGTAAAAATCCACGCTGCATATGCGGTGGCGAACCATTTGTCACAAGAAGGCTGTGTGTGCCCTGTTTAGAAAAAACACTAGTGGGAGGTTAGTCGGTACATTTTCTCCCCAGTTCGTCTAACCAAGCTGTCCCGGCCGGGAGCGTTAGGAGAACATATAGGCCCCAAGTAATTCTTTTAACTGTAAAGAAATAATAAACAGTAATCAAAAGTGAACTAACATTTCAGAATGAAGTAGTGCAGTGCATCGATCAAAAGCTAAAATGTGGTGAATCGACAAACATTTCGGACATATAATCAGTGCAAAACGTGGCGAGGAGGACGCCGAGGGTGAAGCAACAACACCTAATTTCATTTGTATAAATAATTTCATGCAAAAGAGCTCTAGTTTTGAAAACAATTAATAAGAAAATAATATGGGGATTTAAACGGTACGAGTGAGAGCGTGAGCAATCTGGGTCGTTTTATTATTATTATTATTATTATTATCATAATTTAAGATGATTAGCAATAAGTAACTCAAGTTTTTATTTCATGTATAATAGATAAATAGTAGTGTTTTCTGAGAAGAAGTAACGTAAAGTCAAATAGTTAAATGAATGTGTATGGTAATTTTTTGAAGACAATGAGTAATACATAAATTAAAGTTATCATCCAGCAGTTATTATCGATGTAACGTAAAAGAATTTGTTGATGTGGGAGTTTTAATATCATCTGACGATAAATAAGATAACAATAAAATGTGTTAATTAGACATAAATATGTGTTTGTCATTGCACCACCGGCTGTTTTTTCTCTGCCAAAGTACATCAGACGACACCCTGATAAATTATCAATAAAGGTAAGTGGGACAAATTGAAATATTTCAAATACTAATTAACTCGTAATACTTTAGTGGCCAGAACTATGTTTCAACTGCCTATTATGACCCCAAGTACACATTTCAATAGGCTAATTTGGAGCAGTGATTTCCTAAATAGGCTCAGTGGAACTTTTAAGAAAAAAGTAGAATATACTATATTAAAAAAAAAGGAACATGTAATCTTTGTATATGCTTAATTGTGAATTCTAGGATCTACAGCTATTAGTACAAGATTCCAGCATTTTTTTTGTTCACACTAATTGTAATTGTAAAAGTAATTTCATACTAGTACATTTAATAATATTTTTAAATCATGCTGTCTAGTAGGTCTTGTCAGCTGAATTGAGTGGTGCTGTTATCTATCATAGCAAGTATAAAATATTATTTAATGGTACTTTCACTTGTGAAACTTACTTGGTGATATTCCCTCAAACGCCGTTTCTGATTTGTATTCTCCTTCTTCAGTGAGGTTTGAATACGGAATGTGTCAATTAGTCGGTAATTTGTAACGGTTTTTTTAGGTGACTGGTTGTGTGTGGGGGTGTGGAGATGAAAGGGGTTGGCGCGGGATTCTGAATTGTTGTATGCGTTGTGTATTATTGTGTCGAATAGTGTGTTTGATTTAAATTGTAAATGGTCATTGAGTATGTTGTTTGGTTGTGTTTTGTTGTGTTCGTATATTTCGTATTGTTCTGCGGTGTTGAGTTTGCGACTTTTGGATAGGTAGTGTAAAATTTCAAGATTGTTTTTTATATTGGTGTAACTGTGGTTTTCTGTCTGGATGTGTGTGGCAAATGTGGATTGTATGTTGTTATTGGATATGTAACGGTACAGAATTGTAGGGCCAAGGTAATATCTTTAAAAAATTTATATTCTCCCTGTAGGCATTGTTCACCTTTTTTGAACCCCGAGTTAGTCAACCAAGTATGCAGTGTTTATTACAAAACATTCTATGTTTCGTCTCCGCACTGAAGCAGCCCAGACAGATTATGAAATACGACACAATTTGCATCAGCCGTGAATCACGGATGTAACCTCATATTGCGCCAGGCGGCAAAATCTTGCTAAATCTTATGCCTAAGTTATAGCGCTCTTTTAACAACACCAATGGGAGCACAGACTCAAGATCACATGACCAGAAAACTCTTGTGTACTCAGCCTTAGCAGGACTAAGTTCAGTTCTATTGTAACTCTACAGCTTATGGTCACGCGACCGTTAAAATCCTAAGTGCCCGGGCGAATCATAAAAGCCGGCCGGCTATATACAAAATATATCAACTAAAACATTTTAAAGTTTTAAAGCAATGAAGTGAAGTGAGTAAATAACAGTTACGTGAGTGCGGTAGGCGGAAGCAAGTGGAAAACACGAGTGTCGGACCAGCCGTATGAACACGCAGCTGAGGGGTAACATTACTGAACCTTATTTACTAACAAAAAATAAATAGAAAAAATTCTAATCAAAGCATAAGTACCGTTTAATAGCCACTATTTAAAAGATTTTGTTAATGAGATCTCAGTAAGGGAATGTAAAGAGTATGAATGAGAGAGTATAGCAAAGTGTTGGTTAAAATAATAACGTTATTGTCAATTCATTTTCATGCTAGTAGTTTATATTGAAAGAGTAAATACATATGTATTCCTGTCTTATTATTGAAATTGCAGTGTAGAGTTAAACCAAATGAAATAGTTCAGGTTAATAAATGAAAGTTCATTTGGTAAAATCCTCAAAATGTGTGTTAGTGTGATTATTGTGCAACCCAGACAACCTATTCTGCAGCTGATTTTTTCGTCTGTAGAACCTTGGAGGAGTAACCCTAAGGTAAGATATTATTTGCACTAATTAATATTGTTTCAGATAATGCTTTTGCGTGTTCAGAAAATCTGGAGGAAAAAGATCTTCCTGTCTGGCCTATATAGAATTTATTGCAATCGTTACAGTTTAATTTATATACGCCTGTTTTGTTGTATATGTCTTTGTTTGTGCCATTAATGTGTCTTTTGATGGTATTGTTGGTTCTGTATGCTATTTTGTAATTGTGTTTTCTGAATACGACTCTGAAACAGCGTTTGAGGGAATATCAACAAGTAAGTTTCACAAGTGAAAGTACCATTAAATAATAATTATTAAGTGCTGTGAAATAAGTAGTGATGAACATTCAAAATAATATAAAATATTATATGCAGCTGATTTTACATGAAAGCATGTAATGGAATATCATTAAAATTACAATTTTTGAAAATACAAATAACTACCATATGGCTATGTATAATGAACTCGTAAAAAAACCTTTGAAGTACTTGAATGCATTCCTTACTGTTTATTTGTACAAAACCACTATATCTGATCTCATGCAACTGAAATTAAAGTCAAGAAATAAACTTGAAGTTGAGAGTGAAAAAATACTGACATCATTAGGCCACAGAGCTTCACTGTTCATATTAAACTATATTTTATGTCCTTAGTATTATAATTTTGCAAGTTAAGAGCTTGTAATTTATGTATTTTAAATTATGTTTAACTTTGTATCATATTTATTGTTTGTTTTATGTCAGAAAGCTGGAGTCCACAAAATTATACTTTTTCAAGTGGTCCACAGACTGAAAAACTGATAACCATTAATCTAGAGATTGAAAAGTAAACGTTGATTTTTAAGGTGTCACCCAGAAATCAAACCAGGCACCTCAAAGTTAGCAGCCAAGTGTCATATCCATTATTCTACTAAGGCCCCTAATTTAATTTACCTGTTTACAACCATATCATTTTGTGAGTTTGCTAACTAATGTTATAATATATGCATTAAAATATACAAATACAATAAAAGTTACCTCTGGAAACGTCCTGAAAACTGGTAAGGAATGGCAATTCTGAATTCCCTTTTTACAGTAAATATCTACATAAGAGTATAGTTTATCAACTGTTTTACTACTCACCTTTTCTGCAGTAATCAAATTTCCAAAAAGTACATATGCAAGAATGCTGCAGAAAATTGCAAGCCTGCCATGGAATATAATGAAGGATAACAAAATTCCTCGAATATATGATGCGCCTCTGATTTCTTTAATTTCTTTCCTAAAAAAAAAATTATACAGTTTATTGGAAAAACTTTGAATCTTCAAGCTTTATAGCCTTTTCAAGACTTCGCCTCATATATAATGACCTAGTTTTGACCTTTATCATTCACATTATAGCAAAAGCATAGCCGTAATACAGCATGAAAAATGCATTACCAATGATAAATATTTAAAAAATGTAACACACTTTGTTAAAAAAAGAATCACTCAACAATGAATTGATACATTATCCCACACACACTGTAGTGGGTCAAATTTTGGGTGTTTTTATTTTTAACAGTATGGGGTAATTATATTTTTATTCATTTCAATTTCGGGCGGGTTTGGATAAAGTATTGTAAAGCTGCATTATTGTGCAAAGTTATTTTCCAAGCAACAGCACGAGGTTGAGAAACAGCGTTTGGAACAAAGGCAATGCGCAATTTCAGTGGTGTAACACGGCAGAAGAATTTACCTCCACCAAAATTCTAAGAACTCTGTGCATGTGTTTTGACGCCCGTATGCAACTCAGCCGGGCGGGGATCGGCAATGACGCCGTGAGAGACACCACAGTTGAGACAAACATGGCGCTGGGACGAAAAGTTAGTAGTTCCAAGTGACCGGCTACCGGAAAACAGCGTTAAACTCCGCCTACTGTGAGCGACATCAGCAGAGCAGATGCCAATATCGGCCTCTGGTACCACACATATACCAGTTATAATCCATGCATAAAATGGTTATGCCACCGCAATTAAGCACCAACGGCGACTAAAACATGAGGGCCGTGACTGCTCATTTCCCGCGACTCAAGGAAACACCTTGGGCAGTTCGTCACTGATCGTGTCTGGCCAGACACCGCCCTAAAGGGGCTCTTCAGATTTTTCCACGTTTCAGTCTTAAAACTCTATTTTGTGAACTATTAGGCGGCAGTGAAACCAATAGTTATCAATTAGCAACAACCGTGAAATCCGGAACTCACCACAAAGTCAAAAATGAGAAAAACGAACAGTGCGAACTAAAACCGCGTGCCGGCTGGGGAGGGGTATTTTTATATTATTAGATTCAATGTGTTAAAGGTTTGTTAATAATGTGAGAGTGTGTGATGCAGGCTGGGCTATCTACATAGATGTAAGTAATATAATTTAGGTATACCATAGTAAGATGTATGAACCAGGGTAACAAAATTTGGAAAACCATGTGAGAAAATTTATTGGAAAAATTTAACCTTTAACGTTGCAATATTTGATAATTAAAAATCATAATTTCTCTTCATAAAATGTGTAGAGTAAGTTATTTCGATAACCTTTAACACAGGTTTGCATCTGACGTACATGTTATCGAATTCTGGACCCGAATATAAGAAACCTTGCAGGTAGGTGGAAACTGTATTTTTGTATTATATATATTTAAAATGTAAAAGAACATAACATTGGCGCCCGAACAGGGACGAATTTAATAAATTAATTAAATTCAACATCTACAAAGATGCAAACGTGTGTTGTTAGGTTAGCGGAATAAAATAAAAAGTGCGTCATTAGCACAAAATTGGCTATATAGTAGATTACATATTGATTATAATATATATATACGCACAAGTATTATAAAAAAGTAAGAATGGCAGATAACAATGAAGTCAGCTTATCTGACAGTCAGACCGAGAGTCAGATAGACTCCGGTATTCAAACGGAAGCAAGGTCAATAGACGAGCAGAATGTAGAAGTATCCATAATTAGTTCGCCGGGAGTGATTTCTACTCCCGTACCAATTAAAATAAATACAAGAGAAAAAGAGTTGTCATTAAATGATTTATTTAATCTCATTAACAATAGATCTGACGAGTTGAAAAGTGAAATACAAGAAATGAATAAACATTTAGAAAGCACTAACGAAACAATAAAAACTAGTTTAAATAAGTTAGAACAGAAGTTTGAGAAATTAGGTGACAATGTGTTAAATATGACAAAAGGTAAAAATGACGAAATAGTAGACAATTCTGAGAGTATAGTGGGGGTGAAGAATAGTGTAGAATGCAGTGATTATGAGATGTTAATGTGTGTCAGTGAGTTGGAGAGAGAGAGAAAAAATAATGTTGTAGTCGAATGGGGACAGAGGGCAAATTTTCCCCTTGTTGTTTATAATGATGATGATGATTTAATGTGGTTTTTTCAGGGCAAGAGACCCTTATTGTTAAATGAAGTAATGTTGTATAATGTAGTACCCTCTGTCCGTAATAATTGTGAGAGTGGGATGTGGTGTTATGAAGAGAGAGAAGTAAGTAGAGAAGGGTATGTAACAGAACTGTATAATTTGCATAGAAAATATGAAGAATGGAAGGAAAGTTTAGAAGTATATGTGAATGATAATGATTACAATGATTTAATAAAAATAATTAACCCGATAGTGAATGAATTTATGATGAAGACTTGACAAAAATACCTAACGTAGACTGGTTGAACGAGTATGTGAATAAGTTGATTGAAGTTAGTTTTTCTGGTTACGACACACAAAACAGTCATTTGTGTGCTGATAAGATTGAACGATGTTATGTAGAACCAAGGTTGATTTGGAACGATGGAGGTTAAACTATTAAAACAATAAAAGACAGTATAAATATTTTGTTTTAGTGGTTTTTTGACATGGCAGATTTGGACAGAAGTGTGGAAAAAATGGAATAATAATTAACAAGAGTTGTAAATAAAATCTAGTAATTTTATTATGTGTGTATGCAAGATGATTGTTGTGATAATAATATTGAAATACTTGCAATTTAAATAAATAAACCAAATTAATTTTGAAAACAAGTAATCAGAGAATTATAATTGTTTGGATGGTAATGAATTCTGTATTCTTAAGAATTAATTTAATTGAAACAATTTGATATATTTTGAATATTTTAATTGATTGTGTAAATGTTGTAATTAAATTTTTTTTGTAAATTCAGTTTGTTTTACGAGATGGAAATTTGGTAATGAATGACGAATTGTTTAATTTAAATTAATTTTGTGTAAAATGTTTCAGAGATGGTAGTGATTACGTTTTGTGTGTATATCGTGTTAAATGGAGTGTAAGTATGAAAATTTTATAATCATGTATAATAATAAAAGCTGTTTACAGGTGTGATTGAGGTGTTAATGCAATAGTGAGATTTTAATGCAATCATTGTGTTTAATAAAAATAATAATTAAAAAATTTTAATAATAAATGAAAAATGATAGATAATGATTATTAATAATAAATTTTGAAAAATTTCAAGAAAGTTAAACGGTAAAAGGTTATGAATGGGTTAAATGAGTGTTGATGCAAATATTATATGATAATGTATATAAAAAATTTTTAATTAGTTGTCAATTGTAATTAGTTATTATGTGGCTATTAAGGGGGTGGCCTGTGCTCTCTTAGATAGCGAAATGGGTTGGGGGTAACAGTGAGTGTTACCTCCATCGGAGGCCAAAAGGGCGATAAACGTGCGGCACACCTTATCAGTGTAAATTAAAGTGTACACACTGCCAACTACCGTGTCGCACACAGTAGTGATGTGTAACAGGCAATTAAATTAAAGTTAGATTTCCTCGACTTTTCGGGCGGTTACTGTCTTACCAGCACTAACCGTGGTTTTGGCTAGCGGCCAGCTATGGTCATATCAAGTCCCTTGACCATAGCTGACTTGAAATTGGTATATATTTGAAATTTAATGGGGGGACAATTAGAGGAGATCTCCCGGAACTATGGAACAGCGGCTGCCACTCTGTTCGAGGAGGAACAGCAAGACCGGTGGCAGATCCGTTTTAAGGGTGCATGATTATATAACCAGAACAGTATGATGTTCACAACTTTAAAACTTAACAGCGGAAGCAGAGACACGGAGAGGCAAAACCTACTCCAAAATATACCGTCTCTGTGGAAGCGAAAGGGCGAGACAGTCCTCCATAATTTGAAATAGTGTGTGTGGCTGGGAGGTGACTCAAAGGGGTCACGAATGTAAATTTTATAACATAACATTTTTTGTGCACATTTTGATCAAATAAAACTGCTTGTGCTCTGTTAAATAACTAGTGGCTCAGACACTCAAAACAAGGTGTTCATGCTATAATTTTAAGTGTATTATGTTATTGTTGTCTATTAGATAAGCATTGATAAGAATATGTAATTTTATTATGTGTGTATTTGTTTAAGCCAATAAGTAAATCGTCTGGCAGGTTAACATAAGCATCAGAATCAGAAAAATGAGAAACAATGAGGTGAGAAGGGAGAATAAATGAAAATAAATATGTATATTTCATATAATTTGCTCAATTTTAAGATGTATTTTCATTGTGTTTTTATTATGTTAGGATATCAGCTAATCAGCAATAATGTCACTGGTATGTTGGTTTGTAAATGTTACAAATAATTAATGTCCAATGTAATGTTTAATGTATTACAGATATTTTGAAGTAATGATAAAAATAATTTGCTACAATGAGAAATAAAGTAACAATAATTTATGCCAATTAATAAGAGCTAATTTATGGGTGATAAATGTTTTATGGGACATGTAGACCTGTCCAAGTTGAATTAAAAGCTAAATGTGAAATGGCAGAGATGAATATAATGTAATGTTGTTTTTGAGTTGATGTAATGTAATAGAATTTTGAGAAGTATTGAGGGTGACACAGTAGTAATGGAGACTTTATGTAGATTTTGAGTGACATATTGTTGTTTTTATAATTAATGAGATTATTTTGTTGTATTTGTAGTAACGTGATGAGATTGAGATTTTTTGGGGATGGCAATTTTGTATTAGAGGGTAGTGTAATGTAGGAGTCCGCAACAAGGGTTGGGACGGGATAGGAATAGATTTTAGTGGGGAAGGGGCCGCCTTAGGTAAAATCCGGGCCGCCAGATAAGGGAATTGAGTTTTTTGGGGGCGGGGAAACACGTATCCTATATACAAAGGGTTAGAGAGTATTTTATATATTGAGAGAAGGTGGCGAATTGTGTTAAATGGTAAGTTGGGGTTTAGAGTGTCCTGATTAGTAGATATTTTTGATAGAGTTGGGTGTCATGGGAGTTGAAGTTCATGAATATTAGAGTCAGAGGGAGAAAGTTGATATATGTATAGAGATCTAATACAGAAAAACGAGAATAAATAATTTACATCACCCCCAGTAAGGTAGAATTAACTGTTAACTAAAGAGAGATTCATGATAAAGAATATACAATTGTTTATTTTTTTTAACCAGTGACAGAATTTTGATAAAATTTGAAAATAATGTAAAATTAAGAATTGTTTGTTTTAAATAATTTAAATGTCAATCTGTTTATTATCTATATTAATATTTTGTTTGTTTTAAATATTTTGTGTTATTACGTTTTGTATTTCAAGTTAGGATATTACAGATGTTCAGTGTTTTCAGAAATCATATATAACATATGTAGGTCAAGGGTTTTGGACTTGACCTAGTTGCGATCAGCTGATGAGGTCATACACCTACTAAGCTTGTATAGTAGGAATCCAATATTAATTTGTTTGTTTGATTAATCCAAACCAATATTTGAATAATTTTAATAAATGTTGTTCAATAAACAAATTTAATGAAGTTTTTTAATGAATAATTTTTTTTTTTGAATTTTAAAATTTTGAAAATTAAAAATTTTTTTTTTTGAAAAAAAAAAAAAAAAAAAAAGATTTTTCGCCTGCCAGCGAGTGAATATTTGAGTAATGATTCTTTTATTATGTGTGTATTAACCATTTTTCTTTTATTGTATTGCATTATATTGGTAGACTATAAGTGATTCTCCTGTTAGAATAAGGATGAGTTTATGTTATTAGAAATGTCTAGATTAAGTCATTTGAAACAAAAATTAGAAAAAAGAGGAAGAGAATTTTTGATAAAAGATTTTTTTTTTTTTGAATTTTGAATTGTTTAAATTTATAATAAATTTTAAAAGGAAGTTTTCATTTTAATGTGTTAGGGTAATATGTAATGTTAGTGTGTGTGAGCCCAGTATCTGCTAAAGGCAGCCCAGCTTGCAAAAAGGGGATCCATATCGGCGGAGGAGCTGGGATAATTTTAGCCAGGGATTGAGGATTTTGGGGGTAGCGTGTTAGAAGGCGAGGTGCGCTGTGGTGCGAGTCTGATCGATTTCTCGGTGTTGGGATCTCTTATAGAGAAGTCCAGTGATCTCGTTCAGATGAGTCCATGGTCGCTGAGCCAGGGGGGTCGTGTACCCGAGAGACTAAGAATCAGGGAGTTGTTGGCACCAGTTCCTCACCGGTCCTCTTCGGGGTTTGTCGATGAGATTTCTTCTGTCATGGACAGCAGAATTCTCATCGAGGGGGTATTGTAGCGGGTCAAATTTTGGGTGTTTTTATTTTTAACAGTATGGGGTAATTATATTTTTATTCATTTCAATTTCGGGCGGGTTTGGATAAAGTATTGTAAAGCTGCATTATTGTGCAAAGTTATTTTCCAAGCAACAGCACGAGGTTGAGAAACAGCGTTTGGAACAAAGGCAATGCGCAATTTCAGTGGTGTAACACGGCAGAAGAATTTACCTCCACCAAAATTCTAAGAACTCTGTGCATGTGTTTTGACGCCCGTATGCAACTCAGCCGGGCGGGGATCGGCAATGACGCCGTGAGAGACACCACAGTTGAGACAAACATGGCGCTGGGACGAAAAGTTAGTAGTTCCAAGTGACCGGCTACCGGAAAACAGCGTTAAACTCCGCCTACTGTGAGCGACATCAGCAGAGCAGATGCCAATATCGGCCTCTGGTACCACACATATACCAGTTATAATCCATGCATAAAATGGTTATGCCACCGCAATTAAGCACCAACGGCGACTAAAACATGAGGGCCGTGACTGCTCATTTCCCGCGACTCAAGGAAACACCTTGGGCAGTTCGTCACTGATCGTGTCTGGCCAGACACCGCCCTAAAGGGGCTCTTCAGATTTTTCCACGTTTCAGTCTTAAAACTCTATTTTGTGAACTATTAGGCGGCAGTGAAACCAATAGTTATCAATTAGCAACAACCGTGAAATCCGGAACTCACCACAAAGTCAAAAATGAGAAAAACGAACAGTGCGAACTAAAACCGCGTGCCGGCTGGGGAGGGGTATTTTTATATTATTAGATTCAATGTGTTAAAGGTTTGTTAATAATGTGAGAGTGTGTGATGCAGGCTGGGCTATCTACATAGATGTAAGTAATATAATTTAGGTATACCATAGTAAGATGTATGAACCAGGGTAACAAAATTTGGAAAACCATGTGAGAAAATTTATTGGAAAAATTTAACCTTTAACGTTGCAATATTTGATAATTAAAAATCATAATTTCTCTTCATAAAATGTGTAGAGTAAGTTATTTCGATAACCTTTAACACAGGTTTGCATCTGACGTACATGTTATCGAATTCTGGACCCGAATATAAGAAACCTTGCAGGTAGGTGGAAACTGTATTTTTGTATTATATATATTTAAAATGTAAAAGAACATAACAACACTGTGAACTATATACTGGAAGTGAGATACAAGAATCGATGGCAAAGTATTGACACTCGGTATAAATTGTCTTCAGCAATGGCATTAGTCATCATGTCTTCCACTAAATTTTTATTGACTTGAACTATGTTATCTACCGTGTCACCAATAATTGCTAACCAATAATTGAGAACGGCATACATGGCAGAACAAAATCAACATTACAATGCCTGGTGCTAGTATAAGTTTGGTGCCTATTCATATGTCTTAGTAGATTGTTTTGTTGGAATAAACATACAATTTCTGGAGTGCATATATTCTAATTTTGTTTACAATGTTTGCAACAAATGGGCCTGATATACTTCTCATAAGTGTAACAATGAAGAGTTGAAGCGGTTCAGTATTTAAAATTATGTAATAATTGACTTTATGAGTTAAATGTTAACCAAGGATATCATTTAGTGTACTTGGCAGAGAATACTAGGCACATACAATTAAACAAAATACATATTTATAAAGTTAAAATATAATATTATTTTATTTTTCTTTATACTGACATTCTCTCTAAATGAAAACATCTATTCTGCCATGAGGCGCAATTGATAAAAACAAGTTGCAAGTAATTATTCCCATCAACATTTTACTCTCTCGTCAACAATAGATTATACTAAATCATCCGTTAAAACTATATATATATATATATATAAATTTAATATTTATACATAAATTTACCTCAAAATGTTATTTTTCTATTTGGAACATGTTTCGGGTACTATCTTGTACCCATCCTCAGCCTTCCGGTTTTTTTGTCTGGTGAAGTACATATGTGTTGTTGGTTGACTATTATTATTGTGGCTTCCTGTTGGCTTCTGGTATTTCAAGTTGGTTTTATTGTGTGTGATTGTGGTGTATGTGTTAGTTTTTTGTGATTTTCAATGTTGAGTGCTTTGAATATTGTGTCATGTTTTGTATTGATTTGTATTTGTTCAGGTATTAGTTTGTTTTCTGTTTTATGTTTGTATATTTGTAAATTTTCCCATATGTTCATTATGGTGCCTTTGTGTGGTATATGTTTTATTAGTGTTACATTGGTTATGTCTGGGAATTCATGTCCTGTGTTTATTGCATGTGTGGCTAAATTGGATTTATATATTTCTGGTTTTTTGTATGCATTTAGGTGTTCAAAATAACGTTTTTTCAGCTGTTTTTTTGTTTGTCCTATATAACATTTATTGCAATCTTGGCATTCAATTTTGTATATACCGTTAGTTGTTGTATTATCTTTGTTGTTGACCTTGACACGAATTCACTCATTGCATATTACGTTCCTTGTTCCCAAATACAATTTACCATTATAATTCCTTTACGTTTATTTTTCCCCAAAATTATTAGGTGGGCTGAATTGTACCATTACAGAGTTTATTGCAGAATACAAAACTCAATGTCACAGACATTATATAAAAATGAATAACATTTTGTAATTAATAATAAAACAACCACATGCACATTTCATTCAACAATTCATTCTCTGTTTTAAGAATTACCAATCTAAGATTGATGGTGAATAAGTTATTAATTTTATTACTTAAAAACAATGTAATAACAACAGATGTACTGTTATATAACAAGCTTACAGTACAAAGTAACAAGACTGCACACGGGCCTATGTTCTGGTCCAGGTAAGCTGGGAACAGGTGTAAATAATAAAGCATGTTAAACAGGTGCAACTTGTTTATGTTAAATGGTCGCAAGGGCTCACTGCATGAAAACAACAAATAATAAATGTATTTGAAAATTTCTGTCAGACCATAAAATTACAACAGGTATAATTTAAAGTAATCTTTAGCCGTTACAAAGTTCTGTATGTTTTGGTTTTGTTTTCTAAGTAAATGAATGGTTTTTTTTTTTTTTTCTTTTTTTTTTTTTTTTTTTTTTTTTGGGGCCGGCTATGGAATTACTTAATAGTCAAGTGAACCTCATCTGTTCATGCTTACTCCAAAGCTACATGGCCTGCAGTATAGGCTGTGCCCTCCATACACAGCCAGCCAATACTGTACACTTTTTCAATGGTGCCTGGAATCCTACATACTCATGAAAAACATTAGTCATGAGCCCTACTGTATAATATTAACCAAAACCTACTGTGTGAACAGTGTGGAAAAGTGGAACATTTACAGGGAAACAAGGAAGATTAACTGTAGTGTCTCTTTTGCAGAGAGTTAAAGGTTGACGTCTACTGGATAGTTTCAAGAAGACTGTATACAAGACTATATGTGGTTGTATAGTCAGCAATATCACAACCATGTGTAGGAAGAAATGGAGACAGTATGTAGGGAGAATGCCCATGGGATAAATTCTGAAAGCAGTATTAGATTACTTGCCTATAGGGAAAAGAATTGTGGAAGTGTGGACAACCTCAGTGAAAATGAAAGAATAGCCTTTGAAGTTGAAAGACCCAATGTACAGAAGAAGAAAAATGTATAATACTTTAAGCGTTAATATCTAATTTTAATCATTTTGGCTTTAAAATGACTCATTTTGGGTCATTTTAATCAAGTGACTCTAAAATTTTATGGCACTCTGTGTCAATTTTGTGGCATCCCCAAAAGATAGGGGAGCACACCAATTTATAATTACTTCCCTAACTATTGATCAGCAAAGTCAATAAAAAAAAACAATGTTCCGACCTGTTAAAAAGGCACCATGGAATGAATGAAGGTGCTTTGCATTAACTGAGATAGTTTACTCATGCAGATTATAACTTGAACTGCAGTCATTACAAGAGTGGTCGACGGAATCCTATGACAATGCTACTAATTCACACTCAATCTCCTATTACTGTGTTCACACCACATTCACAGTGGCGGCGCTAACGAAACGGGGGCCCCCCCGCGAAACTAATTAGGGGGCCCTATAAAAATGGTTAAATTTTGTATACGTAATAGGGGAAAACACTCATATGAGTTTCTATTTACGTGTGTTTCACAACAATGGTTTGTGAATACTTTCTCGTCTATCACAAAGCGTTTGCAATTTTACAAAGGATGTTTTACACGTACACAAACTCTTAAAATTCATTGTTGCTAAATAGGCAAAGTTCTATACAAACTATAAAAAAACCAAAATAAAAAGAATTATTTATTTTTACGTCAAAGATCTAAATTCAGACTATGAAACAGTACCGCACACAGAGTGTTAAAAATTTATTATTTAAAAACGAATATCAAAGTAACATTCTAGCTTTTTTCAAACATTTAAATTAGTTTGTAACTGAATTTGTGAAATTCTTGAATATACTCTATACACGTTCTCCTTAAGTCTAATCCAATTCAGTAACACTCGAACTCAAGTAATGTACAATATTTACAGATGAGGATGAACCAAAGTTCACTGTTTTCCTAAGCCTAGTCTTCTTTTTTTAATAGCTAAGAGCTTTTCAACCACTTCGTTGATATTAGTTTTCTGTGTCTCTTCATGCTCAATGCTTAACAGTGCCAAGTCACTCAACCGAGTTTGGGCCATGGCACTTCTTAAGTATGACTTAATTAATTTAAGTTTTGAAAAGCTTCTTTCCGCTGTAGCTGTTGTGACAGGTATGGTTAAATAAAGCCGCAAAGCTGTAGTTAAGTCTGGGAGGCAGCTCATAAGGCAGCTGTTTTCTTCAACCAGTAAATTCATCATTTCTCGAATGCTTTTCTTGTGTACAATTTCTTTGGCCATCAGAGCTTTGAAGGATATTACTTGGTCAGGCACTGATGTGGAAAGGTCACCAGGATACACATTTACCAGAGCCTTACTTTTCTCCACTATTGTCTCTTGTGAGAAGTTTACTAAATTCTGAGGCGTCAGGAATGAAAACCTATCATCAATGCAACGCAATCCTTCGAATCTCATTTGTAGCTGAGCTATTACAATATCTAGTGTTGCATTGAAAACTTTTACTTCAAATGATTTCACTGGGTCGTCAATTCTATGGTCAACTGATAATTCAACAAAGAAGCGTTTTACAACTCGCTTACACTTATTTTTCATGTTACAAGTTATGTCCCATGACTGGGCCAACTGTTTAGCACCAGAAAGAAAGCCGGCAAAGTCCTTTCTTAAAACTTTGAACTCATCACAAGCGCGGCTTAGAAACTGCCATGCTCTGCCTAGGTCAACAGTTGGCCTCTGTAGTGCTTTCGAAGTTATATTTACATTCTCTAAATCTTAGTTTCAAGGCAGAGCACAAGAATAAATTCAAAGTTTTCCAGGTGGTTTCTAATTGCTAATGCTTCTTCTGCCTCGGGTTTTTTGAGCTGTATAGAATAATTTCTGTCAAACACTTAATCACAATTTTGAAATCATTTCTTAAAGCTAACAGACAGTCGTGTCTAGAAGACCACCTTGTTGGACATAGCTTTTTTAAAGTTAGATTTTTGGCAGAGCTGTCTTCTTTAACGGCAGTGTTAAGTTCTTGCCATCTATGTAAGCTTTCACTGAAAAACACATAAGTTTTCTGTACTATGTCAAAAAATTGTCTTATTTCAGAAATATTTGATACTGAATCATTGATCACCAAGTTCAGGTTATGTGCAGCACAGTGTACGTAATCCCCGTTTGGGACTATATCCATAATTCTTTTCTGTAACCCAGAGTATTTCCCGCTCATTGTTGCTGCACCGTCATAACCTTGACCTCTACACTTACTAATGTCAATTTCATTTGTTTTCAAAAAGTCTAAAATCTTACTTTGAAACCCTTCACTGTTGGGATCCTTTATTTCTTGAAATCCCAAAACGGACTCACTAATCACAGTTTTATAATTGCCAGGAGATTCTTCTACTATGTTAATGTATCTGATTACAACACTCATTTGGTCAATCTTAGAAATGTCTTGTGTGCTATCAACAATTATAGAAAAAAAAGGAGACGAGTGAATCTGTTTTAGTAAGGCAGTCAATACTGATTTTCCTAGCAAGTTAATGATTTCATTTTTGAATGTCACAGTGGAGGTATTTTGATCTGGTTTTCTAAGTGTGCACTAAGGAGAGAATCGTAGAGAGAAATTAAAGATAGTATGTTCAAAAATTTTCCACTTTCAGGATTTATTTCATGTAATGATTCTCTATGGCCAAGAAACGGCAATGAACACAGTGCCATGGTTCGAATGACATCCACAATCTGTATGAAAATATCTTTCCATTTTTTCCGCTCATAGGAAATTTGATCAGCTACCGTTTTACTCTTTTTCCAAGTGGCATACGTGAAACAAGACTGTAAATGAGCATTGCTACTTTCATGAACTTTAATTTTTTTACTGAGACCTTTCCAATCTCTAATATCGCCTTCACGCCAGCTTTGGGCATAAGCACTTTGGCTGAAAAGCCAACATGGTAAACAATAGACTCCATCTAGATTACGAGAGTAACAAAGCCAAAACCTGTGAACAATTTGGCCTGCTGCAGTTTTGAAAGAATAATATGCTGTACTGAAAGACCGCTTAGAAACGGAATGCTTCGGGAAAGGACCCTTTGTTTGACAAAGTTCACTTAACGTTATTAACTTTTTCACCTCGTCTGTCATTGTAGCTTGATTTTTATACAATGCAATATCTGTCTCAAAACTTTGGCAGTTTGGATTGGAAGGGCCTGCTAAACTAGTTTTGTTTGCGTGATTACTTATAACTTCAGTTGGTTCAAACTGATTTTCTGGTCCAGGTATGTCTTCGGACTGCCGAACACATTCAATGCCTAGCAGTTGTTCTTCTTGTTCATGTTGCAGTTGCTTATTTGTTTCCGTAGTTGTATCACTTGTATCCGACGGACTAGTGTTTAAATCAGGTTTATTGTCACTGTCACAATCAACTTCAAGTCCGATTTTTGTTTCTTTTTCATTACTTGCACTTGACCGGGGTTTGGGTTGTTCAACTTCATATTTTGATGATTTTTTTAAAAACTGGTCGAGTTTTGAAAGTTTACTTTTAGATTCTTCTCGTTGTTTTTGCAGTTTCCTTTTCGTAGCACCACTTAAATATTCACGCTTACTTTCCATTTTATAAACTCTGTCTCTAACACTCTAACTCTACACAAAATACAAAAACTAAAATCAAATGTTAAGTCATTAAACTTAAACGGCACTAAATTACGAAATGAATGCAATACAGTACTATCGCGCAGGAGATGCGACGCACTACTGAGTACTGAACTACATTGTGTTGTGTTTGTTTACGTCTCCTCAGTGCCGAGTGACTCATCGCACGGACGTACGGGCACCACAATAGATAAGATAAGCTTCGCTTACAAACTACAAACAGTAATGTCATTTCGGAAAACGTAGTTTTTTTGCATGTCTATACACTTAAATAAAACGTATATTTCGTATTTAAATACAAATTTTAAATACAATTTTCCGGTAGTCGGACCCCATTAAAACTTTTTTTTCTATTATAGCTCGTTTCATATATTTTTCTAGGGGCCAGAGTGGCGGGGCCCCCCCGCGCCGCGGGGTCTGCGGGGGCCTTATCGCCGCCACTGCACATTCAATGTTTAAATAAATTTTCAGTATATTCTTATAAAGTCATTTCTCTGTTCGTGACAAAATCATCAACATATTCCATCTCAATTACACTTATCAATCTGTCATCAAGATGCTCACACAGTTACATAGAATGATTTTCTATTACCTGATGTCTGTACAAAGAAAATATAACTTGTTTACATGCTGACATCTACACAACAAATAATTTCTTTAGCATTATTGTATTTTAATATTATATTTTATACATATCAGTGGTGGCTGGTGGTTCCAAATTTTGGTGGTTGCAGTAGTTGGATGGGTAGGTGGGGGTGGGGTGGGGGTTCAAAAAACATTTAAACACTAGGCAGACCTACATATCTGCATCATACATAGTGCTGGCATATGGAAAAAATAGAAAGTTACTGTTTTCCCCAAAAAGAGAGAGCTCCCATTGATAATGCAATTACAGCAGAGCGTCAGTTTCCGAACTAATTGGGACCAAGGGTAGTTTACGAAAATTCAGATATTTGAACACACACACAAAGTTGTAATACAATACGTGACAATATGGGGTAAACTACACATAGTGTTTAAAATACTGTATTAAAATGGTATAAATATTGTACTTACCGTTTTTCATAACTGTATTTCAAGTACGTAGTTTTTTATACTGCACAATAAATAAAAATTATAGTAAAACCTTCAGTACAATAACGAAATAGTTTAGAAATGTATTTATAGGTTTTATGTGTAGACATAATAGGCCTACAAGTAACTTAGGTGGGATGAAAAAAACCTCTTATTTTTTGTTAGGTAATTTTCGTACATCTTCTCTTTGCGGCTAGATCTTTCAACCGTTTTAATAAAATAAGTCCCGTATGACTGCATTATGGCTGTTTTTCAAACCACAACATGAATGTTTCCATGACATGAAATGCCTCGGCAGTCGCAGGTCCAGCATTAACGTCACAATCTGTGTCTTCATCGCTGTCAGTGTTCACGTTGTATTCAGCAGCTCCAGTACTTTTGGCAATGTTAACAATCTCTTCATCATTTAACTCTGTAGCATCTTTGTCACTTGCCACCCATTCACTTCCGCCACCTTCTTCGCACTCTTCAAACCCAGGGATTGACTTAAACAAACTTGTAATTTCATTCATTATTTGTTTGTTCTCGCTTTGATTATTGCTTACCTCAATTTCTTTAGGGTCTTCTTTAACCAGCCAAAGTTTTCTCCATGCATTTTTTAAATTTTGTTCCGTGAGTGAGTGCCAAGAATCAGCTAGCATGTAGCAACTGTCTTTTAAGCTGAGCTTCAGTGAAAAAGCTACAATGCTCTCTGCATCGTCATCAGCCAGAAGAAGGCACCGTAATAGTTGCTTTCTATTAATTTTTTTACGCTTCTCAATGACTCCTTGATCCATGGGTCGAAGAAGTGCCATGACATCCAGTGGAAGAAACACGACCTGAAAGTCATCGTTTATTTTGTTTAAAGTTTCAGCTGGAGGATGCGTTGGAGCATTGTCTACGTATAATTAGCAAAACTTTGCCCGTCTTGCCTCTTTCTTTATAATTGTTTCTAACATTTGGAATGAAGTTATTAGTAAACCAGTCAGTAAATATTTCAGAGCTCATCCAAGAACTTTTTTGTGCTTTATAGAAGATGGCTAATATTTTTAAAGCAACGAGGCTTCAGGCTTTTTCCAATAATAAGCAATGGCAAGGAATGTGTCCCACTTGCATTAGCGCAAACCATAGCTGTAATTCTCTCTTTACAGACTTTAAAACCTGGAGCTGCTGTTTCACATTTCAATGCCAGAGATTTTCGAAGCAATGACTTCCAATTTACACCCGCCTCATCAGTGTTATATACATCATCCCTAGAATATCCGTGCTTTTATACTGTATTAAGAAAATTATTTTTAGAAAGTTCAACTGCACTACAGTCATTAGATAAATTTCTCCTTTAACACATAATTGTCTAATACCGTATCGTGATTTGAAATTTTTTAACCACCTAGAGCTCGTTTTAAAATCATAAGGATTGCCTAACTTTTTATTCAGATCAAGTGCTTTCACGCATAGTAAAGGCCTTGATATTGGTTCGCCTGAATTACGTTTCTGAATGAACCATAAATAAACAGCATTTTCCAGGGAGGTATCGTCAGCCATTCTTAAAGTTTTAATTTGTTTCAAACCATCATCAAAATCGAGTTTTGACACAAGTTTTAATATGACTTCTTTATTAGATTTTATGTCAGTTATGGTGGCCTTTCCAACGTTATACAATTTAGCTAAGGACGCCTCACTTCCCCGTTTGAAAGTCTGATCAAAATTTTAATTTTAGTTTCTAAGGTTAAAACATTACGTTTCTTTTAAACAGCCAATGTCATGGCTATTAGAGTAACAAAGCTGAAACAGCAATAAATAAAAGCTACGAGATACAAACAACAGCACTTCATGAAGTCACAAACTACACCTCACACTACTGATCATGGTCCCACGATCCTGATCACATTCGGTTCAGTTCGGTTTGAATGGCTGTTGTGTGCCTGACAGCGATGATTCATTACGTCTTCAAATACTGTACTACCAATATGTCTCGTCTTACCATCGCCGATTCATATTATCGTTTGTTCATTTCCTGTCTATACGCTCTATGTCTCATCTTACTGTCACCGGTTCATAGTATCATTTATTCATTTTCTGTCTATATGCTCATGAATTATTGCTGTATTTCAAAAAATTACCGTACTCTGTTTTCCTTTTCAGCAATATGAATTGATAATACTGTACATTACATAATTAACATAAAATTAAACCGATGAATAGGGAAAGAAGTTCAGTATGCGACGCGCATATGACAGCACAACAATAATTACATCGTATTTTCGTATTTGCGAGTTTATTTTTTTCAACGAGTTCAGATATTTGACGTTCGGATGACTGAGGCTCTACTGTATCTCACTTCTATATGTATGCCAGATTTTGTTCCCACGTACTCATGAATGGTTGCTAAAAGCATCACTAAAACTTTACAGTAACCAAATACTAAACATGCAACGAAAGGTGAAAGTTAAACAGTATCGTGGTTTTTACAAACTATACATTGTTTGAAAGTACACAGAATCACTAACTCCAAAAAGCATATAGCACCACTAAACAAAGAAAAAAAATAATAAAAATAATACTTAACACACAGTTGATTGATACCATCACAATCACAGTTATACAAAATTATTCCTATTTATAACCTCAAACAATGGGTAACATTTACCTTTAATGAACATAAACACTAAACCGGATACAGATGCTTTCATGACACAACTAAGGATTCGCTGCAACACTCTTACTGGAGCATTGCAAAAGCTTTGCAACCACCGAGCTCACATTGAAGCACTGGAGCATTATGAAGAGTAACGGACGTCCTCCCATATGTTTGTGTAGTAAGCTCGCCATTTACTCTTCAAGTTGCAATCGGGCTACAACTACCAGCCTACGTGCCACATTTGAATTGTCCATGAACTTTGCTGCATAGAAACTTATACTTTTTCTGTTTAAATTGATGACACTTTTAACTGCTTAATATTTTTGTATATTGTTTTACAGTTTAGTTATTGTATATTGGTGGTTGTGCAACGCTGCAATCATAACACCAGCCGTCACTGATACATATATTATTTGTTTTACAGACTTCACAAGTATATAATTCACAAAATTATATGTATCATCCGATTAGTCCATACAATTATCTGTCAATGGTCTATCAGTCAAATCTACAAAATTTGTTCATACATTTTCAAATTGACTTACTTTCTTGCATATGATACAAGTTTTGCAAATGGTTTTTCCCATGTATACATTTTGATGACTTGTATTCCAGAAATAATTTCATTCATCAATCGAACACGCTCATCTGTTCTTATAGCTGTGCGTAATCGCAAACTTGAAGTTTTCTTTCCCAACCAGGCTGCATAAATCAAACAAAAACTGAATTAAAAAACTTTACATAATGTGGTACAACAGATTTTTATACAGGGAATATTGTGATAATTAATAGCATACTATGAATTGGAATTATATAAAACTAATAAATTATGTTTTTACAATGTTTTTTTTTTGTTAAAAAGTACAAATTTGTAACAGTACAATATTAATTAAGAAAAACATCATTATTTATTTTGAAGACTTATTTTTACCTTGTATGGGAATAAATACAAGCAATGCTGCAACTCCTATAACAGATGACACTCCAATCTGACCCCACAGAAAATATGTTACGACAACAGTCTGCACAGGTCCAATCCAAAGGTAATGAAGGAATATGACGCAGATATCGAATCTGTTGACATCATTTGATAATAAGTTAACAACCTGCCCAACAGTTGTTTGTCCAAGTGATGTTTTACTCAACCGGAGTGCCTAAAATGAAAACAAGAAGTTGTAATTACATCGACATTTCATTAAAACACCAATGTCTAATTTTTAATCGATGATTTAATTCTTCAAATGTCACACACTGGGTGTGCTTTTCTATTATGAATAATAGAAACTGGCATCAAAACAACAGAATTCATGGTTCATGAAAATGTCAAATGCAGAATGGAGACAACGGATCACTACATGATGTACTACCCCAAAATTCAAGAATCTGAAGAATGCACACAAACTGGCCGTACTACGCCCTCCTTCTGCCATTAGATGTGGAGCTTTGTAACTGACAAATTTTAATCAGTAAAGAATCTGCAACAAATTTTGCGTCATGCTTAGAAAAATACTGCAGATGCTAACCAAATTCTAAAGGAAGACTTCAGATAATACTATAAATCAAAACAAAACTTTTTTATGATACAAACACTTCAAGGATGGTCTAAAGTTTGTCTACAATGATGGGCGAATTTCAACAAGAACAATACTGGAGAACATCCCAAAACTTTCAAGGTTATCTGTGAAAACTGTAGACAAAGATCTCTAATGACCTTTGAGAAATAGCAGGACTGTCATAAAGCACCATTCAACACATGCTGTCAGATGAACTGAACATGAAAATATTTATGTTAGTTCTGTGCCAATACAACTGAGCAATAACCAGAAGAACTACTGTTTTTATATGCATAAAACTCAAACAAGCCAGAGATGACCCTAATTTATGTCAACCAGCCATTAAAGGTGGAGTTATGGTTATGATACTGAGAATAAGAAATAATGATTAAATTACATGATTACAGTTGAAATCATCAAATTCAACGACGTTGAAAAAAATACATCACGTTTGTATTTACGTTTGAAGTTCAATCTATTGTTATAGTTTATACAACATCCAAAGCACAGTCTGCAAGGAATTCCTGCCCTCTTAGCAAACTAGCAATGGGGAGTTCTACTGCGAGGCGTTAAGTGTTGAGGCAAGTGGAAAAATAACAATTACTTTTTTCAATAATCAAATTATCTGATTTTCTGAGTCTGGGTAGTGGCCTATACAAGATACTAAGATTTTTGTGAAGAATTCTACAAAGAAAAGAGACACTACCCAGCATTGCAAAATATGTCGTTATATATGTATACCTAACTCTGAAATTTAAATAAATATTATGAAGTACAGATAAATGAATATCTGAAATAGTTTAACATATAAATTGTTGCTAAACACTGAATCTACAGACAAGTGTGTAGATCAAGCACAAATAATGTGCTTGACGTGGTTAACAAAACAAGAAGATTACCAACATCACCCATTGTAAGAAATCATCCACCACTTAAAATTAAAAAAAAAGAAGATATAAAAGCAAGGAATGAATGCAGTGCTAAACTTACAAAAACTCAAATGCATGTACAATTACCTAATATCATACTATAATTAAAAGTTAACGCTACACAATGACATATCACTGTGCAGTTTCCACAAGAGAGTTTATATTGTTAAGTAATGCAGAACAAGTGTTACGCCATTACAGAACATTCTACGTGTTCTTGGCTATTCCAGTGGAAACTGGCTGTGATGTTGTGTGTGTACGTGATTCTCAACATGCATTAGCGAGACTGTTCCAGACTTCGCCAGGCGCACACACTGTGTCAAGGCCACAAGCAATTACGTTCTAGTGTAGAGTTGATGCGTATTATGTATTATTCTGGAATATCAGATGGGTATAAATATAGGCATTCAGCGACGGTAAGTTTAGTTTAAGCGGTGATTTATTTTAGTGTGGTTCAAAGTATTGTGGCGAAGTGTTATGCGTTTTATAATGGTGCGAGACTCTTTCATTATTATTGCATGTGAACAATTTTTATTTGATTTGTTGTAAGAGACTATCTTGTTGATTACAAATGTTTAATTGTGATAATTAAAGCTGGTGATTAGTGACTTAATTGGAGTCTTATATTTTGTTTTCCACTGTGCCATATGACGATCAGTAAACCATCATAACAATATTATCATGTTTGTATATACAAAGGGTGATGTAATAAACACAAAAATAATACATAAATAATAAATTATAATGTTCTAATAAACTACAATTCATAGAGTATTTGAGAAAGAATTCTCAACCTACTGAAATGAAAGTAATTGCCTTACATGACTGACATAAGAATACAACAATTACTGAACTTCTCAATAAATTTCCTTTATTCAAACTTTTCAGTAACCCCTCAGTTCATATTAAGCTAGTATTTGTAGGCTGTGACAGTTAAAAATTAATTTGAAAATTGTATGTGATTCATTATTAAAATACAAAGTGTTCATGGCATCATCCAACCCAAAATTTATAAAGGTAGTACATTTGTAAATTGTCTTTTACAGGATTCTTGTTGAGGTGGATATTTTACTGAGACTGTTTTAGTGAAGATCGATCCTTTAGATCATGTTATACATCGTCCCTCTGTCTGCATCATTAGTTTACAGCTCAACATCTAGCAAATCCTTTTACAAGCTTGATAGGAACAGTGTCTAATGACTCAGTTATATCAGCTATATTCAGTGAATATCACAATGATTTTATGACTAATTTTTATAACTGTAACAAATAAATTGTTTTCTGTTTCATGTGTTTAATCATAGTGGATATCTGTATGTTTTACTTTTGACACTTTATACATAATATTCATGAGTTGCTGTTATATTATCCAAACAAGTCACTGAGGAAATAATCTCAACAGATTGGAATTTCTCTTGGTATTGTTGATAAGGTTCACAAGAATGACGGTTACAGTAAGTTTGTGGTACATGCTGTACTGATAACTAACTATGATGATGTTCCAGTGACATATTTTTCAGTGACCATACTTCCCATGAGATATGGCATCCATAATCCACCAGATATCTCACCACCAGATTTTTATTTTCATGGCAGGTCATCTTAAAGAAAGTGTAGCAACATCAGTGTAACAACTTTACTGAAAGTTGCAGTAAACATGAGAAAAGTGAGTTGATCCTCTCCATTGATACTGGAAAAGTAGAAATTTTCCACACTTGTGAGTTGTTACTAACAGAAATTATGCTGTTGCACACCACTATATAAAAACATTTCCGATAACCACTTTCAAGCTTCACAGCTCATTATCATATCGGAAATAAATAGATTTTTGCAAGTTAGATTCCGTATTTTGAATTACAAGCAAGTCGTCAGCAAACAACAGCGTATTAAAATATTTTTCTTGTGATATCTTAACACCACGGTTCAATAAACGTTTCCATTTCCTTAGATAGTTGAGGATTGGAAGTTTTCATGAAATCAGGATAACTGTCACTTTTTGTATTCGTTATGATGTTAACATAGAGCGTAAAACTCAGATATTGGTTAAGACAAAATATTTTTTGCGTACACAGTTTTTATAAAAACATCAAAATTATCTGTTAAATAAATTTAAAAATGTAAAGAAATTTTTAAATGTTAAATATTGTTGTAGGCCTACCTGAATTTTTGTTTATAGTTTTTTTCTTGTAGGGACAGTAAGCTAAATGGCTGTTGCAAATAACTATCTACTGAATTCATTATAAAATAGTAATAAATTATTACATATAAACAAAATGAAATACTTAAAATCACTTTTACACTGTTAATACTAAAGATTCACGGAATTTACACTTTTACAAAGAACACAGGTGTGGGCATCAGCGTAAACAAAGACAGATGACAGGAATTCAAACAGGCTGCATGTGTCACTTGTGATGAACATATACAGTAGGGTGTATCGAAAAAAACATTTTTTTCGAAATCCGGTTACGGCTAGTGCGGATTTTTGGCCAAATGGCATTAATAAAACGTATAAAAAATCCCAGCTCGATCAGACAACTCCTTCTGCTGCCGAGTAGAGGTCAAATATTAGAAAAATCACCAAAAAATCACTTTTTTATTGATATCTTCAAAAAATCATTTTTGATATTTTTTATATTTTTTGGTGGTTTAAGTCATTGAAATAGCAAGGGAAAAGACTAATAAATACATAAAACATTTTTATTAGGGCTCTTTCTGTGCACCACAAGCCTAAAAACCTAGTGAATATTTCGTAAAAAAGCACTGATTTTCCGGCGTGACGTACAATTAAATATTAATATAAAAATATTGAAGCCTCTTGAATAACGAACGAAACCCTTTAATGCTAAGTTGTATGAGCAGTAATAATATAAATAATTTGCTCGCAATCTCTTCTGCATCTGCTTATCGCACTAAGTCGCCTCCCGCCCACCCCTCCCCAAGCGCCGCGTCACTTCGACTCGCCCAGCGGACAGGTTCAATCGTGTCAGTCGCCTGTCAACCAGCTGCGTCGAACGCGCTTGTTGCTGCTCGAGTTTTTTCTTAGTGCTGGAGTGATTTTCAACTGAAAATAATTGTGTTTTCGTGTGAAGTGCTGTGTGTAGAAGTGAGGACAGTGTTGTAGTTGTGTTAAGTGCCTTTTATTCGTAAGAGGGTGACAGTTACGCTGAAGTTATGGCTTCGACAAGTTTGTTACGGTCTGACGTTAGCAATAACATAATTGGGACACCTAAGGAATTCAGCCTAACACAGCTACCGACCGCTGAAGATGTGTTGAGACAATACGTATGGGAACGAGAAGAAAAAATTAGAATTTTGGGATCCCGGAAGGAGCCTGCAACAAAGGATTTATCTTCTATCGTCACCAGTAAGGTTGTAGAAATTTGGGATTACACCTCAATCAGCGGCGAAGCAATTCTCAGTGTCAGACAGATTGTTGCAATGATATTGAAGTACCATGACAGTGTTCGTGACTTGCAAAAGTCAGCGAAGAACGGTTCCCAAATTTGTGCACAACGAATTGCTGATTTTCAAGAGTCTGCCAAAAAGACTTTATTTGATATAGAATTTTGTAAGTGTTCAGATCCTGTTGCCTGCAATTGCGAAAAACAAAGAAAAGTGCCAGTACTAGAGGTGCCTTTTCTTCTAGATCAAAGAACAACAAGAAAAATGTTTATAGGAAACTTGGATCATCAGGAAACCAAACGACGCATCAAGAGGTTAAGACGAGACCTTCAGCGGGAGAGTTCAAGAGCTAAGAAGACGGATCAAGAACAATCGGCTAAATGCTTTGATCCAGAAGAAGTGGAATACGTCAAAAAAGCGGAGGAAGACAAGGCCTCAAGTTCAGATGAGGAGTACCAGCCACCAAAACATTTGAAAACATCGCCGGAACCTGTTCAGCAGATGAGATTGCAACTACCCGCCTTTTGTACTGCAGTATACAGGACTAAGACATCAACTAGACACGCGGCCCTTCTAGCCTCTCCCCTCCTAGAAGACGTCGGGATGGTCACCTCAGAAAATACAGAAAATGTGATCGATGCCAGCAAAATTCAGAGACAAAAAAATGTTTTGGCGACAACCATTTTAGCTGACACTGATGCAGCTCTCAAAGAAAAAAAATTAAGAGCTTTGTATTTTGACGGAAGACAGGACCGCACTGCACATTAACCTTAGAAAAGAAGAAAAAAAGTGTTAGTCGTGTTGTGAAAAAAGAGGAGCATGTAGTGTTAGTTGAAGAGCCTGGATCAGAGTATCTTGGGCACGTCACTCCAGAGTCTGGATCGGGAGACTGCATCAAAAAGCAATGCTCAATTATTGCCGCGAAAAGGACATTGATCTCACAAATCTCAGTGTTATTGGCGGTGATGGTACCCCAATAAACTCTGGCCTCAAGAATGGTGCTATGTCCCTTTGTGAAAATTCTTTGAACAGGGCTCTCCAAAGAGTTATATGCATGTTCCACACCAACGAACTTCCACTTCGACACTTATTCCAGTCCCTCGACGGAAAGAGTACAGGACCAAATACCTACGTGGGTCCAATTGGAACATTGCTCCAAAATTGTGAAACTCTCACCATCAAAGGTTTTGACCCCATTCCAGTACCTTGGATCTCTGTTTTGTAGCTGGAAGAAAGCAGCAGTCTAAGCAGTGATCAACAGTATCTTCTCGATATTTGCAAGGCGATATCTTCAGGAGATTGCCCTCAAGGTTTAGCAGACAGAAGTCCGGGAAAACTACATCAAGCAAGGTGGTTGACCCTTGCAAATAGAACATTGCGTCTTTATATATCAACCAGTAAGCCATCCGACAATCTTGTGCGCCTAGTTGTCTACATCATGAAAGTCTACGCATTCATTTGGTTTTCAATTAAGATCGAACCATCTATCGTGGAAGGACCACGCCATCTATGGAAGTTGATGTCGTCTTCTCGCTGTCTGGATGAAGTTACTAAAAAGATTATTGACCCCGTCATCAAGAGAAATGCCTAGTTTACCCATCCCGAGAATCTGCTCTTGTCAATGATTTCGGATCCTGATGCTGACAAAAGGCAATTAGGTTGGAGAAGAATACTCAAAGCTAGAATAACATTACGTCGAACCAATGCTGTTCGAGAATTTTCTGTTCCTCTGGAAATTCGACTTGACGCCCCATCATATGTAGAAGTCATCGATTTGTCAAAATGTAAATTAACGGAGTCACCACTGACAAAGCATATCAGGACTGAAGTTCTGCGTGAGAATATTAGAAGTTCTGCCTTTGCAAACGAGGACCTAAAAGACTTTCCTTGTCACACACAAAGTGTTGAACGAATGGTCAAACTCTTAACTGAGGCTGCATCGGCTGTTTGCGGACCTGAAGAACGGCAAAAATTCGTCTTTGCTACTCTGAAGTCACGGAAGCAAATGCCAAAATTTGACACCAAGTCTTCCTACAAGACAAGTACCTAAACAAAAAACCCCCGCGGGCAGGCAGGTGGCGGGACTCGACCTGCAGCCACCTCCACGTGGTGAGTCCTGGATTATTTCCAAAACTTGTTCTCAGCAAGTGGAAATAAACGAGGAGCTGCAGAATTCCTTTTAGTTGCATACTAAAACCTTTTTGTTTTAATAAAAGGGATAAATTAATTATAACGCGCATATTTTGTAACGTTTGTCAGGCAGGAAAATCATTGCTTTTTTACGAAATATTCACTAGGTTTTTAGGCTTGTGGTGCACAGAAAGAGCCCTAATAAAAATGTTTTATGTATTTATTAGTCTTTTCCCTTGCTATTTCAATGACTTAAACCACCAAAAAATATAAAAAATATCAAAAATAATTTTTTGAAGATATCAATAAAAAAGTGATTTTTTGGTGATTTTTCTAATATTTGACCTCTACTCGGCAGCAGAAGGAGTTGTCTGATCGAGCTGGGATTTTTTATACGTTTTATTAATGCCATTTGGCCAAAAATCCGCACTAGCCGTAACCGGATTTTGAAACAAATTTTTTTTCGATACACCCTAATATATACAGGCCACCTACCAGAATGTTGCAGAACTACTGCAAACCGAGTGGAAGATTTTCATTGCCCTGTTGTTGTACTATCTCATTGACAGTTGGAAACACAATCGGTTTGTCGATGTAAAAGCTCCATAAGTCACACCACAAATGGTGGTTTGCCCGGAGCTTGTAAACCTCGCCAGCAGCGTGTAGCTTATGGTGAACAACTGAGATGGTTATAATTTACTGCACAAAAATGTTTTATAAAAACTGTACACCTCAATTTTTTCTAAATACAATGGTTTGAAAAGTTTTAAATATTTATATATTATATAAATAATACATATTATTATGAAGGAACTTTTTCTGGGGGGTTGTGCAACTTGCAACCTATCACCAACCGTCACTCATTGATAGATGTTTGTTGACATATCCTAACATTATTTTTAATACCTATTATTGTTCCATTATATATGCCTTGTATAGTTCTTATAAGTTGTTGTAGTTCTTCTAATACTTGCCACAGGAAATTTATATCTTCTCTGTCAAAAGCCTTCTCAAAGTTAATAAAAGCTACAAGTGTTTGTTTATTGAACTTACGAAGCTTCTCAATGATTTGTGTAATAATAAAAAAGCATTATCAGTACAAGATGTGCTCTTCCTGAAATCATTTTATTCTTCCAAAATAAGATACTTGGAAATAGTCTGCTGACAGTGGTTTATGATCCTTGCATATATTTTGTAGCCGGTACCAACCAAACATATTCCCCTATAGTCATTACAATCATTCCATTTTCTTTTCTTAAAAATAGACACCACTCGAGCAGTTAGCCAATCTTGCATTTCCAACACATATTACAGAAATGTAATAATCAAAGTTTAAGCAAGATACCCCCATACTTAAACAATTCTGCCTTCAATTCAATCTGTGTTAAACCCTTTTCTTCTCTTCTACTGCTTTAGCAACTTTATCATCCCACAGTCTAAGACCACTTCTACTCTGTATCTTCTTCTTTTTATAAATTATTTTTATAAAAGGTTTTAATACTGTCATCCTGCAGTAGATATATTTTAAATACCTCCTCATTCAACTTGATATGAGCAGTCATGGACAATAGCCAGCAAATTCAAGATGTCCATGTGTACAGATGTGTGGACATATATTCAGATAATTATCACCTTATTGTACCAAAAAAATTAAAAATTATAAAACAAAAAAAAGTGCTTAAAAGACAAATTGCTTAATTCATTTCACTAAGAAAATTCCTAACTAAGTCAAGTATTTAACTAACAACCCGTTAAAATACTTGATAAATTCTAATAAAATTAAAAATATTTTTAGATATAATTTTACAAAGGAAATACATCATGAAGATATTGTCAACTAATGTTTATGTATCTTCCTTGATAAAAGCACTTAATTTTAGTTTTTTCACACTGTTATCAGTAATTATTATTGCATGGATAATCTGCATAATTTAATTTTAGGAGGCGCAATCGACAAAAAGTGGATGGTATAAAGGTTATGTCACCTGTTCCCTAATAACATTTCTGTAGTACATAGCTTTTACAAAATTATTATTTCTTATATTTATAAGAATTTAAATTGTTGTTATTACTTATATAATTATTACTGATTATTATACAAAACAATATGACCAACCTTTGAAGTACAATAAAGGACACAATGTTATGGCTTAACTAAGTGGGAAATTCTGGGAGGAGTTCCAACTTTCAAGACTTCCTCTCTGCCTAACTTATAAAACTGAAATTTAAAAAATATTATATATAAAATTTTCACTATGTAACTACCAAACTTTTGTAATTTATAATTTTTTTGTATGTCCTCTCTTGTATTTCACAGCTCTTTCATAATTATTCTACCACCCTCCACGCACATTTTACAGAATTGCTTTTAGCTATATTAATACACTAAAGCATGAAACAGGTCCAAATGGATATTCAAAATGTTAACAAAATGAAAGAATAGTAGGTTAAGTAGAAATGGCTTACCTTTCTGTAGATGAGTGAACAACAGGCTACTCTGATCTTCATTCCAATGTGCAGTATGGCCATCATATACGGATGAACGACAAACACAGTGATGCCGGAACACAAGACAACACCTAATGCAAATAAGTATGCATCTTCTGTACTAACTTTACTTCCATCTGAGAAGAATTCTATTAATCGGCCTAGGAATATTGGTTGTATTATCCTGTTAACAGATAAGTAAAATAGAAAATTTATGACAGATTCTTTACACTCTGGATGATCATGTAATCTGACTTCTTTATACATTTATGGAATTACAAGTTGTGACTTCAAAGGGACGAGTGTCATCATGATTGTAGTATTCTATATCATTAGATGTTCAGGTAATACATAATGGATCTGGTAAAATGGAATTCATGGAAAACTCTACTTTTCCAAGGCATTGTTTTCAAGATGGATAAATTTAAAGATGGAAGACAAATTGACAATTTATATAAATTATATTAAATTAAATAAAAAATAAAAAATATATATATATTATAAATTATTCAAAATTTATATTTATATTACCTCAAGATGTTATTTTTCCTTATTTGGAACATGTTTCGAGAGCTCCCGTGCTCTCATCCTCAGCCTTCGCGATCTTGCATCTGGTGAAGTACTTGTGTGTTGGCTGAATGCTATTAAGGTTTCTTGTTGGTCGCTGGTATTTTAAAGTTGTATTATTGTGTGTGATTGTGGTATATGTATTTGTATTTTGTGTATTTTCGATGTTGAGTGCTTTGAATATTGTGTCATGTTTTGTATTGATTTGTATTTGTTCAGGTATTAGTTTGTTTGTGTTTTATGTTTGTATATTTGTAAATTTTCCCAAATGTTCATTATGGTGCCTTTGTGTGGTATATGTTTTATTAGTGTCATGTTGGATATGCCTGGGAATTCATGTCCTGTGTTTATTGCATGTGTGGCTAAATTGGATTTATATATTTCTGGTTTTTTGTATGCGTTTAGGTATTCAAAATAACGTTTTTTTAGCTGTTTTCTTGTTTGTCCTATGTAACATTTATTGCAATCTTGGCATTCAATTTTGTATATACCGTTAGTTGTTGTATTATCTTTGTTGTGTGGGCTATTTAGTTTTTGTAAATTATTTTAATTAGTTTTGTATGCTATTTTTATATCTGTGTTTTTAAATAGTTTTGTTAGCTTTGTCATTTTATTATTTATGTATGTGAATGTGGCCCATTTTTTGTTGTTGTTATTATTTATGTATTGTTCATTTTGATTAATTCTTAATTGTTCAGTTTTTATTTTATATTTTATTTTATTTTCTATTTTGTTTACAGTATTTTTATTGTATCCATTTTCATAACCAATTTGGTATATTATATGTCTTTCTTTGTCAGTTTCTTGTTTGTTTAGGGGAATTTTGTACATTCTGTTAAATAGCAAATAGAATGCTGCCATTTTATGTTGTGGTGGGTGGTCAGAATGGTTAGGTATAATGATGTTGGTAGAAGTTGGTTTTCTGTATATTGCATATTGTATGTGGTTGTTGTTTTTATTGTGATGGTTATGTCTAAATAGTTGATTTTGTTATGTTTTTCTTTTTCTTCTGTGAATTGTATTTTTGGATGTATATTATTGATTTGTTTAAGTATGTTCTCTGCATTTGTGTTTTTGTTATTTGATACATATAGCCCATCATCTACATATCTTATCCATATGCCATTTGGATCAAATGATTTAATAATATTTTGTATTTTGGTGTCTATGTGTTGTAGGAATATTTCTGCTATTATGCTTGATAATGGTGATCCCATTGCTAAACCTTCTAGCTGTTGATAAATTTTGCTATTAAATTCAAAGTAATTTTGTTTTAGTATTAGTTGGAGGCTATTTTTTATTTCTGTTATATATTGTTTGTCTTCATTTTGTTCTTTAAGTTTGTTTATTATTATGTCTATTGTTTCTTCTACTGTGATGTTGGTGTATATGTTTGTGATATCATATGATGTGAAAAATGCATTTTTATTTATATTTATTATTTTTAGTTTGTCTATTAATTCGTATGTATTTTTTATGTTATGACGGTTATTTGTTAGATGGTTACTTTTTAGTTTTTGTGCTATTATTTTTGCTATTGTGTATGTAGGAGCTTTTTTGAAGTGAAAGTGATTGAATATTATATTATATTAAATAATATTAATTGACAGGCAATTATATTAATTTCAATGGGAACACATTTTAGTGAGAGCAAAGAAAAGAACTTGTTAAAATTTGTATTACTACTCATCTGGGAGAAAAATGTCGTATGAATAAAAATATGAAGGATAAAAAACAACCTTCTAAATTCATTATAATATACTAGTCAAACCCTTTTAAATAAATTAACTCAAAACCTATAAACACAAACTTAGAGGTAATGACAGATGCAGCTCATTCATAAGGTTCAGTGAATCCCATACATAATTTAAATATGTTTAAGGGTTTGCTAGTATTTTTATTGTACGTGTACGGATATTATTTTGTTGTTATTCTTAGGTAATCTGGTATAAAGAAGAGTCTTCACTTTGTTTTAAAAACAAATCTGCTGCTCTTTGTGTGATAAATACAAAAGTAAGGAACTCGGCAGGCTGCTTTCTGCCATAAATATTGTTACAACACAAATAAGCCACCCCAGTACCAGGGATAAAAAAGATAATTCTTAATGGAAATGTACTTCATATTAAATAAAATGATTAAATATAAATAAAATATAAAAACTATGACACGACAAACGACGACATTACCCAACCCAAGTGATTGACCCAACAACAGGAAACAAAAGAAGAAGGGAACCACGAAAAATAAACAAGAAAAAAAGTAATTGACCAAACAAACAGGAAACAAACAAAAGAAGGGAAGAAACCAAAACCAAAGAAGAATAAAGACAATTGAAGGAAGTGAACGAATTCCTACAACTAAAAAAAATCAAACCATACGAGAAGGGGAGAACCGAATTAAAATGAAGACAATTGAAAATGAAGAAGATGAAGGAGAAGAAGAAGAAGAAGAAGAGGAAGAATGAAGAGGAAATGAAGTGAAACCAAGAAATAAGAAACACCACATATAAAAGGGAGAAATGGTACGCTCAAATATAGAATATTGTGAATAAAACCAATAATTAACCACTAATGGAAATAAATATTATTGTAAATGAGATAATTTATATACCTGTTTTAAACAAAAACAGTAAAAAGTAACCTAGTAAAGAAAAGTACACTAACCCAAATATTAGAGTTAGATATAGTGAAATATATAGCAAAATATCATTAATACTATGTGTAATTTATATAGAAAGAAATAGTGAGAAAGTGAGAAAGAGAAATAATTATAGGGATTACCCACTAAAAAACACTTAATATAAACAGTGAAAAAGTGCAATAGTGAAGGTGTAAATACCCCAAAATAGTGAGTGTATCAGTGATAAACACCAATTAATTAAAGGTGAAAGTGATAAGTGGAAAAAGATATTATAAATAATAAAAAGGTAGTAATAGATAAGAAAACACTTAGTAAATCATTGATGAACCAATAAATGATTTAAGAGTGAGCTTATAAAAAATTATATAGTTAAGGATAATTAAAAATAGTATTTCAAGTAGAGATAGATAAAGGATATGATGTTATTCAGGGAAGAAAGCCCATGTAAAAACAGTTTGTGTTAACATGGAATGGAAAAAAGAAGCAGTAATGAATTAAGAATTTAAATATATAATTAATAAACACCCTATGTTAGAAGGGAAAATAAATTAAATAAGTTTGAAGGAAGTGATGATATTTCTCACTCAAGATAATAGTAAAAGAATGAAATGTATGTTAAACCAACAGTAACTAATAACTTGTAAAGAATTGTTCGTTTTAATGTTATGAATAGGATATGGCTGAAAAGCTTACAGTCCATAGGCCTAATTGTTATGTTTTAAATATTAAGATATAGAAAATAATCTCGATATGTAATCAGAACACAAACAGACTCAAAACACAACACAACCAATTATAATAACAAAATAAAGCCCATCAGGCTGAAATGAAATGTAATTTAAATGAAATAAGTAAAATACCATAATGGCTACTTAGGCCTATGAACATGCCTAACTGTCAGAAACACACAAATACAAATTATAACAAATTAACAAGGAAATTTACAAATCTAAGGCAAGTAACTAGCCAGTAATTATGTATAAATCATTTTAAAAGAAAAATGTTACTATAAGAGTTTAAATTAAAAGAAATATGTAATTATCAAATGTCAACATAATTAGACAAAAGTTAATATATAATAGAACATGACCTTATGAGGTATTGTTTTAATCTTTGAAAGAAAATAAACCCAATAGTGATAATATTTATTACCCAGAAGGGAAGACAGAAGAATAAAATCAATCACAAAATATATAATAAATTTGAATAAAAATTTCAAATATAATAACAATGCTTTTAATCGAGGCCTTAACCAATCAAAGGGTTTCTGTTACCATAGAAACGGGTCATTTGTTACTAATTTTCCGTTAAATTTACTTACTTGGAAAAATGACGCTTGGGTAGGAGGTACGCAAGATTTAGATGGCCGAAATTTTATTTTAAAAAGTTTGAAAAACAACTCTGCACCTGCCCTTTCTCTTCGGTTGTACACAGGCCACTTACCGATCACTTCAGAAATAAACCAACAAGCTGCCATCTCTCTGGCCAAAATAAAAGCCTTACCACAAGCAAAATGGGCAAAAAATAGCCAAGACGGGACACATCTGAAGACCCAGACATTACCAGTTAATACTGCCAACAAGTACTTGACACTGCTGGGCATCACAACTGAAATAGAACCTTTTTGCCCAAAAATTAAACCTACAGAATACCAAACAATCAACACCAATCTCTCTCTTCTGTCTGATATGAAAAAGCAAGATGCACCTTCCACAATCTTGCACCAAATGGCACTAGCAACCATCAATGAAAGATATCCCCAGGATGAGTACCTTAGAATCTATACAGACGGATCGCTCATAGGAAAACATGGAAAGGCTGGCGCAGGAGTACATTGTGAACTGTTCTCCCACTACATTTCAGTGGGAGAAAATAAAACCAGTTTTGATGGAGAAATAAAGGCAATACATATGGCATTACAACAACTCTTACTCAGAGCACTAGCTTTTAAAAAAGCCGTTTTTCTTGTTGACTCCAAGTCTCCAATCCAGTCTATCGCATCAAACAGACAGCCTATAGATAGCAATGTAAAAGAAACAAAGGATACAATAAACCTTCTCAGTAAACAAGGGAAAACAATAATTCTCCAGTGGATCCCCTCACATGTAGGAATAAGTGGGAATGAAACAGCTGACCTGCTAGCTAAAAAAGGTACAACATTGCAAGGGAGAAAAACACTACACAGCACAAGAACAATCAAAAGACTTGTTAAAAACAAAACACAAGAGATGTTCACCAATGAGGCCAGCCTTGTGTCTAGTGGTAAACGGTGGAAAAACATTGGAAACACTTGGGACAAAAACAAAAATATACCCAGAAACCAAGCAGTAGCGAACTTCAGACTCAATACTGGTCACGACTGCCTTGCTGAACACCTCCACCGTATTAAGATCTACAAATCCCACCACTGCACAATTTGTAAGCAGCTGAATACAGTGATGAACAGAGACCATCTTCTTGTGTGTTCGGGATTGGATCACTCTTATCAAGAGACAGGGAATCTACCAAAACTCTATTGGGATGCCAGAAGACAAATGGAATGATTCAATGTCCTGCCATTAGAAAACAACAACAGTTTGAAAAACATTCAGAAGTCAACAGCATGAACCAGTGACAAGGAGATGAAGAGTTTCAACTATTAACAGATGTCCAGGAACCAAATAAACCAAATTAAATAGCAGAAATTCCCAAGACAAAACAGAAGAAGATGCCAGCAGCCTAAGTCACCCCAAAATTGATGAATTTCCATTACCTCAGAACAACAACATATCGCAACCTTCTGAACTGATAAGTATCAATTAAATACAATAATCCCTGGAATAAAAGCACTTTAAATATTTCTCATATCAATCAAAAAATTCTCACTATCAAGTAAAATTAATTTTCTTTCAAGGATTGAATAATATAAACTTGCGTAAAACAATTGTTAACTAAGAAATAACCTCGCACTAAGGTGCGAAATTTGTAACAACTATTACTACACTGCCGAACAATTTGTAAACACACTTTATACCATTTAAGTACGGATAAGGTACGGTAGTGTACTTTTTTAATGTAACCATCTTTTATGTTTTCTTTATAATCCAAAGAACTCCAAATTTTGAGCGAGTTGATATACAGTGTACAAACAGACGCCATGTCGGCCTCAGTATAACTCTTTTCAAAATCAGTTTCGTAAGCCTAGAGATTTATGTTTCATGTTTTAAGCCGGAGCAATTTTATTGAAAATAACTAATAATATTATTGTCACAATGATTAATGACCAAACCGTAATTAAAGTTACAGTACAGAGTATTACCATGGTTTTATTTCATAGGAAGTTGTATAATATATGTGTGTGTTAGCAATTTCACTGAGCAGACAACTAGCGCTCTTGCCATGTGGGCAATACAGTAAGCTGTACAGAGGCGGGAATCATTTGAACGCTCCAGCTGTCAACGCTGATAACACCAATCTAACTTGTTAATTCACAAATTTAATTGTTTTAAAATAAACAATTTGGCGCCACCCGGGACTTGCAACCCCTATGAAATTACAGGTAGGTTGTACTGATAATTGTGACCACGCTACGGACTTCAGTAGCAACAACCATTAATGTAACGACAGGTGTGAGACAAACACACCACACTAACCCTTAATACACATAAAAACAGGTGTACACATTTTACAGATACGACCGAGTCTTCCCGTTCGTTACAGATTTGGCTTCCATCGCGGGGCTTCAACGAAGACGAGGACGTCACATCCCGTTCGTTACAGATTGGCGACCAACGTAGTGAGGCTAGAAAAGGACGACTAGCGGCGATTATAAAAAGACGTCATATGGTTACAAGACTCAAAAGTAAGAAAGGATCAAACCAAGAAGAAATGGAAGAAATTGAGGAAATGATTGGAGGATTGTTTGAAGAGGATCCCCAGGAAAACCAACCAGAAATGGAAGCAGAAGTAATAGTAAACAACCAACCGGAGAAACCAGTTCAAGATAGTGAGAAGGAACAACAGTCGGGAGATCACGAACCAGCAAAAGGAGGTCCGAGCCTGCAAGATATCATGAATTTTATAGCAGAAACTTCAAGGAAACAGGAGCAACAAATTAATAATAAAATGGACCAAAACAAGGAAGAATTGAATAAAAAATTAGAATCATTGCAAGAGGGAAGAAAAGAAGACAGGGAATTTTTGAAGGAGAACATAGAGCTCCTGAATAATAAATTGGAAAGTAACCAGGAGGCGATGAAGAGAAGCCAAGAGGCGCTAGAAAAGAGGAGTGAAGAGCTGAAGAAACAGATCAAGAAGGATCTGGAGATAGCGAATAAGAAGATCGAAAATAGTAATGAAACACTCATACGACAGTTGAAGGAAGATGGTGAGAAGAACAGAGAAGAATTAAGATTCATGCTAATAGAATTTCGTGAAGAAGTCAAACAGACAAAAATGGGGATGAATAAGAGATGGGAAGAAACAAGTTACCCAGTAGATCAACTTAATGAAACGTTAGATAGTGATTTCAAACCATCGAATGAACCACTAGACACCACTTCTGAAGATAGTAAGGAGATGGAAACTGTAGAAGAAACAAGTGTATTGTTTTCTGAAAATAAAGATTACAATGACACCAAGAAAATTAAGCACATAAAAACCAACAGTAGAAGAGTAAAGAAGAATCGGATAATTAAGAAGATTAAGAAAACAAAAGAAATAGGAAAAGTATATAAAAAGAAACTAATAAAAACCAGAGAAGAATTAGAAATGATGAAGAGCGGGCTCACTGATGTGTTTAATTTGCCCCTTACCTACCAAGGCAAATTAATGAAGTATAAAGATTGTAGGAGGACTCTGAAGGAAATTATAAAAGGAATTCACAACCAACCAGTGGATGAAAAATTCAGCAAATCTATGCTTAGATGGAAGATGCCAGAAATAGAAAGGACTGATAACAAAACAGTGTATAACAAATTAAGGAGGTCCCTGAAACACTGGAGCACACCAGAAATGGAAATACAGAATAAAAGATCAATAACATTAATGAGAGAGGCACAATTAACTTCTCTGATTAATCAGCAAAGTAATCAAATGATTGAGGTAGACATTAATACTATGATGTAACCCGGGGCTAAAAGGGGAGGGTTTTTATTTTTTATTAAAAAGCATAAATTTGGTTTGGACATCCTTTACGGTCACTCAAACATGCTTGTTGGACACCCTGTTTTAAAATCCGTGCAAGTCAGAGCAAGGCACAAAACGATAACAATGGAATGTGACTGTAAATGTGCGCCCGTGCGCCGTTGGCGATAATCTCGACGCCAAACTCAACAACCGAACTGAACAACACGTGACTAATTAGACTGGCCACGTGAGAGCGCCTCAGCCAATCACAGCTTGAGCTGACGGAAGTGAGCATCACGGACAGGGCCGTAACAAGGTACTCCTGCGCCCTTGGCAATTTTGACAAAGCTGCGCCCCCAACAGTGGTGCCGATCCCCCCCAAGCCCTATGTCGCTTCCCCCCCAACTCCAGGCAAAAAAAAAAAAAAAAAAAAGCTCTTTTTATATTGTACTGTGATTCGTGGATGTCTCATCACGTGATACACCATGCAGCCCCCTTAAGCAAGCTTTGACGCAAATTGCGACCAGGAAATACGTTCTCACATTGTATTCGGTATTTTTGTAATAGTAAATTTCATACAACAGTAAAAAAAATTCATAACTTTAGTCGGTGCTTTAGTTCTATAATTTATCTCGATTTTTTTTCACAGGACTTCAGGACTTGCACTTACAACATTCTGTTGTTGTAACTGCAGGTACCATTTTTTTGGCTCTGGGGGCTGGTAAATAACAAATTGAAACTCTTCAGTAAACAAATATATTGCTTTTACAAATTGTTACATACAGTATACAGCAGAAAAGCCATGGAACTAAAACTTTACCTTTCTTGCTTTCAGCAAGGCAAACTCACTAATTATTTCACTAAAATCAAGTTTTGAAGCAATCTCATATTCTATGGACAGGATAGCTAAGTTTGTCAATCTGTTTTCACACATACTTGACCGTAAGTAGTTTTTGATTATCTTCAGCTTGCTGAAAGTACGCTCGCAAGACGCCACACTGACGGGCATTGTCAAAAATATCCTCAATGCTATTTCGATGTTTGGATAAGCATCTCTTAATCCATAGTTTGAAATAACTTTCAGAATATCCAAATGGGAAGCCTTGTAAATGTTCTTCACCAGCTCTTTTGCATGAAACTTGAAAGCAGCTACTTCGTTAACTAGCTCAACTCTATCAATGTCTCTGCTATATATCGCACCAAGATCAGCTGCACACTTTTCAAGAAAAGAAACAGAGCATTCACTTAAGGACTTTCCTGACAAAAAACTGAAGTCTGATGAAACTGTGTGGTAAATGTGTGCCCTTTTTTCCATTTCACTTACAATTCTATCAAATACAGTGTAACATTCTATCTCAAATGATTTATCAGAACTCAACAAGTGTGCTTCATCTTCAGCCGTCTCCCCAGCCATCCTCTTGACTTTCCTCAGCCTCTTAACAGCAAAACTGCTTTGGATGGCCATGGAATCACAAATAGCTTTGGCTTTTTCTGTGTATTTTTTAATTCCTTCTTTACGTAGGTCTTCAACTTTTTTTGCCAAACCTGAGAGCAAACTTGATGCTACGTCAAGAGTTGTGCCCTTTCCTTGCAGTGACTTGTTGGTGCAGTCCAAACTTATCAAAACATCAGACCACATCTCTAAAAGGCACACAAATTCGTAATCAATTTGTCTAAGAAGTTTCATAGCACCAGACAGTGTGTCAGTGTTCCAGTCGTTGTCTTTATCAGCCATGTTTTGTAAAACTTTGTGTACAGATGATAAGTTCTTCTTAAGAGCTGTCACAGCTTGACGCCTGGAAGACCATCTTGTATCACAATGTCTCTTAAGGGTAGTTTTGAGACAACCAATCAAAGCCTCCCACCTTAAGGTAGAGCTACTAAAGAAGTTGAAAAACTCCAACACATTTCCAAAAAAACTTGTCATCATAATTGACACTTCCGCGGCGTGCACGCCAACGAGGTTAAGACTGTGTGCTGCACAAGGCACAAATTTAGCAAGGTCGTTTAGTTGGGATATGTGCGCTTGAACGCCTTCATATTTTCCTGCCATGTTTGAGCCGTTGTCAAAGCCTTGACCACGACAGTTCTGAATATCCAAGCCGTCATTGTTTAGCTTTTGCAATATTTCTTGTGATAACCCTCTTCCTTTTTTCTGGTGACTTATGATGAAGTCCACAAAACTTTCTTCAACTGAGCATTTCCCATCCTTAATGTTAACATACCTTATTATTTCACTCATTTGTTCTAAATGTGCTGTGTCCGGGGTGCAGTCAACATAATAGAGAAATACTTAGCACTTTTTACATTCTTCAGTATTTCAGATCGAACCTTATTTCCCAAAATGTCTATGACCTCATTTTGAATTAGAGGTGAAAAATAACTTGTGACATGTTTTCCACTTTTAACATTTTCTATGTGCTTAGATAGTTGAGGATTGTAGTGACTAATAAGTTCTAATGTACTCAGAAATACACCACAGTTGCTGTCACTGATCGAATCGGAACCTCCTCTTAAAGGTAAGTTATTCCTTGCACAATGGAGAATTACATCCACAATACATTTGAGAACATTGCACCACTTTTCTGCTTCAGCTTGTATCAATGTTTGATGTTTTGCATCAACAGATCTACTAGGTTTCAGTCCAATTTCTAATTCTTTCCAATCGACATAAGAATGTCGGTGAGGTATCGACCTTTCGTGATTGACAATAAATGGGTTCAAGTGTCTCCAATCATTGAATCCCTCATCAATATTAGAGAAAGCAGATTTGTCCTTTTTGTCATCTTTTGAAAAGAGAAGGCAAGGGAAACAAAACAGTGCGTCCTTAGACTGGCTGTACAACAACCATTGCCTTTTTACTTTTTCCCCGTTTGGTAGAATTTTATAAACCCATTTCTGAGAAAAGTGTCTTCCATCATCTGCACAGGGGAATTTGTAGCTATCTAAGGGGAATTTGTAGTTTGTGGGCCTCGTTCAACAAGTTTACAACGAACTGTGTCTGATCGAAAATTTGCTGGCCATTTTTTTGGGATCCTCGTAGATAATTTCTATTCCCACATCAGTAGTATTTAATGCATCATTTTCATTATAATTAGATGTGCAAGATGTGCTGGGTTTTTCAAGATCAGTAGATTGCCTGCCCATTGTGGAATGACTTAGCTCAGGATCACTTCCTTCTTCAAAATCAATGACGTTTGTGACGAATTCCATTGGAGTGATCTGGCTGTGGTTGTCTTCTGAAACAGTCTCAGTCTTGCTATCTTCTTTTTCATTTTCTCCTTCCTTTTCTTCTTGGTCGTCTTCTTTTTCTTCTTCTTCTTCTTGAAGTGCATTACTATTACTGGCACTATCACTTTCACCTACTTCTTTCTCTTCATTTCGCAGCCAATTTCCAAGCGCCGATGCTAATTTTTCGTCGTCTTCTTCTTTTCGTTTTTTGATTTTTTTAAATTCACTTCCAGAAGGTTTTTTGGCCCCATTTCTGAAACAAACCATTCCCATTTAATTTACATTGTATTACAGTTGTAAATGGTTTAAAAACTACTTGACCGATCTCAAACATTAACGAACTCCGCCTAGATACTGTGCCCACTGCCCAAGGACCTGTGTGCCAAGTTTGGTCATAATCGGTAAATTTGTTTGGGCGCTGCCGCTGTCATTGTCATTGTTACAGACACACAGACGGCCAAAAAGTTTTTTTGAATCCTGAGTAATAGGATTACACGGAAAACGCGAAGCACTGTAAATACAAGTGAGCCTCTCGCGGTAAGAAAAAAGAAACGATGTCTGCGACGTTTTAACGCTATCACCGAATTTTTCGGTGAACGCAACTGTCGGCACTGAACATAAACAGGAAATATTACGAAATTCGTGTTTATGTTCAGTGCCGACAGTTGCGTTCACCGAAAAATTCGGCGATAGCGTTAAAACGTAGCAGACATCGTTTCTTTTTTCTTACCGCGAGAGGCTCACTTGTATTTACAGTGCTTCGGGTTTTCCGTGTACGCGATCGCTCATCCAATTATAAAAATAAAATTGATACCATATTCATGAAACTTGTGATTGAAATATTTACGTAAACTAATTTTGAAATCGGGACTATTTTAGTCAGCAGACTTGCGCAACAAAATCAGCTGACACTTGCTGAAAATTGGACATTTACAACCACGACCATTTCCGCTAAAAATGAACCAATAGGAATATAAGTTATACCAATGGAACGGGCCCGTTCTTCTTCTTTCTTCCGGTATTTTTTTTATTTTCTGTAGGTCTAGAAAATTAAACGGCGAACACAGTGATATTAGTTAGGCCTATTTGGCTTTGTCAGTCTGGCAGTAAAGACAGAACGAATGTTGGGAAATTATTTCTGACAGCTGGAGTCAAGTTTCGCACGGTAACCTCCATTGATTGTTTGATTCACTGACGTTTTCGTGATGTTGAAGAGTAAATAGTATAATTAATGTATTGTTTTGCAATAATACCGTGTTATAATAATAATAATAATATGTAGTGTTTTCAAAAACTGTACAAAAAGGGAAAAAATAGGCCACCACGGGGAATAACATGCGCCAATTCTAGGGTTAATGTAGACTAAGCTATGGTACATTTTATTGAAATCATTCTTACCCGTACAACAGAAGCAACGCCAACATCAACAAGTAACAACACAAACACTATAAGTGTCGTCTAATCGCTGAGTGTGAAAATCACTTAGTTCACAAATTACAATAGAAAATAATACCAGCGGCTGTAATTACACTGAGTCTCAACAAAACCAACAGAACAAACTAGAATAGAGCAATAGATTGACGTGGCCGTGGCAGGCGTGGGGGGAGGGGTATGAGTATGAGTAATATTCAAGTTATGACAAGCTTGCTAAAACCAACGAATATAGACGTTACTAGAAGCACACTTCTGGGTTATTAAGAGCGTAGTTGAAACAATGCTACTACTTTTTGTATAAAAGAGTGGTAGATGAAAAACATGTTTGTAATAGGCCTAATAAGACGCATGTTCTTGTATATTTTAAAATTCTTTTGCGCACTGCATAATAAATGAATGCATCAAAAGTGCATTTTTTGAGTAGGCTGCATTTATTTGATTCATTCCTTCGTACCCAGTGTGTCAAACAAATGTGAAAAAATTTTGGAGGTTGTGTCTAGTCTAACCCCTACAAACATTTTTTCATCTACCACTTTTTATCTGATAAGTTGTAGCTTTTTCCAATTATATATTAACGAAAATGTTTGAAATTTACTAAATTTCGCGGTATAATACAAAAAATTACTTGGAAACGCCAGCGCCATCTAGTTGCCGGGGTGTTGAACTACTGTTTATCACCCCAGAAAGCTGACCCCACTCCCTCCATAAGAAGTGTTCTTCTAGTTACGTCTATATTCGTTGCTAAAACCAAGAAGGCGCAGGTGCAGTGCAGTGACCCAGTGACTGACACATCAATGGCTGGGCGGAGGGGAAGGGATTTTCGCTTTGCGCCTGGCCCGACTCCGCGCCCATCAGTAGGGCAACGTCCAGTGCAGTTACTAAATTTACGTAGTTGCTTTTTGTTTATTGTATAATAGACACAAATATAGACAGTTCACGTACAGTAAACAATCTGAAACTGAAAGATTTTTTCCAATAACGTGGAGTTTTTATTTGCTTGACAAATTGTACCAATCTAACTCTAAAAAAAGATATTTTTCATGGTCAATTTTGCGCCCTCTTTGTACCTGCGCCCTTGGCGGGGGCACATCTCGCCAACGCCTAGTTACGGCCCTGATCACGGACGCACTTCAGAGCGTCAGTCAGTTGGAATATAACATCTTAACACACCGGACGCAAACAGTAATGCGTCCGCCGACTGGACACAATTTTTCGTCTTCACTATATACCAAAATGTAAAGCAGTAGTGGTGTGGTTGCGAGGCGCCAGCGGCCGTTGGAACATAACGGGCTGGCGGGCCGAAAAGTTATTAATAGTGTAAATATGCAAACATGTGCACAGTGCGACGTAGCCAGGGAGGCGCCGTGAGTAAATCAATTACCAGACAATAATGAACTTTTATTTTTTATGTACAGAGCTCTAAATAAGGGAAATTTTAAAGTTTGAATGAATGAATGTGTGTATGCAATTACTGGGTTGTTTTGTTCTGTTTTAAAAAATATATCTATACAATATAAGTAAACGTTAATTATTTGTATTTTCTATTGTTGTATTGCTCGAAGAAAAAGTAAATTATCATGTAAGATGTTAAAGTTGCTAAGATGTTAACTGAGTTGAAGCAAGATAACAGTAAAATATTTGTTTCGTAGCATAACCATGTGTTAGTGTAGTTATTATGCCATAACCATTTCCTATTCTGTGCTTACAAACTCGTTTAACGTTCTAGGGGGTTTTCTGAAATTTTAAAATGCAGTCAGATAGCGGGATTTTTATAAGGGCAAGAGTGTTGAAGGTTTCGACATATAACAAAAAAAAAATATCGTGGCAACCAGGGCAGTTTCTTTTAAGGTAAGTCTAACGGGGACAATGACGGTAAGTAAAATTCTGGCAGCGGTGAGTATTATATTATGAGTGTAGTATTTTTTAAATAAAGGTAAAAGAGAAGTACCTTCACACTTGAAAGACAAACCAAGGGAATTTTTTGATGGAAAGAGAAACTCGCTTAAACGAATGAAACTCAATACAACTGGAAGTTTTCAAGTGGAGAACGAAAAGGCCATTGCAGTTTCTTACAAGCTCGCTTTGCTTATAGCAAAAGACAAGAAACCACATACCATCGGTGAGTCACTTATAAAACCATATTTACTAACTGCATGCAGTACTTTATTTGGAGAGTAAAGTTGCAATCAAATTGCAAAAATACCGCTCTCAAATGACACAGTAAAACGTAGAATTGATGAAATGGCACAAGATTTAAAAAAAACAAGTAGCCTAATAGAAAAGTTAAAGAAATCTCTGTTCTTTTCTCTGCAATGTGATGAGACAACTGACATTTCAAAGCACTCTCAGTTGTTGTTTTACTGTAGATATATTGATGGAAAATGCTTCGTAGAGGAAATATTATTTTCCCAAACTCTTCAGACAACCACAAATTCTGAGGATGTTTTTTCTGCTCTGTGTAACTTTTTGACAGATAATAATCTTCCTTGGGAGAATGTTGTTGGAATATGCACTGATGGGGCACAAGCCATGACAGGATGCCGTTCTGGATTTGTTGTACTTGCAAAAAAACAGAACCCTAACATCATTGGTTCTCATTGTATCATACACAGACAAGCTTTGGGTTGTAAGGCTCTGCCTGAAACACTTAATACTGTTTTGAAATTGGTAATCAAAGTAGTAAACTTTGTCAAATCTAGTGCTCTGAATACTAGACTTTTTGAGGCTTTATGTTACGGTTTGAATAGTGACCAACAAACTCTTCTTTACCACACTGAAGTTCGTTGGCTCTTTAAAGGTAATGTGCTCGCTAGGCTATTCAGTCTGAAATCAGAAGTTGAAATCTTTTTGATGAGTTCAAATGAAGAAGATCTGTACATGCAATTACAGATGAGAAATGTATCCACCACTTGGCGTATTTATCAGACCTCTTTGAATCGATCGACCTTTTGAATTTGAAACTGGAAGGACAGAAAAACATTTTGAAGACTTATGATGCAATGAAAGGTTTCCTGGAAAAAATACTTTGTGGCAACATCGCCTTCAGAGTTCAGAACCCAACTTTTCGTCCTTCCCATGTCTTAACGACCTTCTTGATGACACACAAAATCTTCCATTAAATTTGAAAAGTGAATTGACGAACTTGATTTCAGAACATTTGGCATCCTTGAAAACCGAAATTGGACGCTACTTTCCAGATTTTTCTTCAGATAGCTGGCAATTTCAGTTGACACAAGATCCGTTCAAAATCGCAAGTGGACATGCGTCCTGATTCCCTTCAGGAGCAGGCAATCAACCTAAAATGTGATTCTCAAGCAAAACCGGAGTTCCCAAACATGACTGTTGAAGATTTTTGGTTAAGCTGTTTTCCTGTGTACCCACAAGTTGCTACGGAAGCTGCAAGGTTGTTGGTGCAGTTTTCATCAACGTATCTATGCGAGTCTGGGTTTTCTATGCTGGCTTACATCAAATCAAAATACCGAGCATGGCTGGATGTTGAAAGTGATCTGAGGTGTGCATTATCACAGTTGGAACCAAACATTCAAAAACTTGTGAAAGAAAAACAGTGCCAGCCCTCTCATTAATTGTGTTCTTAAGAAATAAAACCAAATAATGTAGCCTGAAATTTTAACTGCAGTGAGGGCAGAATCCTTTGTAATGTAGTCCTATTAAGTACTTTTTATTAATTAAAATGTTCTCTCAACAAAACAAGTACAGTAGAGCATCAATAATTCAGACGTCAAAAATCCGGACCGTCGATAATCCGGATTCGATTCTGGTGAAAAAAAAATCGCATGAAGTGAATATTTGTTTAAAAGCGTCGACACAACGTAAAACTCGCCATGCCCTACAGAGTGGAGCGCGAATTGCGTGTTGTGTGGAGGAGGGAGGGGCAGTGAAAGCGGGAGAGTCAAGGTCGCACAGTCACATGTACACCTGCTACCCTGCCCCTGTCAGTCGCGTCAGGCCACTGAGCTCGAGTATTGTTCTCTGTGCATGTACTCTAAGTTTATGTTTACCAAATCGATCGTTTGTGTACAGTAGAGTGTTTGTGTGTGTTTCAATTTGTCTGTGTTTTTTTTTTGTAACACATTACAGTACTGTTCTATACCCGTGATGGCGTCGGGTTCAAAGAAAAAGCACACTTTTTTAACCATTGAAACCAAGTTAAAAATTTTAGAAAGGTTAGGAAAAGGTGAAAGTGGGGTATCACTTGCAAAGATTTATGGGATAGGAACTTCCACAATAAGTGATATTAAGGTGAAAAGAGCCCAGGTGGAACAATTTGCGTCAAAACTGAACTTGAAGAAGGGACGCTGAAAAGAAAAACTGCACGTTCAGCAAACAACAAAGCCTTAGAAGACGCAATGTACGTGTGGTTCACTCAAAGGAGAAGCTTAGGAGAGCGAATTTCAGGCCCATTGATTTGTGAAAAAGCCTTACAATTTAAAAGTCCTCGTCTTCGTTGAAGCCCCGCGATGGAAGCCAAATCTGTAACGAATGGGAAGACTCGGTTGTATCTGTAAAATGTGTACACCTGTTTTTATGTGTATTAAGGGTTAGTGTGGTGTGTTCGTCTCACACCTGTCGTTACATTAATGGTTGTTGCTACCGAAGTCCGTAGCGTGGTCACAATTATCAGTACAACCTACCTGTAATATCATAGGGGTTGCGAGTCCCGGGTGGCGCCAAATTGTTTATTTTAAAACAATTAAATTTGTGAATTAACAAGTTAGATTGGTGTTATCAGTGTTGACAGCTGGAGCGTTCAAATGATTCCCGCCTCTGTACAGCTTACTGTATTGCCCACATGGCAAGAGCGCTAGTTGTCTGCTCAGTGAAATTGCTAACACACACATATATTATACAACTTCCTATGAAATAAAACCATGGTAATACTCTGTACTGTAACTTTAATTACGGTTTGGTCATTAATCATTGTGACAATAATATTATTAGTTATTTTCAATAAAATTGCTCCGGCTTAAAACATGAAACATAAATCTCTAGGCTTACGAAACTGATTTTGAAACGAGTTATACTGAGGCCGACATGGCATCTGTTTGTACACTGTATATCAACTCGCTCAAAATTTGGAGTTCTTTGGATTATAAAGAAAACATAAAAGATGGTTACATTAAAAAAGTACACTACCGTACCTTATCCGTACTTAAATGGTATAAAGTGTGTTTACAAACTGTTCGGCAGTGTAGTAATAGTTGTTACAAATTTCGCACCTTAGTGCGAGGTTATTTCTTAGTTAACAATTGTTTTACGTAAGTTTATATTATTCAATCCTTGAAAGAAAATTAATTTTACTTGATAGTGAGAATTTTTTGATTGATATGAGAAATATTTAAAGTGCTTTTATTCCAGGGATTATTGTATTTAATTGATACTTATCAGTTCAGAAGGTTGCGATATGTCGTTGTTCTGGGGTAATGGAAATTCATCAATTTTGGGGTGACTTGGGCTGCTGGCATCTTCTTCTATTTTGTCTTGGGAATTTCTGCTATTTAATTTTGTTTATTTGGTTCCTGGACATCTGTTAATAGTTGAAACTCTTCATCTCCTCGTCACTGGTTCATGCTGTTGACTTCTGAATGTTTTTCAAACTTTTTAAAATAAAATTTCGGTCATCTAAATCTTGCGTACCTCCTACCCAAGCGTCATTTTTCCAAGTAAGTAAATTCAACGGAAAATTAGTAACCAATGGTAACAGAAACCCTTTGATTGGTTAAGGCCTCGATTAAAAGCATTGTTATTATATTTGAAATTTTTATTCAAATTTATTATATATTTTGTGATTGATTTTATTCTTCTGTCTTCCCTTCTGGGTAATAAATATTATCACTATTGGGTTTATTTCCTTTCAAAGATTAAAACAATACCTCATAAGGTCATGTTCTATTATATATTAACTTTTGTCTAATTATGTTGACATTTGATAATTACATATTTCTTTTAATTTAAACTCTTATAGTAACATTTTTCTTTTAAAATGATTTATACATAATTACTGGCTAGTTACTTGCCTTAGATTTGTAAATTTCCTTGTTAATTTGTTATAATTTGTATTTGTGTGTTTCTGACAGTTAGGCATGTTCATAGGCCTAAGTAGCCATTATGGTATTTTACTTATTTCATTTAAATTACATTTCATTTCAGCCTGATGGGCTTTATTTTGTTATTATAATTGGTTGTGTTGTGTTTTGAGTCTGTTTGTGTTCTGACTACATGTCGAGATTATTTTCTATATCTTAATATTTAAAACATAACAATTAGGCCTATGGACTGTAAGCTTTTCAGCCATATCCTATTCATAACATTAAAACGAACAATTCTTTACAAGTTATTAGTTACTGTTGGTTTAACATACATTTCATTCTTTTACTATTATCTTGAGTGAGAAATATCATCACTTCCTTCAAACTTATTTAATTTATTTTCCCTTCTAACATAGGGTGTTTATTAATTATATATTTAAATTCTTAATTCATTACTACTTCTTTTTTCCATTCCATGTTAATACAAACTGTTTTTACATGGGCTTTCTTCCCTGAATAACATCATATCCTTTATCTATCTCTACTTGAAATACTATTTTTAATTATCCTTAACTATATAATTTTTTATAAGCTCACTCTTAAATCATTTATCGGTTCTCAATGATTTACTAAGTGTTTTCTTATCTATTACTACCTTTTTATTATTTATAATATCTTTTTCCACTTATCACTTTCACCTTTAATTAATTGGTGTTTATCACTGATACACTCGCTATTTTGGGGTATTTACACCTTCACTATTGCACTTTTTCACTGTTTATATTAAGTGTTTTTTAGTGGGTAATCCCTATAATTATTTCTCTTTCTCACTTTCTCACTATTTCTTTCTATATAAATTATACATAGTATTAATGATATTTTGCTATATATTTCACTATATCTAACTCTAATATTTGGGTTAGTGTACTTTTCTTTACTAGGTTACTTTTTACTGTTTTTGTTTAAAACAGGTATATAAATTATCTCATTTACAATAATATTTATTTCCATTAGTGGGTAATTATCGGTTTTATTCACAATATTTTATATTTGAGCGTACCATTTCTCCCTTTTATATGTGGTGTTTCTTATTTCTTGGTTTCACTTCGTTTCCTCTTCATTCTTCCTCTTCTTCTTCTTCTTCTCCTTCATCTTCTTCATTTTCAATTGTCTTCATTTTAATTCGGTTCTCCCCTTCTCGTATGGTTTGATTTTATTTAGTTGTAGGAATTCGTTCACTTCCTTCAATTGTCTTTATTCTTCTTTGGTTTTGGTTTCTTCCCTTCTTTTGTTTGTTTCCTGTTTGTTTGGTCAATTACTTTTTTTCTTGTTTATTTTTCGTGGTTTCCTTCTTCTTTTGTTTCCTGTTGTTGGGTCAATCACTTGAGTTGGGTAATGTCGTCGTTTGTCGTGTCATAGTCTTTATATTTTATTTATATTTAATCATTTTATTTAATATGAAGTACATTTCCATTAAGAATTATCTTTTTTATCCCTGGTACTGGGGTGGCTTATTTGTGTTGTAACATAATGCCTCTCCTTCAAAATTGATCATTTTAATAAAACACTAACATAGTTTTTTATGAAATTATCAGTTATATATAATCATTTTCCTTTTATTTCTTGTTTGTTTCTCCATTCTTTATTTCTCTTCTTACTTGATTCATTCCATTTTATTTGGATCTGTTTTTATTTATTTCCATTAGTGTGTTCTCCCTTATACACAATTTTTTCCCTAACTTTTTAGTAGCTGGTTTCTTCCATTACTACTCATTTTTTCTGAGATCAGAGGAACATCATCTCTGCTCAGTTTATTTTGATTGCTGGACTTTTCAACAGTCAATCTTAAATACCTTTTTTGTCAACTTGTGACTTAAATTAATAATAATAATAATAAAATATTTTGGGATTGTCCACCTTGTGGTTTGTTTTTAGATCACTTTGGCCTTTTACTCATTCTTCCTTCCGCTGTACCTTTGCTATATACTGTCATCTACTCATACAGTTGATTGTTTTTTATTTATTTATTTGTTAATTTCATCATATCTAACTTTTCATTAGTTTGTTTTTCTATTCGTATTGTAATCATTTTTATTATCTTAGACATTTTTATTCTTTTTCTTGGTTGTTTAGCAATATTCTGGTTTAGCCATAGCTTGCATATTTTTTTTTTATACATAACTTCTCTTTTTCCTTGTACCAGTTCAGATTTTTTTTTTTCTTTGAATACTTTAAACTCATTATTATTTCAGGTATTTATCGCAGCAATTTTTGCTTGATTTTATTTTGGTTTATTTTATTTTGTTTTAAATATCATTTTTGATAATTTTTTTTTTAAGTTAGTATTCTTACTTTATAGGAATTTTTGTAGTTTATTCCTTTTTAGATATTTTTGTTTAAATTTTATCGTAAGTTTGTGATTCTTACTTTTTTTATAGGAATTTGTGTAACTTATTCCCTTATTGTACTTTTTTATTTTATACTTCATATATCAACTTTAATAGACTGTAAGTTGATTTTACTTGGTAGGAATTTGTGTAACTTATTCCTTTGTTTTTATATTTTTTTATTCATTTATTTTATTTTTTCCATTCCTCATATGTCATCTAAATAATGTAGCAAGTTGCTCTTACAAATTTTTTTGAATTTTGAAATTTGTTTATTTCATTTCTAGTGATTTATTCTTCTTCATAAAACTTTTTTATTGAAGCTTGGTTGTAAACTCCTTTTATTTTTCTTGTGTTTATATTACTTATTTGGTAAGTATTGTTACCATTATCCTTCGTGATGACATATGGCCCGGTACAGAGCAATAACAATTTCTTTGCTATACCTTCCAGTGTACTTGGCAGTTCATGATTTTTGATTAATATCTTTTCTCCCTCTTTATATTTGATTATTTTGGGCTGGTTTTTAGCATATTTGGCTTTTTGTTTCTCAATCTTTTGCATAATTAGGCTGTACCATTTGTTTTTATCATATGGGTCTTCTGGGTTCTTTGGGAATTCTATTATCTCTTGTATCTCTCTATTTGGCTTCCTCTCGAACATCATTAAGTATGGGGTATTCTCAGTAAACTGGTGATAGCTGATATTTAAAAATACTTCGGTTGAAGTTAAATATTTGTGCCATTCCCTCTGGTTATTATGACAATAAGTTCTCAAAATGCGTCCCACCTCTCTCAACATTCTTTCTGCTGGATTACTACTAGGGTGGTATACGGAAGTTTTATATGTTTTTATGTTTAGTTTTATTAACTCTTCTCTCCACCTTTTCCCTTTAAATTGTGTCCCGTGATCGGTTATTATCTTGTATGGTTTTCTAATTTCTGACATGTATTTATTTTTAATAATATCTAATATTTTATTTGTTGTGGCTCTGTTTATAGCGTATAGTTTGGTGTACTTGGTGTAATGGTCAAGTATAATTACGATAAACTTGTATCCATGTCTTCCTCCGCTACGTGGGAATGGTCCACATATGTCGAGGAATACCTTCTCTAGTTTGGCATTTGACGTGACGGGTATCATCGTTCCATTCTTCCTTTCATTATTGGTTTTGACCATCTGACATAACGTGGAGGTTTTTATATTTTTATTTACCTTTCTTGTGATATTTTTAATAAACAAATCTTCCTCTAAAGCTTTTACTATTTTGAGTGTTCCCATGTGTCCGTATCTTACATGGTAATCTTTGATGATCTGGTTTTCTAATGAATGAGGAATTACTAGTTTCCATGTGTCTTGGTTCTTTTTTGTTTTTATGAATAATATGTCTTTGTATATACAGTAAAATTTATTTATAACTGCTTCAGATTCCATCAGTCTTTTTCTTATGTTTGATATATTGGTATCTTGCTCTTGTTGTAACACTATTTCGTTTACGATATTTTCCAGGTCCTTCCTATCTTGCAATATATGATACACTTTTGCTATCTTCCCCTTTTCTCCTTCAAATGTCTGATCTTCTACATTTATTCTGGATAATTTTTTAAGTTTATTTATTATGGTTTAGTAGTTCTCATTTAAATCGTCTTAGTTGGTGAGTCATTTCTTGTCTTGGTGATTCTTATTGTTCTAATTAATTTACTGCTCCTTCCTCTCCATTGGTTTGCTCGGTCGGTAATTCGAAGATCAGTCCCTTTTCTTGGTGTGTGGTATCTTCGCTTAGTTTACCCATGGTCCATCAGTTCCTCTGCACTTGTGGTTCGGATAACCTTGGCGTGTAGAACTATTTTCTTACTTGTGATATAGGTTTCTTCGGTCTCGTACCACAATTCCTCTACTATCATACGTTCCGTGTAACGGGGCTAAAAGGGGAGGGTTTTTATTTTTTACTAAAAAGCATAAATTTGGTTTGGACATCCTTTACGGTCACTCAAACATGCTTGTTGGACACCCTGTATTAAAATCCGTGCAAGTCAGAGCAAGGCACAAAACGATAACAATGGAATGTGACTGTAAATGTGCGCCCGTGCGCCGTTGGCGATAATCTCGACGCCAAACTCAACAACCGAACTGAACAACACATGACTAATTAGACTGGCCACGTGAGAGCGCCTCAGCCAATCACAGCTCGAGCTGACGGAAGTGAGCATCACGGACGCACTTCAGAGCGTCAGTCAGTCGGAATATAACATCTTAACACACCGGACGCAAACAGTAATGCGTCCGCCGACTGGACACAATTTTTCGTCTTCACTATATACCAAAATGTAAAGCAGTAGTGGTGTGGTTGCGAGGCGCCAGCGGCCGTTGGAACATAACGGGCTGGCGGGCCGAAAAGTTATTAATAGTGTAAATATGCAAACATGTGCACAGTGCGACGTAGCCAGGGAGGCGCCGTGAGTAAATCAATTACCAGACAATAATGAACTTTTATTTTTTATGTACAGAGCTCTAAATAACGGAAATTTTAAAGTTTGAATGAATGAATGTGTGTATGCAATTACTGGGTTGTTTTGTTCTGTTTTAAAAAATATATCTATTCAATATAAGTAAAAGTTAATTATTTGTATTTTCTATTGTTGTACTGCTCGAAGAAAAAGTAAATTATCATGTAAGATGTTAAAGTTGCTAAGATGTTAACTGAGTTGAAGCAAGATAACAGTAAAATATTTGTTTCGTAGCATAACCATGTGTTAGTGTAGTTATTACGCCATAACCATTTCCTATTCTGTGCTTACAAACTCGTTTAACGTTCTCGGGGGTTTTCTGAAATTTTAAAATGCAGTCAGATAGCGGGATTTTTATAAGGGCAAGAGTGTCGAAGGTTTCGATATATAACCAAAAAAAAAATATCATGGCGACCAGGGCAGTTTCTTTTAAGGTAAGTCTAACGGGGACAATGACGGTAAGTAAAATTCTGGCAGCGGTGAGTATTATATTATGAGTGTAGTATTTTTTAAATAAAGGTAAAAGAGAAGTACCTTCACAGTGGCGACTCACTGCCAGGATGTTCGTATAAAATTATAGGAACTAGACCTGTTTTAAAGCACAGAAAGTAGGATTTGGTAATGACGTATGTATGAAATAATTGTATATAATTACGTTGTGAAAATTAGGTTATGTTTTGGTAGCGTAAATGTTGGGTTTATTTCCACGTAATAATAATGATTTTACGTAGTGGGTATTTGTAGTTAATATGTATAATACAAAGGTTTTGTAAAATATATAAAAACACTTGGTAAGTTTCACAAATTTTTTAATTAACTCTGACAGCTGTTTCGACTAACTTAAGCCATTGTCAAAGAGCGAGTGAATGAAATTACTGAACACAGGATGTTAGAGTAGTGTAGGTGGTAAACATCTGTTTAGGGCGTATCTGGAACATCTGTGTTGTGATGGCGAGGGGTGGGGAGTGTGTACATGAGACAAGGGAAGGTCTGGTGTCTTTAAAAACTAAATACAATCGTGAATGCAAAATATAAAATTAACTGAACTAAATATAAACTGAATGCAAAATTTAAAATAATGATGAACATTCAAAATAATATAAAATAAACTAAACTAAATAACAGATTTTAATAAAGGGGATACACAAAATTCAGTCTGTTCATTGGTTAAATTTTTGTTATTTTTTATTGCTTTTTTAATTTCTAAAATTTCTAACAAATCCATTTTTTTACCTTTTTGTATGTTGTGGAGTAGTGTTATGTTTTTTGTGTCTATGAAGTGATTGTGTTGTAAGCAATGATCTGCAAAACCTGTATTAGATGTATTGGTTAAAATCGCCTTCTTATGTTCAGAAATGCGATGTTTCAGAGCACGGCCACATTGTCCGATATAAATCCGGTTTATATCGGACAATGTGGCCGTGCTCTGAAACATCGCATTTCTGAACATAAGAAGGCGATTTTAACCAATACATCTAATACAGGTTTTGCAGATCATTGCTTACAACACAATCACTTCATAGACACAAAAAACATAACACTACTCCACAACATACAAAAAGGTAAAAAAATGGATTTGTTAGAAATTTTAGAAATTAAAAAAGCAATAAAAAATAACAAAAATTTAACCAATGAACAGACTGAATTTTGTGTATCCCCTTTATTAAAATCTGTTATTTAGTTTAGTTTATTTTATATTATTTTGAATGTTCATCATTATTTTAAATTTTGCATTCAGTTTATATTTAGTTCAGTTAATTTTATATTTTGCATTCACGATTGTATTTAGTTTTTAAAGACACCAGACCTTCCCTTGTCTCATGTACACACTCCCCACCCCTCGCCATCACAACACAGATGTTCCAGATACGCCCTAAACAGATGTTTACCACCTACACTACTCTAACATCCTGTGTTCAGTAATTTCATTCACTCGCTCTTTGACAATGGCTTAAGTTAGTCGAAACAGCTGTCAGAGTTAATTAAAAAATTTGTGAAACTTACCAAGTGTTTTTATATATTTTACAAAACCTTTGTATTAATATGTTTCACCAAGTGCCCAACGAGTCATCAATTAATATCGTGAATATGTATAATTATTGAGCAATAGAGGGGTTGTAGTTTTATAAAGGGTGTTGTATAAATAAATTTTGAACATGGGCGAAGTACGAGATAATGATATTGGTTTTACGTGGGATGAGTGGGAAAGCGAATTTAGAGGGGTTGTAGGTGAAATGACCGACGAGGAGTGGGGTAAGTTAGATGATAATATAACATCTTCTCTAGTGTTATAACTTAGGGAACCCGAAATAATTGGTTCTGCCAATTATTCAGGCTGCCTTATTCGACGAGCTGAAATTTAATCAGAACAACACAGAGTAAATATAAAAGGAATCAGGGAATGGGAAAACTGTTGATTTATGTACTCAGTATATGTGTGTAACAAGAAGACTTCTCTTTATTAAACATTTGAAAAAATAACATTTACTCAAAAGATAGATCCCATGACATTACTAATTGAATTATTAAAGTTATTTGAATTCTTTATTTAAACTTTGGGATCACAACAGATTTTATTTAGCTATACCACGGATCTGGGTAACCTTAGGTATTTAGTCATCAAACTTTTAATTATATTCAAATCATGATATTAGCTTGCAAGACCTTTAGTTTTATGCTTCATTATTATCCCATTTGAAGAATGGTATTAATTATACTACGATACATTAAGATTTAAACTGTTACAATGTATGATGTCTGAATAGTTACATTAAATTCTTAGAGTTAATTTTTTTTTTAATCTTTACAAGTTTAATCGTCTCTGAAAAGTCTCTCCTTTAAAGTGTATTGTGTTACAATTATAATTATTATTTATTCCTCGATAGACGTGCTATCGAGTCACCTTTAATTTGGTATGTAGAAATTTCCTCCGGGAGTGTCCGTCTTGGGAATCCTTAAAAGCGTCGTCCTCATCTAGGTCTGGTCTTAGTCATTAAAGGCTTAAACGTCTGCAGTCTAGGTCGAACCTTCTACGATGGTAGGCGTAGATTCTTTGATGTGTCGAACTGCATCTTCTGTCGGGTCTACTAGAGTTGTAAATTCTGGTAGTTCACATCTCCAGGTAGGATGTTGAAAAGTGTCGTCAGTTGGTGAAGTTAGCAGTCATCGTTATTAATACTCGTACTTTTGTTGTCACATATTTCTTCTTGTTACCACGTCTCTGATTTTTAATTAATGTTACATGTTACACACTTTTGTGTAGCAGTTAATAAACTACATTTGAAATAAGCCAAACTAACAACAAATCACACAACATTCCAACATAGCTTTTGCTCGTGCGTGTGCACTGCTTGGAGTCTTCATAGCGAGAGAGAGATTTTTTGCCTGCTTCCACTGGTACTGCACAAGAGGTAGTGGGGTGTTTATTCCGCGAGAATATAGTCCCTGTCTCTCTCTAAATAAACATTTTTATTTATACAAACTATCCCTAGATAAAAATACATAATTTAAATGAGTTGTTTTAGTGACTATCTGTGTCTTCAGATTCTTTAATTATTAACATTAGTTTTTTATTTTATTCTTAATTACAGAAGACTCGGAAAACATGTCGAGTCCGGAATCAACAGGTAGGCGCCTGATAGCAAGCAAGGGTTAAATACGACAATAATAATTATTTACAATATGCCTTTTTATTACAGTTTCTTTGCCCTTATTAATTACTTCTTCCTTTCACACTTAGTACCTACATGTTTTTATTATTATTGTGAGATTTAAATGGTTAATGGCTCGCAACCCTAATTTTTTTTATTTCTTTCTTTTTAATAATGGTTACAATTTAAATCGTCACAATAATTTAACGCGGATGGAAGAACAAGAAGAGGGAATATTCGCAGAAATTAAAAAACATAGTGAGATGACAAATAATAAAGGTAAGATAGTTGAAGTGATAGGAGTAGAAAATAAGGCAGTAAATAGGCCTAGTGATAATGATGATAGTGTGGTGGTGGTAAATAAAGGTAGAGAGACAGACCAAGTTAACAAAAATAAAGACGATCAGGTGGCAGATAATGAGGTCAATAATGATAATATGAGTGAATCTGATTGTAATATGAGTGTAATGGATATGTTGCAAATGATTAAGAAAGATTTGGAGGAACATAGGGGTGTTATGAACAAGGGTTTTGATATGATGGGCAAACGTTTTGATGAGTTGAACGCAAAGTTGGATGAACAAGATGAAAAGTGGAGACTAAAGACAGACAAATTAGAGGAGAATAAAGAAGCTGAATTAAAACAGGTAAGTGGTGGTAGTAATATAAGTAATTATACTGGTGAAATAACGTTAAATAAGAATAATGATTATATAGCGGAAAATGGGGTATCTAAGAATGATACGGTAAGTAATGGTGAAAATAAGAGTAGAAAGTTAGTTGGTGTTAGTAACGGAGTAACGATTAGTATTGATGAGTTGGAGAAAGAATGGAGAGATAATTTAAAGGGTGAACAGGGGGCAAATTTTTATGGGGTTAAATGTGAAACAGAGTTTTCACAAGTTGTGTATGGGGATAAAAGATCCTCTTTAGGACATTTGGGTGACGATGGGTCGGCAAATGGTCAAATGAGTTTTTTGTGTTTATCTGGTAGGGCCAGATGGTGTTTAAAGGATTTTGTGGTATTGCCCTCTGCATGGAGTGAGAGAGAGAAAGAGTTAGAGTGGTTCAAGATAAATAGAGGTTATGGAGAGTTGATAGAGAAGATGAATATTAAGAGAATTATGATAAATAATGTAGACATACCTTGTGCAGTAGTAGACAATGATTATATTGATGATAAATATGTACCTGTAGGAAGAATTAGTGTACTTGTAGTAGAGGAATATGATGAGAAAATAATTTACCTGGGTGTAACAACAAATACTTACAGAGTCTGGACAAAAATAAATAATAGTGACAAGGTTTATGAAACAATAAGATGGAAGATGAATGACATAGAGGTAATGGTGTATTATAATAATAATAATTATAATAAACTGAGTATAAGTAAGAAGGAGAAATGTTATAAAAAGGTGCGACTGTTACACGATGGTGGAGGTTGAATTAAAAAAGCAGAGTATGGACGTTCTAAATAGTTTAGTTTGTGGTTATGACCTTGCTTACTTAGAAAATGAAGTGTGGTAAAATTGAACAATTAATGATGAAGAATTGTAAATAATTTAGTGAAATTGATTGTGTGTATTATAACAAGTATATAATGTAAACAATGTGTGTAGGTAATTGTTTTAATAATAATAAGATTATTTCAGTAGACTAAATAAATAATGAAAATAATTTTAAGACAGTAATTAACGAATTGTAATTGTTTTGATAATAATTGAAAAATGTTGTGTTTTCCATAATTGATTTAATTAGAATAATTTGAGATGTTCAAATATTTTGATTGATTTAAAGGTTATATAATTGAATTTTTCTAATAAATTTAAATTATTTTATGAGATGTCAATTTAATAACAATTAATAAATAAATAAATGTTAAATTGTTTAGTATGGAATAACATTGTTGTTAAAATGTTTCAGAAGGTACAGGAAGTTATTGATGTTTATATTTGTGTGCTTATGACAGGGTATGAGCAGTGTACTGTGAGTATAAATTTTATAATACAAGTTAAATAGAGTAAAATGTTTACAGGTGTTGAAAGGATTTTTAAACTCAATGATGAAAATAATTTGAGATAATTGTATTAAATAGAACCATAATCAAAAGGTAGTAATAACTGAAATATAAGATAAAATAAATGTTAATAATAAATTCTGAAATTTTGAGGAATCTAATGGCAGCAATGGATAAATAATTAAATGATGATATATAGCAGAGTTAATAAAAAATTTCAAGTAATAATGTTTATAATTTTCTGTATAAATTATTTAAAAAAGAATTGGTTGTTTAATGTGAATGTAGCAATGCTAATGATCAAGGTTAATATCTATTTGTTTATTATGTTAGGTAATGTTTTCATACAAGATATGTGGGTAATTTTGGTGGGTTGAGTGGTGTTAAAAGAAGTGATATACTTATGGGATGTAGAAACTGTAACGGTAGAAGGGTTAGTTTAGTTATTAGGTTGGCTATTGCCGTAGTGGCATGTGCCACGGTAGGTAGCGGTAAGTGTTGGGGGTAACAGAGAGTGTTACCTCCATCGGAGGCAAAAATGGCGTAAAATACATGGCACACCTTTTATATAATTTTATATTACATGCTGATTGATTGCCGTGCTGTGTATCATAATGACGAAGAGAACATGCCTGAATTTAGAGTTGATTTCCCCGCATTTTCGGGCGATTACTGCCTTACCAGCACTAATCGTGGTTTTGGATGGCGGTCAGCTATGGCCAAAACTTTGGAAACTTGACCATAGCTAGCTTGAAATTGGTGTATATTTGAAATTAATGGGGGGTGACTTAGGGGAAATCCCCGGAACTATGGAACAGCGGCTGCCACTCTGTTCGCGTAGGAACAGGAAACCAGGTGGTAGACCCGTTTTAAGGGCATATTAATATGTAACATAGATATGATGATATCTACATAATTTTAAAATGTAACGCTGAAGCAAGGACACGGAGATCATAAATTCCTCCAATAATGCCGTCCTTGTGGATGCAAATGGGCGCAACAGTCCACCCTCAGAAAACAATAGTGTGTGTGGCAGGGTGGTTGCTCAGGGGAGCAACGAATTAAAATTTTGTAACTTAAGGATGATGACTCGCTCTTGAAGTAATTAAAGAATTGTCTCTTGATTTGATAAATAGGTGCATTAGATGTTATTATACTGTGTTTATTATGTCTTGTAAATGTATTAGTTTATTGTGTTAGAGGTAAGGATTGATAAAATATGTAATTTGTATAATTTTGAAATGTGTTTATAGTAATGTCATTCACCTTGCCTAGAAAATCAGCTGATCCGCTGTAGAATGTCACTTATAAATTGTTTGCAAGTTTCCAATGTAATTAATGTTTGAATAGAATGATTTTAATGTGTTAAAAGATTCTAATTTAAATGATGGAAGTACTTCGAGATAGTTGAGAATTTTGTAAAAAATGTGTAAAAGGGAGTTGATGTTTAAAAGATAGTAAATGGGAGATTTTGGGGTGATTATTATTTTGTTAGGACATGTAGATCAGTCCATGTTAAGTTTAAAGGGGTACTAGAGAGAATAATATTGTTGTGAATTAATGTAATGTAGAATTTGAGAAGTATTGATAGTGACACAGTAGCTATGGGGAAAATATATAGAGTATTGATTGATATATTGAGTTAACAAATAAGTGGAGATATTTTGTTGTAGTTGAAAGTGATGTAATGGGAGAGTAATTAATTGATGGTGACTTTGTAAAAGGGGGATGGTGTGGTAAGGAGTCCGCAACGACAGGCGTTGTGGCGGGTAGCAGTGGGTTTTCAGTGAGTGATTGCCGGGTAAATAGGAAGGGCAAGATGTGGAGACGGTGGTGAGTTGAGGGAACATACATCCTGAGCACAAAGGGGTAGAGAATATTTTTTTATATGTCAGGGTAGAATGATGCGATATGAGTTGAGTAGTAAGTGGGTTTAGAGATTGTTTGATAGATTTTTTTTTTGACAGAGAAGGGGTGTCATATTAGTTAAAGCTGTTAGGGAGTATTAGAGTCACAGGGGGAAGATTATAACTGTTGTAACACAACAGAAATGCTGGCATCCATGTTACATAAAAATTAGGTTAGCAGAATAATAAACAAGTCAATATCTAACCCCATGATAAAACAAAAATCTAATAATTACATTTATAATTATAGATAAAGATAAATAAGGATGCAAGGTAGAATTAACGAGAATAAACAAACCTGTAAGTTAGATAATAATTAATGATCTATGTTCAGTGAAAAGTAAACAAAAATGAAACAATAATTTACTTTATAGCAATAGCAATTAAGGATTTTGAGTTAAAAGATATTATTTTGTGACAACAAATGTTATGATAAAGTTTATGTTATGTTATACCAATTATGTGTTGAGTTAATGAAAGGTAATGAAACAAGATGTATTATTCAATTACTGTTGTAGAATGAAGTGTGAAGCAGCTAGTTAGCGTTAATAGATTTGAATTTTCTTATATATTGTCACCGGACAAAAGGCTTGCCGCATGACAACTGGCGCCAATCGTACACACTATCGTTTTTGGTGGCCCTAAAAAGGACCTTGTGGCGAGAAAGCTGATGTTGGTCGTGCCGCGCTGAGATGTTCGGCGGCTGCGCCCGCTGATCGTGGCGTACTGCAGTCCTCCTCTTCTTTCGGCACCGGTTGTAGAGTCGGCTGCCGGCCCAGCGAAATCCATCGCTGGCGCGGAACGGGAGTGCGAAGACGCAAGAACGGCGGCGGTTCTATTCTTCGGCTGTTCCTTCCGGCTGACTCCACCCCGATGTCGTCCGAGAGAGGAGAGGAGATGAAGTGCGTTCGATGGCGTGGCGATGAAGAGAGCGCACAATTTTCTGCCGGCCCGGGTTTTATTGACTAACCGGGATCGCTGATTGGCTCGCTCCGAGCACGTTGTTTGATTGGCTCGCTGTGTCCACCGCTGGTACTGGAGAGCAGATGTTCGCATACCGCTGCCGTCACAATATGATCCATAGGTCAAGATAAAATTGTCATTAGATATGGAAAAAATAATTGTTTATGTAAATGTTAATAGTGTAACGTTCTGCTTTTTGAGGTACTATTTAGCGAAACGTCAGTCTGAGTCAAGCCCCAAATGCTGAGTTCGCCAATTCTGTAACGTCCCACTTATGTGAGGTTCTTGCGAAACGTACACCTTTAGTCAAGCCCCAAATGTTGAGTTCGCCAATTCTGTAACGTACTGCTTATTAGAGGCATTCACCACTTATGAGTGTATTGCAAGTTATATTATATACCTCACGCAGTATGCGTCACTTCTGAATTATACTAACTGACGTTGTTTTTTAAAAGGTAAAATAAAGGATTTTGTTTATTTTGTTTTACTCAATCTGAAGAGAAATCGAGAGTGTGTGATTTGTGGTCAAGGAGGGAAGTTGTTCAGCCTTATGCAGAAGAGAGAGTAAGTATCATTATTTCCACTCCGTTGAGACAATTTCTTCTGTTTGTTGTGCTGAAATTTATTACAACTACCCACTACAATAAATTATAACACTTTATTATTCAAGATTAATTTTTAATAATATGGCTTTATTTATTATTAACCTTTGTCTCCTGCCACCAAGATATAGGTATCACAATTAATCTTATCTGAAAAAAAAACATCATCTCGACTTTACCGAGTAAACATAGAATTGTCTAAGGAGCAAAACATATATGGTGTTATTTACCCAATTTACGATATAATAAAAAACATCAATTATTACATAATTCTTAATAATTCCCCAGGGGTCAGGGTAAGTTCTTTGTGTTATGAGAGTGTCAGAAATGGATAATTACTACGCTTTACAAATACCGAAAAATTAATAAATAATTTTGTTTATTTTTCATGTAGTACGTAGTTCCCGGAATTGCCGTAAGAGAGCAGCGTATATTTGTTTACTTTGAAAAAACATATGATCAAATGATTATTTTTTGTTCTATTTCACCGTTCAAAATGAGTTTTCTTCTGGAATTATTACGAAAAAATGTTTATATTACCTCGCTCCGTATGGTTCTTACTGGATTGCCGCTTTTCTGTGATGAGGTCCGTCTTGCGTTATAATTTACTTTTCGTTGGAAGTATTTTCTAATTGTCAACGAGAACTAGGCCGAACCATGTTGGATCCTCAGAAGGTTTTCATCCACTGTTTATTAATGTATATAACCATTTAATTTAGATTAATCAGGTATAATTAGATAGTGGTCACTCTGTTTGTTAATCTTGCGTTAATTTCAACTCCTCCAACGTTCCAAAAAAGGTTATTTTTTATAATTTTTGTCGCATCATTTCTTCAACTCTCCGGTTTTGTTCAAAATTTTTATTAACAATACTTGTTATTTTTCATCACTCTTAGTAACACATAGTATTTTTATTATGCAGGCATTTTGTAATTATTATAAATTTATATTTTATCTATGGAAAAATAATTCCTTTCCATTCCGGTTTCTTTACTAATTTAATTTACATAATATGTTTTGGTTAATTTTTTTTTTATGACAATGTATATAAGTATTTTATCATTTTATTATCCTTAAATAAATTTATATATTATTTATTTAGTCTCGAATAGTATTCATACCCGGCACTACTTCCTGTTGCCATTTCCTTCATAGGATTATTTTAATTTTTATTATCTTTGGTATTTAAATTTTTGTCTTTTAAAACTAACCCTGGGTTTTCTTATAATCTAACACAATTATTTGAAAAAATATAATATTAACTTGGGTATAACAATTAGTTGTTCATACAATATAAATTACAATAAATAAATAAAATTACAAAAATCAATCAGTATTATTACATCCTACTTCCATAGTTTTATCCTTTCCAAAACATACAACACAGTTTGGTAATACGTTACTTTCACTTTTGTTTTTCACCTCAATGGGTACACTAGAACTCACTTTGCACTGTATACCACTCGAATTGTTTATCATGTTGAGTGATACAATTAAATTTTGAGCGAGCTTTAGTTTACCCATTTCTGACTTTTATTATCATGAGTTACTTTATTGGGACTGGGTTATGTAACGCTACATAAAGCCCCCCCACTAGAACAAATTTATTTTAGTTCAACTTGTTGATAGAAATAAATTGTTGATTGGTTCAAGTCTTCTAATGGTCTTGACTTTGTTTTCATAATAGTGTTTCATTTCCGACTGATTATACACTCCCTTTATTTTATTATTGGTAATTGTTTTAATTTCGTAAGTATTATTCCCCTTCACCTGGGTTATGAGGTAAGGGCCAGTATAAAGTAGCAATAGCTTCCGAGCAATACCCTCTATAGAACTGGGTAGTTGTCTATTTTTTATTAGTACTTTATCTCCCAACTGGTATGTATCCAATCTTCTCCTTTTTCCCTGATACCTTTTTTGTTGAAGTTCCCCTTTATGCAACACTCTGTTATGCATTTCCACTTGGTCGAATTCTACTCTCTCTCCTGGAGGGAAATTTATCAATGACATAATTTCTCTTGGTGGTGGTTTATCAAACATTATTTGATAAGGGCTAGTACCGATAGTGTCATGGTATGACCAATTAAGAAAAGTCTCGGCTGGTTCAATATACTGACTCCAGTTTTTATGTTCTTGATGACAGTAGGTGCGTAGAATTCTGCCAACTTCCCTTAATACACGCTCAGCAGGATTGCTACTAGGGTGGTACACGGATGTCTTGTACGTTCTTATTTGCCAATTTCTCAATTCTTCTTTCCACCTTTTCCCCCGAAATTGCGTTCCATGATCAGTTATAATCATTTCCGGTTTTCCCACCTCAGGTAAGTATTTTTTTATAATTACTTCTAGAATTTTCTTCGTTGTAGCTCTACTAATAGCGTACAGTTTTGTGTATTTCGTATAATGATCAAATAATATGATGATATATTTATATTTATGTCTTCCTCCACTTCTGGGAAAAGGTCCGCAGATATCCAAAAAAAATCTTTTCAAGTTTTTTATTAGATGTTATGGTAATCATGGTGCCTGTTTTCTTCTCATTATTTACTTTTACTAGCTGACATATGTTACAGGTTATAATAAACCATATCAGTTTATACAAATTATGATAATGCCATGATGCCATGATATCGATTGATAACGTTTAATATCGAAAAGGTAGTAAATATAAAAGAAACAGGCTCATATCAAAAAACCAGCAGAATATGTGTAGAAAATAATAAACCAACTATCAGTAAAGTTATATTCCGATATGATAGCAAATTGATAAGGAATAGACAAAAAATATATGAAATAAACACTATATACAAAACATGTGGAAGGAAGAAAAATTATGTGTTGCTATGGACTACAGGAAATGAAGAAGTTGTTGATTTTGAATTATTGCCTTTTATGATCTGAATGTGATGAGATTAAAAAACCTAAGAAATGTCTATTTAATCGGAATATTCTAAATTAGCAGATACTCTTATAAAGTACAAAATTCTAATGATAATATTTATGATTCTTGCCAGTACAATTTAACCAAACAAGACTATAGTATGAAATCACAATAGAAAATAAATAACTGGGTTCTACAAGGAAGGACTTGAATTGTCCCATATCCGAAAGGAATTGACGATATATTAAACCAAATAGAAAGAGTCAAATGTATCACAACTAATAATATACATTACACTAGAACTTATAACCTTTCAAATACACGGAACATCACTAATTGCTTCAACCGAGAGAAGAACGTATTTTGATCCAGGAATTGCAGAAGAAGCATCAACCGGGCTGTAAATCAATCCAGAGAGCTGTATTTCCGAGGTGGACAGGACAAGAATTCCATTTTATTAAACCGAAGAAAGAATATTGTACGGCATAATCGTCCAGAACGGTAAATTTATCAATCAACCGCCTACACGATTTGCTTCGTTCTAGTCTGGTAAATTATTATTATATCAATCATATTAACTACACAACACTTCAAATCTGTAAATCTTGCATTCTTATCTATGTATTTTTAATCTTCCCCACAGTTACAAGAACCTTCACACCCTGAATTAAGTTAATTACAAATTAAAACACACTATATAACTGAATCTAAATAAAGGATCGGACTAATCAATAATCGATTCACGCAATCTATAGCCCAAGTGTATGTCAGTTAGAACATACCTTATTCAATGTTAAAGAAGTAAACAAATAAAGAACCTTTATATAGTTGCAAAATCTTGTCATTTGGAGTATGATTTAATGAGTTGGGAATAAAAAAGTAACTGACTAAGTATAGAATAATTGGTTAACATAAACAGTGAAATAACCTATACGTTTCGTTGCTCCGGTACTACAGCGCTTATAGCGGAATTCTCCGACACCAAAGAGAGAGCGTAAAAATACAAAATTATACATAATTCTCTTCAAGGTATAATAGGGTTGAACGAAATTACAGAATAACACATTAATTATTTAAGTTTCAAGTACACTAACACTGATATTTTTTAGAGAGTTAAGTTAATATTAATTAATTACATCAATATATCCCACAACTCCAAATATCTCAGATATTTAAATAATTAAGTAAATTAAACGACCTAAGAGAGTAAAGACAGGGGAATATACCCGTTCATAGCAATGAATAGGCTTACATTGCGTGACACATTATAAGACGCAAGTCGTTTTATAACAAATTGACGCCGGCAACGTTGGGGCTGAAACAACGAGAATCCCGCAACCGTAAGAGCCGAGGGTATTATAACAAATTGGCGCTCACAACCGTGGAGCATTTTCAGGAGTAATACCCGTTTTATAACAAATTGACGAACCCAACAGTGGGGCTTAACCCAGTAATACCCGTCATATAACAAATTGACACCGGCAACGTTGGGGCTGAAGGAACGAGAACACCGCAACAGTTAGAGCCGAGGGTATTATAACAAATTGGCGCTCAACCAGTGTAGGGCTTAAGTTAAGTAAATATAACTATAATAATATTACTTAACCAGAGCAGGCAACTGTGGGAGAATAAACATGCATACCAGATGTAGATCAAGGATTAGGGCAGGAGAAACGGAGAAGGAAATAGATGAACAAGAACGGGAAATAGAAATAATAACAGATAGTGAAATGGAACAACAGACAGACGAAATAATGGAAACTGAAATAATTGCGGACAAGGAAAAGGGAGTAATGGAAGAAGAGGCCCAAGGGGATCAACCAGATAAGCCCAACCAAAGGGAAGACTTGAGTATACAGGAAATGTTTAAACTACTATTGGAAAAATCAAAGAAGCAGGAGGAAAACTCATAGAGACTGGAGGAAAAATACGATAAAACAAATGAGGAAAACAAGGAGAATTTTAGGAAAACAAATGAGGAAATTAAAGAAACCTCAAAACTAATGAACGAAAGGTTAGATAGGAATGATGAGGGTTTAAAACAAATGAAGGAAGACATCCTACAAATACATGAAGAAAATTTAAGACAAATTAATGAAAAAATTGAGAATATTCATATAACAGTCAACCAGAAGGTGGACCAAAATAATGAGGAAAGAAAATTGGAAATAGCCAAAACAAATGAAGGGTTAGAAAAAACTAACGAAGCAATAGTACAGGTTCGTGAAGAACTACAAAATAAAATTAATGACATAAAAACTGAGAGTAAAACATTGGTCGAAGAAATCCAACAGGAAACTGTCGGAAAATATGAGCAAATTAAAAACGAAGTACATCAGGTACGGGAAGAGAATAAGGAAGGTATTACGCAAATACAGACAGACATGGGCGAACGACTCGAAAGAGTCTATGGCAATTTAAACAGTACGGAAGGTCAAATTAATAGCAGTAAAAATAAAATAGAGGAAATTAGTAGACGTGAATTACAATTAATCAAGAAGAAATTTTTAGAAACAGTTATGTTGTACCACCCTGATTTTAACAAACGCTTTTATTTAAATTTTGATGCGAGCAATGTTAGCTTAGGAGCTACCCTATATCAAGAAGATAAAGAAGGACATCATATGGTAATCAGCTTCGCCAGCAGAGTGCTTAACAACTGCGAACGCAATTATAACGTTACCAAGAAGGAGCTGCTAAGTGTAGCGTACGCATGCAATAAATTTAGAACTTACATACTCGGATACCCAGTGACCGTAAGAAGTGACCATAAATCAATTTCATTTCTAAAAAGATGTAAATTTAGTCATGGCCGGCTAACTAGATGGGTCCTTGCATTGCAAGAGTATTGCGTTGATTGGGAATATATACCTGGAAGAAAGAACATAGCAGCCGATATGTTGTCCCGAATAAACATACAAGACCAATCGTTCGAAGAAGAAAAGGAAGAGATTGCAAAAGTGTACCATGTCATTAAGAGTCAGAAGGATTTGGAAATTATTACAAATGAAATTAATCAACACCAAAAATCGGATCCCAAATTAATAAACATATGCCAGAAGGTACAAAGTGCTGATGAAGTTATTACTAAATATTACTGTATACATGATGATCGATTATTTATTAAGGTCACCCCTAAACAAACAAACTGGAAACTAGTAATTCCCACCGCTGTGGAAAACAAATTGATATTGGATTACCATGAACGATATGGACACATGGGAGCCATGAAAATCGTCAAAGCCCTGGAAGAACAAGTGTACATAAAAAATATAACCAGAAAAGTACAAAAATCCATACAAGCATGTCACATCTGCCAAATGGTTAAACATAATAATGAGAAGAAGGAGGGAGTCATGATCCCTATCACATCCAAATATAAGCTGGAGAAAGTATTTCTGGATATATGTGGACCATTCCCACGCAGTGGAGGAAACCATAGATATAAATTCATAATAATTATTTTTTATCACTTTTCCAAATACACTAAACTCTACGCCATTAGCAGAGCCACGACCAAGAAAATTCTGGAAATAGTCATTGGACGTTACATAACAGAGATTGGTAAACCGTCATCTATTATCACCGATCATGGTACGCAATTCAAAGGCTGTAAATGGAGAAATAATCTTTTAAAACACAACATTAGAACATATAAGACTTCAGTATACCACCCCAGCAGTAATCCGGCAGAACATGTATTGAGGGAAGTTGGCAGAATACTCCGAACTTACTGTCATGACCAACAGAGAAGGTGGTACGAATACTTGTCACTAACCGAAGAGTTCTTAAATATATCTTACCATCAGTCCATTGAAAATACCCCTTATACTGTTATGTTTGAAAGGCTTCCACCTAGAGAAATCCAGGATATTATAAACTTTCCAAATAACCCAGAATATCAATTTGAAACCGTTAAATTTTATAACCGAGTAATGGAAAAGGCGGAAATGAAGAAAAGAAAATATGAAAAGAATAATCCAAAACCAATTAAGTACCAAGTGGGTGAGAAAATATTAATAAGAAACAGGGAGCTACCAAGCACTCTAGAGGGAATAACTAAAAAATTATTATTATTATATACTGGGCCATGTGATAACAAAAAATAATAATAACAATACATATGAAATAATGAACCCTATCACGAAAAGGATTAAGGGAACATACAACCAAAAGTCCATAAAGAAATATAATGAATAAATTCTAAAATACAATAAGAACAACTTATTACCAGTCTTAAAGAGAAAATACTTGGAATTTAAAAAGAATTTGAATTTGAATACAACCACTAAATTCTAAAATACAATAAGAACCACTTATTATCGATTTTGAAGAAAAAACACTTGTAAATAAAAGAGAATTTGTTGAACAATAAAATAAATAGAAAAAAAAAGTCATTCAAAATGAAGTAAGTCTGAATTAAAATATAGTTATGAAGAAGGTATTAAGAAGAAAAATAGAATTATTACTAAATGTTCACAAAGAAATAATGTGAATAATGAATAACAAACCCCAAGATTACAGAAGAAAGTGAGGATTATTACTAAATGTTTACAAAGAAATAATGTGAATAATGAATAACAAACCCCAAGATTACAGAAGAAAGTGAGAATTATTACTAAATGTTTACAAAGAAATAATGTGAATAATGAATAACAAACCCCAAGATTACAGAAGAAAGCGAGAATTATTACTAAATGTTTATAAAGAAATAATGTGAATAATGAATCATGAAATCCCAAGATAAAAGGTTTTTACCTCAAATCTACCTATGCAAAATAAAGAAAGAGAAAAATCATATGACCTAAAATACATACCACATTGCCAAATGAAGGAAACAACTTCAGAAAACGATTGAATGTAACCAATGTAATATTAAAGAAAACAAGAAGGAAAAAGTATTTATGAACATAATTCATTGAAAAATAAACAGCCAAAGTAATGAAATACTATAAGAAAAATAATAGTTGAGCTAAGGACTGTATTTAGTCAGAAACACAGTTATAATGATAATCACACAATAACTATTTAGAAAATATTGAGATCAGAAAAACAAATGAAGAAGATACTTAGCATTATAATCACAACAAAAATGAAAACAAAAATAATTACAAATGATAACTGTCAGATTTAATATCAAAGAATGTTTAAGGAAACTAAAATGGAATCACAAGGTATGGAGGATAGTAATAAAGAAATATAAAAGCAAAAAAAAAAAAAAATTTTTCCCAAATATTTATTATTAAGTAATTAAAGAGATTATTAGGAGATTATTATATTTTATAGCTGACTGTAGATGAATTCCAGCAGTACTATATTAAGGTGTGGCGTGGGCAGCAGAGTATGAAGCCAAACAGTGCCTCTCTGAACTGTACCAACGCACATATTAGGGATTGTTAGGGAAATTAAATATTTAAGGAATATTAGAATAGTTGCAAGAATGACCTCAGTTTCCAAAAGAGTAGGACGAAGAAAACAGAAAGAAATTAGATGACAGAAGAATGATTGAGAAATACAGTGATTACAGTAATTATAAGTAGAAGAGATGTGAACCTAAAGTATCATTGAATATTGTAGCCAACTATCAACAAATACTGTTTACAGAAATTAAAAATAATCAAGAATGTTAATTAAAATGATGAAATGTTATTAAATAAAGAATTATTAATACTAGTCTAATGAAGTTACATTGAGAATCCCATCGTCAACCATTAATATTGAGATGAAGAAAAGGCATGTGAAAAAGACAAGTTTATTTGACCTAAACTTCATTCAGGTAAACTAAACTTTTTTAGGAGGGGGAGCATATGTAACGCAACAGAAATGCTGGCATCCATGTTACATAAAAATTAGGTTAACAGAATAATAAACAAGTCAATATCTAACCCCACGATAAAACAAAAATCTAATAATTACATTTATAATTATAGATAAAGATAAATAAGGATGCAAGGTAGAATTAACGAGAATAAACAAACCTGTAAGTTAGATAATAATTAATGATCTATGTTCAGTGAAAAGTAAACAAAAATGAAACAATAATTTACTTTATAGCAATAGCAATTAAGGATTTTGAGTTAAAAGATATTATTTTGTGACAACAAATGTTATGATAAAGTTTATGTTATGTTATACCAATTATGTGTTGAGTTAATGAAAGGTAATGAAACAAGATGTATTATTCAATTACTGTTGTAGAATGAAGTGTGAAGCAGCTAGTTAGCGTTAATAGATTTGAATTTTCTTATATATGATCCATAGGTCAAGATAAAATTGTCATTAGATATGGAAAAAATAATTGTTTATGTAAATGTTAATAGTTAAGATTTGATTATATGTATGAATTTATGTAAAAGGGCTATAGATGTTTACCAGTTATAAACACAGGTAGATCCATTATGATTATCTGTTAAAACTTCCGGGCTGAAAGGCCGTGGTCGATTGCTTGAAATACTGCTAAACGTTTCGGCCGCACCACCGGTGGCCATCTTCAGTAGCGAAAAAATTGTGTTCGAATAGATGACACGCCGAACACGTCTCCCAATGAACTGGGAACAAGCAACAGTGAGTTACGGCTACGATGCCTCTATTTATAACTTTTTGGCCGCTTCAGGTGTATCGCGCGGTTTATTTATCAGGTGGCATGGTTTATTTTCCATGGCCAATCAGAATCGAGTATGACGAGCTGGCTTCTCATTGGTCCGCGCGATACACCTGAAGCGGCCAAAAAGTTATAAATAGAGGCATCGTAGCCGTAACTCACTGTTGCTTGTTCCCAGTTCATTGGGAGACGTGTTCGGCGTGTCATCTATTCGAACACAATTTTTTCGCTACTGAAGATGGCCACCGGTGGTGCGGCCGAAACGTTTAGCAGTATTTCAAGCAATCGACCACGGCCTTTCAGCCCGGAAGTTTTAACAGATAATCATAATGACACCGGCCGTGAAATCCTACGTACTAAGACAGGTAGATCCGTTTACAATAAAAGGCCTAACAGCCAAAACCACTACATAACCACTCATAACATAAAGGTTAGGTATATAAATTAATAATAATTAATGAATACAGTTTGAAGAGCTAGAAAAAAACATTAAGTTAGTTATGATATATAATAAACCATATCAATTTATACAAATTATGATAATGCCATGATGCCATGATATCGATTGATAACGTTTAATATCGAAAAGGTAGTAAATATAAAAGAAACAGGCTCATATCAAAAAACCAGCAGAATATGTGTAGAAAATAATAAACCAACTATCGGTAAAGTTATATTCCGATATGATAGCAAATTGATAAGGAATAGACAAAAAATATATGAAATAAACACTATATACAAAACATGTGGAAGGAAGAAAAATCATGTGTTGCTATGGACTACAAGAAATGAAGAAGTTGTTGATTTTGAATTATTGCCTTTTATGATCTGAATGTGATGAGATTAAAAAACCTAAGAAATGTCTATTTAATCGGAATATTCTAAATTAGCAGATACTCTTATAAAGTACAAAATTCTAATGATAATATTTATGATTCTCGCCAGTGCAATTTAACCAAACAAGACTATAGTATGAAATCACAATAGAAAATAAATAACTGGGTTCTACAAGGAAGGACTTGAATTGTCCCATATCCGAAAGGAATTGACGATATATTAAACCAAATAGAAAGAGTCAAATGTATCACAACTAATAATATACATTGTAACGGTACGAGATTGTAGGGCCAAGATAACATTTTTAAATTACATTCTCTATGCAGTCATTGTTCACCCTTGTAGAACCCCGAGTTAGTCAACCAGATAGGCTGTGTTTATTACAGAATAAAACGTCTATGTTTTGTCTCCGTACTCAAGCAACGCAGACCGATTGTGAAATAACATCAAACTTCGCCTCAGCCGTGAATCACGAAAGAAAGTAATGTAACTGCACATTGCGCCAGGCGGCAAAAACATTGCTAACCTTCCCGCCTACGCTAAGGCGCTCTTTCAATAGCACCAATGGGAGCACATATGCACGATCACGTGACCAAAAAACACTGTATGCAATTTAGCAAACTCTGAAAGACTCTGGAATAAAACCCTAAGGTAAGAGATAAGTATAATGTAATTAATTGAGAAGTTTCAACATTACACTAGAACTTATAACCTTTCAAATACATGGAACATCACTAATTGCTTCAACCGAAAGAAGAACATATTTGGATCCAGGAATTGCAGAAGAAGCATCAACCGGGCTGTAAATCAATCCAGAGAGCTGTATTTCCGAGGTGGACAGGACAAGAATTCCATTTTATTAAACCGAAGAAAGAATATTGTACGGCATAATCGTCCAGAACGGTAAATTTATCAATCAACCGCCTACACGATTTGCTTCGTTCTAGTCTGGTAAATTATTATTATATCAATCATATTAACTACACAACACTTCAAATCTGTAAATCTTGCATTCTTATCTATGTATTTTTAATCTTCCCCACAGTTACAAGAACCTTCACACCCTGAATTAAGTTAATTACAAATTAAAACACACTATATAACTGAATCTAAATAAAGGATCGGACTAATCAATAATCGATTCACGCAATCTATAGCCCAAGTGTATGTCAGTTAGAACATACCTTATTCAATGTTAAAGAAGTAAACAAATAAAGAACCTTTATATAGTTGCAAAATCTTGTCATTTGGAGTATGATTTAATAAGTTGGGAATAAAAAAGTAACTGACTAAGTATAGAATAATTGGTTAACATAAACAGTGAAATAACCTATACGTTTCGTTGCTCCGGTACTACAGCGCTTATAGCGGAATTCTCCGACACCAAAGAGAGAGCGTAAAAATACAAAATTATACATAATTCTCTTCAAGGTATAATAGGGTTGAACGAAATTACAGAATAAGACATTAATTATTTAAGTTTCAAGTACACTAACACTGATATTTTTTAGAGAGTTAAGTTAATATTAATTAATTACATCAATACATCCCACAACTCCAAATATCTCAGATATTTAAATAATTAAGTAAATTAAACGACCTAAGAGAGTAAAGACAGGGGAATATACCCGTTCATAGCAACGAATAGGCTTACATTGCGTGACACATTATAAGACGCAAGTCGTTTTATAACAAATTGACGCCGGCAACGTTGGGGCTGAAACAACGAGAATCCCGCAACCGTAAGAGATGAGGGTATTATAACAATGTATACATGCCAAGTTGTGAATCAAGTTATTATGAATAATTAAGTCACCCAAACTAATGGAGATGGAGAATGTTAAAGAAAGAGAGTCATAGTAAAAAAATAAAATTAATGGAAACAAGTGACAGATTTTAATAGAAGTTGAAACTAATTAGAGCAATAAATGTGTAATTTTGATTAATTTAAATGTCAATTTTATTGTTAATTATAATAATACTATGTTAATTTTAAATGTCTTATTTTATTACGTTTTATCGTGTTTAAAGATAAATAATTTTGAAGATGTTCTAGGTACTTTATGATGTAGTTCTATGTATACCATATGTAGGTCAAGGTTGTTGACTTGACCCAGTTTGATCAGCTGATGACTGAGGTTATAAACTAGACCAGTTTTGGCAATTGCTTGATGCAAATTTTGTCGTTTATTTGATTTAAATAATTTTAAAATTTTTCCGAAATGGAAAAAATAATATTTTGACAGATTTAAATTTGTTTGAAAAAAAAATATATATATATTGATTTTTTTGTTTTGTGCCTGCCATCTAAATGATGTTTAGAGTTTTAAGTGTATTACTGTTTAGGTGTATTGCGAGGGTTTTATTGAATTATATGTTTAGAATATATGTGTAAACAAATGTTAGAGTAAGTGACTTCATGTTTAATAAGATGTTCAGTTTGTTTTTTCTTTGTGATTGTTGTAGTGGAGAAAATTAATAGAGTTACTAGAGTCATGTAAAAGATTTTATTTTTTGATTTTGAAGAAAGTAATGGAGATAGAGCAGTTTGATTTCAACTTAAATGAACTTTTTGAATGTAAGAATAAAATTTTTGTTAAGATGTAGTAATAAGTATATGTATGCGCCCAGTATTGCCGAAGGCGACCCAGTATGCTATAACGGGACAAAGAGGGGCTTTTTATTTCATTAACAATTTGGTTTTGATCTTATTAAAATTGCACAATTCACTTCATATATGTGGTCAGTCCCCAGTTGAATCTAACGCGCAGTTCAAACAACGCAAAGGTACGCTGTAACTGTGGTGAAACAATTGAAAAGTAATGTGCTGTCGACGATTCCTAGAATTTTGCCGCTGTGTTACATCCACTCACCAATGGGCAAGCACCAACATCTGCGGAGCGCCTAACCCACGCTAAACGAAAGGCGCCTCATGGTCTTAAGACGGCGGATGTAAGTCTAAGCCCAGCCTACTTTGTGATGTCGGCCAGTGCTCACCAAATATCATGCACGTAAGAAACACAGAAAACCCATGAGTTGAATGAACAGTGACGGACGATTCGATCATGAGGCGTTGAGACTTCTGCTCTGTCTGAGCGTTTGGAGGGAGGCGCATGGATAACCTTCTTCCCAGTCAACTACCAATACAGACCGCGCGCGGTCACCTAAACTTTATACCCGGCAAATTTTCATTTTTATTAAGTCAGCCGACTAACCAAGTTGGTATCAGAGTTTATAAAACAATTCAACAGTTGAGAGTAATATGTAACGATGTAAAATCAAGTGAGCGTGTAGAAAACAAAAAGTGAACTATCAACCGTTTGGACATAGTGCGAGAATGTTACAGGACGCGCCATGAGGTCGGCGGGGACGCTACTGAAACAAGTTACAGTATTCCATTCAAATATTTTCTTATAAAGGCCTAAATTAAGTAAATGTGGGGGTTTTAAAAAATTGTCTGAATGCGAGAGTGTGGCAAGCTGGGTCCGCCTTGATTAATAAAATATACATTAGAATAAGAAAATGTTTAAATAAATGTGCCTGTTTTATCTGTTGAAAAAAGAGAGAAAAGTTGAGTTAATTGAAATTTTATCTAAAATGAAGTAATGATATAATAAAATTTGTTTTTATTCCATCAAACAAATGAGTGTAGCGTACGTTTGTTGTGTAACCCTATAAATATACTTGCATCTTAACGTTCGTGTGACGAACTCTGGGTTGGAGGAAGACTAAACGGTAAGTGGGAGAAAATTATTTTACGATTTAAATGTATTAAAATGTAATTAACTTTACAAATGGCGCTACGACAGGAACTCGAATTTGAATAATTAAAATTCCACACCTACGATAGATGCAGGTTTGATTTGAGGGTTAAGTAACTACGTAAAAATTACGCAGCACATATAAAATAGTATATCAATGTTCAGAGTTTAAGAGTTAAGTGGCAGATGTTTTTATGTAAGTAAATCTAGATTAATAAATTTATAGATATGGCAGGAAATAATGAAAGCAGTATAAATGAAACGACTAGTGTCGAAAACTGTGATGGTTCAAATATTATGAATAATGTTGAAATCCACTCGACTACAAACGTGAGTCAGGAAAATAAAACAAAAAATAATTCAGATGAAACAAATATTATGGAGGATTCAGGGGTTCAGTTAACTCCGACCTCAACAAAATGTAGTAAGTCCGATAACGATATAATGAGTTTTTTACAACAACAATTTAATGTAATCAATTGTCGTTTTGATGAAAATTATGTTAACATGAGGGAACAGAATAATAAATTTAACGAATTAAATAATCGTTTTGATAATAACGATATAAAATTGAATACATTTGACGCTAAATTTGATGTACTTAAATTGGACATTAATGAGGTAAAAATGAAATGCGAAAGTAATTTTAGCGAATTGAAATTTGAATTAAACGAGAAGTTGAGTCACTCATTAAATAGTATGAATAATAAAATTGACGAAATAGAGAGTAATGTGATTGAAAAAATCGATAAACAAATACAGGAGGTAACCAAAAATTTTGAATGTAAGATAAATTAATGTAATGCCGTTAGTGAGTACAAGTTGAATTGTGTAGTTGATAAGATTGAAACATATGAAACTAGTACTAATGTCAAAATCAATGAAATAGAAAGTAATTGCAAAACAGAGATACAAGCTATACAAAATACAGTGAATATTATAGATAAGCGTCACGTACAAATTGAGTGTTTAAATAACAATATATTTGCATCAATTGAGCAGAGCATAGTTAATGTTAAAGATGAATTTAATATAGCTATTGCTACGACAGCACAGAATAATCTACGCGTTTATCGAATGCGCCAGAAAGATCTCGATGTAAGCGTGTGGTGTACGTGCTACAGACGCACTTTGCGAGAATTTTCTCGACTATGCCAGGCTCCGCTCGGGCGCTCGGACTGTGTCAAGGCCGCAGCAATTACGTAGTTCGCGAGAGATAAGACGCAGTTTGGAAGCTTCTGGTGTGTGAGCGTAGCTATAAATACATTGCGTCGCGGCCTTAGTTTTCAGTTCAATGCGAGATTTTTGACTGTGGGGTTCGAGAGTATTAGTGCGATATATTTACAGAGCGGTTCGGGTTATTACGGTGTACGTTCAAGTAGTTATTAGTGAAGTGTTGCGTTTTATATTCGGACGGTATAAATGTAATACAGTTGAGTTTTAATATTAGTGGACATTTTATTGCGTATGAACAATTTCATTTGATTTGTTGTAGACACTGTGTTGTTAATTACGAACTGTTTTACTATAACAATTAAAGGTGTGATTAGTGACTTAATTGGTGTCTTGTACTTATTTTGTTTCCACTGTACCTACGACGATCGAGTAGACCGTCGTAACAGTGGTGTCAGAACTGGGATAAAACGGTTAACAGTGGAAACAGTGGACACTTTGTACAAGACGAGTGTGATTCGTAACTAATCGGTAAACAATGGATCCCAGTCAGATTATGGAAGCTTTACAAACACTGCTGCGGCAGACACAGGAAGAAGCAGAAAAACGACAGGATGAGAAACGAAGACAAGAAAGAGAAGAAGCTGAGGAACGTCAGAAAGCACTAATGCTAGAAACGGAAGAAAGACAGGATGAAAAACGTAAGCAAGAAGCAGATAAAACGGAAGCTCTCTTTGAAGTTAGGCAGAAACAGTTGCAAGAACACACTACCGCAGAATTGGGTCTCCTACGTGGTGACGTAGGTGAATTACGAGGTGAGCTCAACAATCAGATTACCAGAATATCTGACGTAGAAGAATCCATGTCAAATAAAATAGCTAAAGTAGAAAACTCTGTCTTGACTGTTGAAGAATCGATGTCTACAAAAATATCTGTTATAGAAGAATCTGTTTCAAATAAAATATCTGCAGTAGAAAACTCAATGGCAAACATAAGAGAACAAATTAAAATTGAAGTTGAACAGTGCATGAAGATTCAACCAAAACAAATTTCTGAACAGACAGTACCAGTGATCAAGACAGAAAAATACACAGAAAATAAGTTAACAGAGAAAGTCACTTTGCCTGCAGTAGGGACAGTTCATGTCAAAGCTCCAACCTTCGACGGAAGCACTCACTGGGCAACGTACCTCCGCCAATTTGAAGCTGCTGCATGCGCAAATAATTGGACAGAAAAAGACAAGGCTGTTTCACTTGTTCTTGCATTAAAAGGACCCGCGGCAGAACTACTACAGAAAGTGCCACCTGACAGCCAGAACACCTATGCCGAATTGATAAAAGCTCTGGAATTACGGTATGGTGATAAACATTTGCGAGATGTGTACTGCACCCAGTTGAGAGCAAGGCGACAGCATTCCGGGGAAAGTCTTCAAGAGTTTGAAGCAAGTATCGACAGACTAATTAGACTGGCCTATCCTGAAGCGCCAGAAGATTTTCGAACGCGTTTTGCGATGCAGACATTTACCGCCGGTGTCCGAGATAACGAACTACAGCAAGTGTTACGAATGGCAAGACACCAGAACAGTGCGGACGCCCTGGTACATGCTTTACAATTTGAGGCCGCCAAATTAGCGTCTGGTTGGACAAGTCATAAAGTGCGCGAGCTAAAAGATCGAGACGGCACAGACGATGAGGAAGAAGAACAAGGAACAGAGACTCGACGGTCGGCGCCACAGAATAAAATAAGAAAGGATGGAAGACCGAAGCGTTATCGATGTGGGAAACCTGGACATCTACAACGAGATTGTCGGGTTAGAATTCAGCAGCAGGAAAACGAGCAATAGTCGGTGCAACGGGGCGTGTGCTGACTAACTGGAGGAACGAAGCCCCTAGAGAATACGCAATTTCTACGCTTCAGAAAAACACCGGGAGCTTGGTAGTTACCGGATTTGTTCAAGAAAGGCCAACCTCGATTACAGTTGACACAGGCGCAACAGTTTCTATTGTGCGCCCCGACGTGGTGAAAGATCTCAAGCCAATCTGGTGCTCTTGCAGCTTGCGAACAGCTACTGGACGGCCTGTAAAAGTGTATGGAAAAGTGGAGATACACCTACGCCTCGGTAGACTTGAGTTTAATCATTAAGTACTTGTTGCAGACATTGTGGATGAAGCAATTCTTGGTGTGGACGTTATGAACGCATACGGAATTATAGTCGACTTCAAAAACAATGTCTTGAGAATCGGAGGCGAAGAGGTAATGCTATCAACAATGACGACAGCAGAAAAATCGATGGACGTCATAAACCAAGTGGCCGTAACTGTTCCGCCAAACTCCGAAAAGATCATCATGGTTAGAACTGCGGTAGATACTAGGGGCAATCAGTGCTCTATATTCGAACCCCAGGTAGTCAGCACACCGGGCATACTAATTGCCAGAAGTTTAGTAAAACCTGACGAAACCGGAAATGTACCTATTAGAGTGGCGAATATTTTGGATCAAGCTATCACTTTACAAAGCAATACGCTCCTAGGCAAATTGACTCCTGTGGCCTGGGTAGCCGGAATAACGCAACGAAGACCCAGTTCGTCGGATACTTCTAAATTACCAGAGGAACTGCAAGAAATATTGAACAGATCTTCTAACGACCTCTCAAGTGGTGAGGTAAAAGAACTCGGACAGTTTTTACACGAATTCAAAGATTGTTTTGCAGTTCGGGGACAGTCACTGGGAAGAACCTCTCTTGTGCAACATCGCATCAATACCGGGGACACAACACCGATACGCCAACCTCCTCGAAGGCCTCCATTATCTAAACAAGAGGAGATGTCTCGGTTAGTACAGGACATGTTGACAGAGGGAGTAATTGAACCTTCGTCAAGTGCTTGGTCTTCCCCTGTAGTGCTGGTAGCGAAGAAGGATGGTGGATTGCGTTTCTGCGTAGACTACCGGAGGTTAAATGACGTTACAAAGAAAGACTGCTATCCATTACCTCGCGTTGACGATACACTCGACACGTTGTCCGGAGCACAGTGGTTTTCCACATTGGACCTGAAGAGTGGATATTGGCAAGTGGGTCTTCATCAAGAAGACAAGGAAAAGACCGCTTTCTCGACCCCAAGTGGCTTATTCCAATTTAACGTCATGCCATTTGGACTCTGTAATGCACCGGCAACATTTGAGAGATTGATGGACCTGATACTCCGAGGCCTGACGTGGAAAACTTGCCTTGTTTACTTAGACGATGTCATAGTGATCGGGAAGACTTTCAAAGATCATTTGGAAAACCTTAAGGAAGTTCTAACTAGAATTCACGGTGCACAACTGAAGCTGAGTCCGAAGAAGTGTTCTCTATTCCAGAAGGAAGTACAGTATTTGGGCCATCTGGTTTCGGCAGCGGGCGTTAGCATGGATCCTAATAAAGTATACACCGTAAGAGACTGGCCAGTTCCGAAGAATAAACAAGAAGTTCGGAGTTTCCTGGGGTTATGCTCATATTACCGACGTTTTGTGAAAGGCTTCGCTACTATTGCTAAACCACTACATGAGCTAACGGAAAATAAACGAAACTTCCAATGGTCGAGAGAGTGTGAACAAGCATTTAGAACGTTGAAGATTGCATTATGTTCGCAGCCAATTCTCGCTTTTCCAGCTTCCGAAGGGAAGTACATCGTAGACACAGACGCAAGCAATACTGGTCTAGGAGCAGTTTTGTCTCAAGTGCAGAACGGTGAAGAACGAGTAATAGCGTATTACAGCAAGACGCTTTCTAAACCAGAGAAAAATTATTGTGTTACAAGAAGAGAGTTGTTGGCAATTGTCAGAGCTTTGGAGCACTTCCATAAATACCTCTATGGGAGAGAGTTTTCACTACGTACCGACCATGCTGCACTTGCATGGCTCTTGAGATTTAAAAATCCGGAAGGACAGTTGGCAAGGTGGCTCGAACGTCTGAAAGAGTACAACTTCAAGGTACAACATCGGCGGGGGCGCCTGCACGGTAATGCAGATGGCTTATCACGAAGACCGTGCCCGGAAGACTGCCGACATTGCCACAGAAAGGAAGAACAAAACTCAAGCGAACATGTTCAAGCCATCACTGTAGATTTCCTGGCTGATGGCTGGACAACACAAGACTGTCGACAAGAACAGATGACTGATGAAGACATTGGACCGATCTTGACAGCAAAAGAGGAAGGTCGCCGCCCGGATTGGCAAGATATCTGCCATGGTTCCGAAGTGCTGAAGGGCTACTGGGTACAATGGGAACCTCTCACCTTAGAAATGGATTGCTGAAAAGGGCATGGGAAAGTGCAGATGGACGAGACGTGGTCATGCAGTTGATAGTTCCCCGAAGTAAAGTAGCAGTTGATAGTTCCCCGAAGTAAAGTACAGTCTGTTTTGAAGGAGATGCATGATGGAACATCTGGAGGCCATCTTGGCGTTAACAAAACCCTTGACAAAATACGGAAGCGATTCTATTGGCTTCATCTTCGCCACGACGTAGAGGAATGGGTTCGGACGTGTGAAATATGTGCTGCAAGCAAGGGCCCACAAACCAGAAGCAGGGGAAAAATGAGACAGTATAACGTTGGACAACCTTTCGAGAGAATTGCCATAGACATTGCTGGACCATTCCCAGTTACTGACGATGGAAACCGGTACATCATGGTTGTAGGTGACTACTTTACTAAGTGGGTGGAAGCATACGCAATTCCAAATCAGGAGGTTACCACTGTGGCAAAGCAGATAGTTCACAACTTCTGTTGCCGTTATGGAGCCCCTATGGAAATCCATACGGATCAAGGGAGAAATTTCGAATCAGGAGTGTTTAAAGAATTATGCCGTCTACTGGGAATTCGAAAGACCAGGACAACGCCTCTGCATCCTCAGTCAGACGGGATGGTTGAGAGATTCAACAGGACACTTGAGCAGCATCTTTCGAAAGTTGTTGACGAGAACCAAACAGACTGGGACCAACGTATACCACTATTCCTTATGGCGTATAGGTCATCAGTACATGACACAACCGGCATGACTCCAGCAAAATTGGATCACCTGAGACTCAGTCCCAAGAGCCAAAGAACTATTCCTCGCAATTAGAAAACCAACTGCGAGAAATGAATCGCTTGGTAAGAGGACGGCTCAAGATTGCCAGTGATAAAATGAAAACTCGGTATGACATTCGCAGCAATAGTGTGGGTTTCCAAGAAGGAGATCAGGTCTGGTTGTTCAATCCAAAGCGCCGTCGTGGTCGCTCACCTAAGCTTCAGTCTAACTGGGAAGGACCCTACACTGTAAAAAAAAGGATTAACGATGTTGTTTATCGGATTCAACAGGAAGGACAGCGAAAGTTCAAGGTCGTCCACCTAGATCGCCTGGCTAAATACAAATTTAGAGACGCTTTGCCAGTTCGGGACGAACAGGCTTAAGGAGGGGGCAGTGCTACGACAGCACAGAATAATCTACGCGTTTATCGAATGCGCCAGAAAGATCTCGATGTAAGCGTGTGGTGTACGTGCTACAGACGCACTTTGCGAGAATTTTCTCGACTATGCCAGGCTCCGCTCGGGCGCTCGGACTGTGTCAAGGCCGCAGAAATTACGTAGTTCGCGAGAGATAAGACGCAGTTTGGAAGCTTCTGGTGTGTGAGCGTAGCTATAAATACATCGCGTCGCGGCCTTAGTTTTCAGTTCAATGCGAGATTTTTGACTGTGCGGTTCGAGAGTATTACTGCGATATATTTAGAGCGGTTCGGGTTATTACGGTGTACGTTCAAGTAGTTATTAGTGAAGTGTTGCGTTTTATATTCGGACGGTATAAATGTAATACAGTTGAGTTTTAATATTAGTGGACATTTTATTGCGTATGAACAATTTCATTTGATTTGTTGTAGACACTGTGTTGTTAATTACGAACTGTTTTACTATAACAATTAAAGGTGTGATTAGTGACTTAATTGGTGTCTTGTACTTATTTTGTTTCCACTGTACCTACGACGATCGAGTAGACCGTCGTAACACTATAAACGAAAAACTTAATAGTGTTACTGAACAAATAGTCATTACTAAAGATATGAATAGCGATATTGATTTGGAGTTGTTTAATTGTGAAAACAGGGGGGTACACCCTATGCAGTTTTTAAATAGAGTTAAAGAATTTAATCAGTTTTGTAGAAGTAGTTGGGAAGTACAACTGTTGAAAATAATGAAGTGTTTTAGAGGGAATTCCGCGGTATGGGCGGAGGTACATAAAGTAGACTGGGTAAATTATCAGTGTTTTGAGACGGCCTTTAGAGAGAAATATTGGTCGGAGGAACAGGAAATATTGCGGAGTAAAATTATGGGACCAGGTAATTTTGGGACCCAAGGGAGCAACGTAACCATGTATGTAATGCGATTATACAATGAGGCCAAATATTTAGAGCCACCGTTACCGTTTCGATCATTCGTCCATCACATAAGTAAACATTTGCCCAGGGAAATACAGATTACCTTAATGACCCGCGAGATTCTAGAGATTACAGAACTAGAGAAAATATTGGATATTTTTCAGAATATACGGGAACGTGATATGAGTGGGCGAATAAACGCACCAATAACACGTATGAATGGTAATTATAATCAATCCCGGGAATACAAAATTTTCACCGAGGGGCGCGAGGGGGAAATAATGATAATCGAGGCGAGAGTTGGAGGTGTGTCGACTGTAATGTAGATAATTATTCAATAAGAACTACATGTTTTAGATGCCTCAAACCAAGAGAATGTCAACGCAGTGAGCGGACATATCAGCCACAAAGTCAACCGCAGAGAGGAGGCGAGAACACTAGAGGAGCACCGAGGGGAAACGGAAGTGGAAACAGAGGCAGAGGTGGATACAGCCAGGCAGTAGCAGGTCCGTCCATGGGAAACTAGAAGAGACAATGGGAAACAGGGCCCATCCATTGTCGGAGGAGAACCTGGGGGTCCAAGAGGAGTATAACTATCGCAGCAACATAATTATCAGAGACATGGCGGAGGAGTTACTGGACGAGGACGCTGCAGAAATGACAGAAACCAAAACCGGACTGACAGAGGTATTTATAACCATAGAAGGTAAGGATTACAAAACATTGATTGATACGGGTAGCGAGATATCAGTAGTTTCAGAGAATGTACTGGGTGAATTACAAAGGGTAAACAAGAATATTCCATCATTACCAGTTGCAGGAGTAACAGTAGTGGGGGTGACTGGAGTACGAAGTAAACGAGTCACTAAACAAGTACAATTAAACATTTATATGAATGGAATAGAATTTGAGAATACTTTTCTAGTAGTTAAGGGTTTGAATTTAGATATAATTCTGGGGAATGATTTTTTGGAGAGAAATAAAGCAGTAATTGATTTTAACCAGAGAATAGTAGAATTTAATAAGGGGCATGAACCAGTCAGGGTAGATTTTAAGAGGGTGTTAGATAAGGTCAGAGTTACGGGTGTAAAGATGATACAAAACCGAGTAGGCGAGGGAATTATAGAAACAAGAGTGAATGTGTGTCAAGAGAGTGAGAGCATGGAGAATGATGAGAGAGTATGGGAAAATAGGGCAGAGATATTTTTTAATGAGGGTGGAGTTGTAGGCAGTTCCCAACGACAGGAGTTGTGGGGAGTTATTGAACGTTTTAGAGATGTATTTGCTGAGTTGCCTGGAAAAGCCAGGGACTATGTATGCGAGCTGAAGATTTGAGAGCACTCACCCTACATGCAGAGAAGTTATCCAGTGCCATTTTCGAAGAGGAGAGCCGTTCAAGAAGAGTTGGACCGCATGATGGAAGGGGACATCATCGAAAGATCCATATCGCCTTACTCGAACCAGTTGGTAGTGGTCATCAAAAAGGATGAAAAGGTAAGATTGTGTTTAGACGCTAGAAAAATTAATCAGATTATAATACCTGACCGCGAATCACCGGAAGCCATGAACGAAATTTTTCAAAAGTTTAGTGGAGTCAGATATATGACGTCCTTAGATTTAACAGTGGGCTACTGGCAAGTTCCATTAGCGCCAGAAAGCCGTAAGTTTACTGCGTTCCTTTTCAATGGAAAAAACTATCAATTTAAACACCTGCCATTTGGGCTTAACACTAGTGTAGCGAGTTTTATTAAATGTTTACACATGATATTACAACCAAAAGACTTAGATTTTCTGACTGTATATGTTGATGATATATTAATAGCATCCAGGACTTTCAGGGAACATTTAGAACATATTGAGTATGTGTTGGATAAATTACAGAATGGGGGTCTGACAGTTAATTGGGATAAGTCGAAATTTTTACAAACCAAAATAAATTTTTTGGGTTTCATTATAACTCCTGAAGGAATTTTAGCAAACCCAGATAAAGTAGAAGCTATTATACGTTTTCCAGAACCAAAAAATATTAAACACCTGCAGAGCTTTTTAGGATTATGCAATTTTTATAGAAAATTCCAGAGAAATTATGCGCATATTACCACTAAATTAAGTGCTGTTTTACAAAAGAATAAGCAATGGAAATGGGGAGAGGAGGAGAGAATTATTTTCAATGAAATTAAAGAGAAATTTATAGACACAATAATGATGAATCACCCCAATTTTCAGAGAAAGTTTTATTTACAGACGGATGCCAGCAACATAGCCCTCGGCGCAGACCTTTACCAGGAGGGTGAGGATCAGGAGCACAGGACCATCGCTTTTGCCAGCAGAATCTTATTAGCAGCAGAAAAGAATTACACCACTACAGAGAAAGAATTGCTGAGCACCGTCTTCGCGGTGAAGAAATTCCGCACTTACCTGCTAGGAAACAAAACCGTCATTAGGACCGATCATAAGGCCTTATCATTCCTAAATACATGTAAGCTGACGCATAGCAGATTAACCAGGTGGGTATTAGCTTTACAAGAGTACAACTTTTCTTGGGAATATATTAAGGGGTCAGATAATAAAGTACCGGACACTCTGTCCAGGGTAGACACTATAGATAATAAGAAAGGGAGAGATCTGAAAGAAATAGAAATTTTTCAATTAACCAGGAAAGATAGAATTTTTGGGGAGGAATTAAGGGAAATTAAAGATAGACAAAGATCAGAAAATAAATTGGGTAAGATAATAACTAGTTTAAAAGCAGATGTTAATGGTTCAGAGTATAATACACATTTCCAGATACATAAGGGAATTCTGTTTAAGAAAGTAGAAGGGGGTGAACGGGATTGGAGGTTAATGATACCTGATGAGTTAGTAGATAGAATTATTTGGGATTGCCACATAAGATATGGTCATTTTGGGGCGAAAAAATGTACAAATGTACTAAAAGAATCTTGTGTTTTTAAAAATATGGAGAAGAGAGTTAGAAGAGTATTAAGAGTTTGCGATCTGTGTCAAAAGTCTAAAGTAGTAAATTACAGGGTTGAAGGGGAAATGAAGTATATTAAAGTAGAAAGACCTTTTGATTTAGTTGCAGTAGATTTGTATGGGCCATTGCCTAAAGGTAGAGGAGGAGTGGTATATACTTTTGTTGTTTTGGATACTTTTACCAAGTTTGTTAGGTTATACAGTGTAAAGAGAACTACTACCAAAGTACTCAGCGAGAAGATCACCAAGGACTACATGATCAACGTAGGGAAGCCGAAGGTAATTTTATCTGATCATGGACCGCAGTTCATCAGCGGCAAGTGGAGACAGACTCTTGGCTGGGAAGGCATCATACCCAAACATACGGCAGTTTACCATCCACAGTCGAACCAGGCAGAGCGGGTGATGCGAGAAATCTGCAGGATATTCAGGGCGTATTGTCACTCCAAACATACAGAATGGCCTTTGTACGTGAAGAAAGTGGAGGATTGGTTAAACAGCACAACCCACGATTCTACAGGATTTACACCGTACGAACTAATCAAGGGAAGCCGTCCACCCAGAATATTAGAACAACTTTTTGAATATCCACCGGAAGAAAAAGTTTTGGACAGAGATGTAAAAATACGACTTGCCAACGAGAGTCTGCTCACTAAGGGAGAGAGGAGAAAGCAAAAGCATGATGGAAAAGGTAAGTGGGTCAAATATGAGATAGGGCAGTTAGTATTAGTGAAAAGACACGATTTATCAAGTGCACAAGATAAAGAGATCAAAAAATTCTTTTTGTTGTATGAAAGACCGTATGAAATTGTTGAAATTAAAATGGATAATGCTTACGTTTTACGAAATCAAAGGACGGGGGAAATAGTGGGTACCCATAATGCCACCAATTTAAAAAAGATTGGCTAAAATAAAATAATAAAATAAATTTTGTAATTGAATATAAACTAAATAACTATAAAATTAGGAATTTAACATATAAAACAGTAAGTGGTAGCGGGTAGATGTTCCCCACTTGTCCCAGTGGGGTTCGTCTACTTCAGGGACGCGCCCCTGCCCACGCGAGCCTTGGGTTTTCTCCATTTACCCTTATTTTCGGAGGAAGCTTTGTCCTTTAGTCCTAGTTCTTGACCTTTAAATGATCCTTACCCTTTTTATTTTCCCGATTTCTTTAACCCTCCCCGTAGAGAAAACATATAAACAATAGTTACATAAATTGGCACACTTTTTCGAACCATTTGTTTGCCTTAATTCTAAATAATACATTAGGGTAATCCTCAAAATAAATAAACTGGCGTTATTTATGATTTGTAAACTCATCCCTTAATTAGGTAGGTAGTGGAGAAGTTTTGTGGCTGAATAGACAAACAAAATAATCAATTTTCTGTACAATCCAATAGAATTATGGTGTAGTGAGATGAGGTCGTAGATTAGTGGTTGTGGTTTGTTTATTATTATGGAAAAAGGAGGCAGGTATAGATTTCAGTACCGTTAGAAGGGTAGTTATTCACTGTCATAGAAGTGGGGTTCTGTTCGTCTTCAATCGCATCTCGATACACCATGATTCTGTACATGTAACATATAACCTATTTACAGGTAATTAATAAAAAAAAATAATTTTTGGAAATATTTTAAAGTAAAAGCTATGTAACCAAAAGGTTTAATTATTATTTTGTGGTACCTGCTATGTTAGGTTAGGAGTAGAGATAGATGATGTATAGAATGTGATTGTGAAGGAAGTTACAAATGATGTAATGTTTGTAAAATTTATTGGAATACTAAGAAAAAATTAAACACTAAACCATGTAGAACCATTCTGATAAATGTATTTAAAGTAATTGATATTGTTTTGAATGTATGAAGAAACTAAATTAAATTGGAGTTGTCCCTGGAGTAACTTAACAACATGAAGGTTAGTGATGTGTTTAACTTCATTTTGATTCCAATTGAAACTGTAATTTTATATATTTTATACATTAACTTCATATAGCTGTAATTAAAGTTAAACTGTTTTGAGTGGAGGTTATTAAATAATTTTCAAGTCAAACAAATAATTTAAAAGGGTCAATTTTATTAATGAAGCAAAATTAACTCTGATCTGAATTGGTACCAGTTGATAAATATGTTAACAAGAAGATTTATAGAAACAAAAAATTTGTAGGAAGTATATGTGTCAGTATGTGGTAATCAGAATGTTGAAACTGAGAGTGTTTATAACACCAGTCTGGCAGACAACTGTTAATGTAAACAGGTGTGTTGTATGTTTTGACTAATGTTCACAGCCAGGTGTTGAAGTTGACAACTGTTTTATTCTGCTGAATCATTGCCAGTAGGAAAATCCTATTAGGAAATAAAAGAAATGAAGTTAATTTTTTTTTTTCAAATAAAATAATAATGAGGTAATTATTGCAACTTGGAGTTTGAGAAATTAAATAAAATTAAATTAATTCAGTAATTAAATTAATTGAAAAGATGACTTTTAAATAATGAACTTAACTTTATTTTCATTTGAATTCAAACTGCAATTATAAATTAAATACTAATTGATGTAAACAATGATTAAGATATTCATTTAAAATTGAAAAAACTGAAAGAACGTTCAAGCTGAAACAGGGTTTGGAAAATAAGATGTGTATATTACTGTCCAAGTAACTTGTTTCAATCTATGTTTTATGTTTAACTGTAGATTCTCCACCTAAGTGCGGTCATGACCTCACCGGATCATGACTGTGAAAGTACTTAATTGTGACAAATCATAAATTTTACTTGATATAACCGGCTTGTGGTTTGTTTTATTTTGTTAACCCGGTGGTTTGTTAGACTTAGTAGGGGGTTTATTTTTTGGGGAATCTACCAAATTTTGGAACAGGTCTATTTTCACCCAGATAGGGGTGGTAGTCCATTAGGGGCGTATCAATCAAGAATAGTAAGTGTACACTGAATTTTATTGTAACGCCGAAGCAAGGATGGGGGTGGAATAAAAGAAAAAAATGTCCACCCCTTCCGCATCAGTCCTTGTGAAAGCAACTGGGCGCTACAGTCCAGGGGGGGAAATAGTGAGCGTGGATGGGGGGTGACCTAGTTACAGGTCACAAGGGAGATGTGGTTTACGGCTAGGATGAGGTCTGTATGGCCAAGAAGCCTAGCGCAGAACACAGTAATAAGTAACGGGTATCAGGGGTTAAGGGATTAAAAGGGGGGGGTAATAAGAAAAAAAAAATTTTTGATATTTTTTGGTGCCTGCCATCAAATTGATGTTATGCATTTTAATTGTATTATTGTTTATGTGTAGCAATAGTGTTATTGAATCATATTGTGTAGGACATATGTGTAAACAAAGGTTAGGATAAGGAAGTTCATGTTTTAATTAAATGTTCCATTTATTTGTTTTTTCTAATTGTTAATAATAATGAAGAGAATTAATCAATTCAGGCAAAAGATTTTATTTTTTGATTTTGCAGAAAATAATGTAGATAGAGCAATTTAATTTCAACTTAAATAGATTTTTGAATATAAGAATTCATTTTTTGCTAGGACGTAGTAATTACAGGTGTATGTATGCGCCCAGTATTTGCCAAAGGCAGCCCAGTGTGCATGGTAAGGGGGAACATATCGGTTGAGGATCTGGCATGATATAAGACCAGGGATTTGGATTTTGGGGTTGCATGTTAGAAGGTTAGGTGCGCTGTGGTGCGTGTCTGTTCGATTTTATGGTGTTGGGATCTCGGATAGAGAAGTCCAGTGATCTCGTTCAGATGCAGCCATAGTCGCCAAGCAAGGGGGGTTGTTTACCCATGAAGTATAAGAACCAAGGGGGGTTGTTGGCACCATATCCTCACCGGTTCTCTTAGGGGTTTAGTAATGAGATTTCTTCTGTTTCGACAGAAGACCTCTCATTGGGGGGGGGGGTATTGTAACGGGACAAAGAGGGGCTTTTTATTTCATTAACAATTTGGTTTTGATTTTATTAAAATTGCACAATTCACTTCATATATGTGGTCAGTCCCCAGTTGAATCTAACGCGCAGTTCAAACAACGCAAAGGTACGCTGTAACTGTGGTGAAACAATTGAAAAGTAATGTGCTGTCGACGATTCCTAGAATTTTGCCGCTGTGTTACATCCACTCACCAATGGGCAAGCACCAACATCTGCGGAGCGCCTAACCCACGCTAAACGAAAGGCGCCTCATGGTCTTAAGACGGCGGATGTAAGTCTAAGCCCAGCCTACTTTGTGATGTCGGCCAGTGCTCACCAAATATCATGCACGTAAGAAACACAGAAAACCCATGAGTTGAATGAACAGTGACGGACGATTCGATCATGAGGCGTTGAGACTTCCGCTCTGTCTGAGCGTTTGGAGGGAGGCGCATGGATAACCTTCTTCCCAGTCAACTACCAATACAGACCGCGCGCGGTCACCTAAACTTTATACCCGGCAAATTTTCATTTTTATTAAGTCAGCCGACTAACCAAGTTGGTATCAGAGTTTATAAAACAATTCAACAGTTGAGAGTAATATGTAACGATGTAAAATCAAGTGAGCGTGTAGAAAACAAAAAGTGAACTATCAACCGTTTGGACATAGTGCGAGAATGTTACAGGACGCGCCATGAGGTCGGTGGGGACGCTACTGAAACAAGTTACAGTATTCCATTCAAATATTTTCTTATAAAGGCCTAAATTAAGTAAATGTGGGGGTTTAAAAAAATTGTCTGAATGCGAGAGTGTGGCAAGCTGGGTCCGCCTTGATTAATAAAATATACATTAGAATAAGAAAATGTTTAAATAAATGTGCCTGTTTTATCTGTTGAAAAAAGAAAGAAAAGTTGAGTTAATTGAAATTTTATCTAAAATGAAGTAATGATATAATAAAATTTGTTTTTATTCCATCAAACAAATGAGTGTAGCGTACGTTTGTTGTGTAACCCTATAAATATACTTGCATCTTAACGTTCGTGTGACGAACTCTGGGTTGGAGGAAGACTAAACGGTAAGTGGGAGAAAATTATTTTACGATTTAAATGTATTAAAATGTAATTAACTTTACAATGCATGTAAGGGGGAACATATCGGTTGAGGATCTGGCATGGAGTAAGGACAGGGGTTTGGATTTTGGGGTGGTATGTTAGAAGGTTAGGTGCGCTGTGGTGCGTGTCTGTTCAATTTTATGGTGTTCGGATCTCGTATAGAGAAGTCCAGTAATCTCGTTCAGGTGCGGCCATGGTCGCCAAGCAAGGGGGTAGTTTACCCATGATGTATAAGAACTAATGGGGGGTTGTTGGCACCATATCCTCACCGATCCTCTTAGGGGTTTAGCAATGAGATTTCTTCTGTTTTGACAGAAGATCTCTCATTGGGGGAGGTATTGTAACGGGGCTAAAAGGGGAGGGTTTTTATTTTTTATTAAAAAGCATAAATTTGGTTTGGACATCCTTTACGGTTACTCAAACATGCTTGTTGGACACCCTGTATTAAATTCCGTGCCAGTCAGAGCAAGGCACAAAACAATAACAATGGAATGTGACTGTAAATGTGCGCCCGTGCGCCGTTGCCGATAATCTCGATGCCAAACTCATCAACCGAACTGAACAACACGTGACTAATTAGACTGGCCACGTGAGAGCGCCTCAGCCAATCACAGCTCGAGCTGGCGGAAGTGAGCATCACGGACGCACTTCAGAGCGTCAGTCAGTCGGAATATAACATCTTAACACACCGGACGCGAACAGTAATGTGTCCGCCGACTGGACACAATTTTTCGTCTTCACTATATACCAAAATGTAAAGCAGTAGTGGTGTGGTTGCGAGGCGCCAGCGGCCGTTGGAACATAACGGGCTGGCGGGCCGAAAAGTTATTAATAGTGTAAATATGCAAACATGTGCACAGTGCGACGTAGCCAGGGAGGCGCCGTGAGTAAATCAATTACCAGACAATAATGAACTTTTATTTTTTATGTACAGAGCTCTAAATAAGGGAAATTTTAAAGTTTGAATGAATGAATGTGTGTATGCAATTACTGGGTTGTTTTGTTCTGTTTTAAAAAATATATCTATACAATATAAGTAAACGTTAATTATTTGTATTTTCTATTGTTGTATTGCTCGAAGAAAAAGTAAATTATCATGTAAGATGTTAAAGTTGCTAAGATGTTAACTGAGTTGAAGCAAGATAACAGTAAAATATTTGTTTCGTAGCATAACCATGTGTTAGTGTAGTTATTACGCCATAACCATTTCCTATTCTGTGCTTACAAACTCGTTTAACGTTCTCAGGGGTTTTCTGAAATTTTAAAATGCAGTCAGATAGCGGGATTTTTATAAGGGCAAGAGTGTCGAAGGTTTCGATATATAACAAAAAAAAAAAAAAATATCGTGGCGACCAGGGCAGTTTTTTTTAAGGTAAGTCTAACAGGGACAATGACGGTAAGTAAAATTCTGGCAGCGGTGAGTATTATATTATGAGTGTAGTATTTTTTAAATAAAGGTAAAAGAGAAGTACCTTCACACAAGCCGGGTTGAATGGTAGTCAATTGGCGTTCTAAACGCCCTGGTCCCATTGGGTCATTACTCAGAACATTGTGACAAATAATACACTAAGGTAAATAACAATCGTTCTTCTCAATGTACGTAAAGCCGAACCTTATATAGTCATCACTGTACAGTCTTTTCTTTGGTAATGATTTAGCCATGTTTAGCACTACTACGCACAACAATCTCTCGCACAAACGACTGGAACACAATAACAATCATCAATTGTCTGTTTTGTGCAGTGTAGCCACCAACCGGTAGTAAAATTACCCTAGCCACGGTAGTGTTTTCCCTAGAAACACCGTTTGTCTGCTTCCAACAGAGATGCAGAGGGATCTAGCCGTATCGGGGCGAACTATTTGGGTATAGGCCAGTGTAAATAAGATGTGTGCCTGAATGCAGTTAGATGTAGCGGTGACGGAGAGAACTATTTGCATAAGTTCCTTTTCTAAGGCCATGCATGAGTGGTTTGTGTTTGTTACAACTTTTTATTGTTTGGCTAATTTATGTATATTTCCATTGCTTACCACGCCTCCCCTGAAATTCTCCTACGCCCCCCAGGGGGGCACGCTTCCCAGGTTGAGAACCCATGTTTTAGACAATGTAATGAAATAATTGTGTTCCTTAATACGAATTACGTAAAAAGTAAATCACATATTACCTAAAAGATGAATTCAGAAATGTGAGAACGCTACGAATGCTTTTTTTTAATGAATACCTGTGAGTCCTTTGGTTTATCATCTTTGAACCATATAAAAGGTTTTTTCTTATAAGAAACACAACAGAAGGAGAAAGATTAACTCCTCTTTCTAAATTGTCAATAGAGGGACATTTTATTCAACAAATAATAGATTCAGTAAAAGTGTACCTGATAAATGCTATGTTCAGAAGGACAGAGAGAGAGAGGACATTTTTTTATATACATACTCAACAACATTAACAATGAACAGTGGAACATTAAGTATATAAGATGCTGGGGCAGCAGAAATTTTATGGATCTGGTGCAAATTATTCATAAAATATGTGATATCAAGGTATGCACTTTGCTATCTCACTATTTTAATTATATACTTTTTAAGTGAGGCGCAAATAGTATAACACAACCCAAGATTACTAATGCCTGATAATAATTTATTTTTCCTTTATGTAGCAATCCACATTTACATTATTCTGGAAGGGATACTACCTATTTCACTGATAAAAAAATTCAAATTTAAATTATGAACCACTACTAGCTGAAACCCAACATTATTAAAAAAAAAACATGAATTCTACTTGCTAGTAAACATTTCATTACAAAACACTTGGCATAGCACAACATAAGCTTTGAAATATGATTGCACGTTTACTTATGTTTTCAAAATTATAACACACTTACTTTTATTATTATACTGTGACAAAAAGCAATGGGTATATACATATACTTAGGGTATAAGTTTACTTATTTCAATGTACCATCCATTTTGATGATTTTACAAGAGTTTTGTAGAGAATGGTTTCAAAAAGATTATTTCAAAGGAACAATTTTTCATATATTTTAATTTTATCTTCTTTTAGGCTTGCACAAACTGTTTTGCATATATACAGTTGAACAAGTGGAAGGATGTCTCAGTTTTAACTCGACCATTTGGCATTTGAGGGATGTCTCACGATAACTTTTGAACACATCAACCATTTTCTTTTGCTTTGAGAAAGATCTCCCTCCCCCAAAAATAGAGGGCAGGAGGCAAACGTGTGAGCAGTCAAAATTTTCAGAAAGTTGCAAAAATCCATGTATGCATACGAAATAAAATGAAGTTTTATCAGAAATCTGAGTATAGTGTTCAGTTTTAGAAATTTTAAAATTTGGGATATCAGGGTCAAAAAGTAAATAAAAAATGTGTAAGAATTTGGCTGCGTATCAAATTAAAGAAAATATAAAAAAAATCAAAAGCTGTGTATCAGACAAAAGGGAATATCACAAAATCTGAAAATTTATTTGAAAAGTAACCCAGTGTTTAACATTATAAGAGTTAAGAACTACTGGACTGTTGGGCCGTGGTCAATTGCCTATCAATTGATACATGTGTTTTCTCTCTAAAAATTTTAGCCACCTGGCGGAGGCCTTCTTTAGTAGTAAAAAATGTTCGACATGGAATGTAGGCCGAACATACCTCAATCTGAGGTATACAATTGGCCTCATTGCATATATGGAGGCTGTGACAGCCTCCATAATAACCTAGTGTTTACAAATTTTTCAACTTTAGAGGGCACTGTGGGCCAAAAATGAAAGTTGAAATTAAAAAAAAAAATAGTAAAAGTCTATGCGGTATATCAAATTATGATGAATTTTATTCAGTATACAAACCACTAGGCATCTTTAATAATTTGACAAAATTAATACTAAATATAATTAAATCACTACCGACTCGGAACACAAAGTTTTTTATGGGTAAAAACATAAAAGTTTTAACTTATAGCCAGAACCAGTTTTCGTTTTTTAAAAAGCATCTTCAGAGGCTGCCGCTGGGAGCACTGTCCGTCTTGTACTTGGCAACGGTATCGACTTTTGAAGGATCGATGTTGTGTGTGTGTGTGTGTGTGTGTGTGTGTGTGTGTGTGTGTGTGTGTGTGTGTGTGTGTGTGTGTGTGTGTGTGTGTGTGTGTGTGTGTGTGTGTGAAAGGTGGGGTGATATGTTCGAATAATGCATGTGATTTGAATTGTGTCTGTTCATTTAGGATATCGTTTTTATGTGTTTTCGTGTGTTTGTATATTTCCAATTGTTCAAGAGTGTCTAGTTTTCGGCCTTTTGTGTGTACGTGTAGAATGTCCATGTTATTGTATGTGTGGTTTGCTTCAATGAGGTGGTTTGCAAAGGTGGATTCGGTAGTGGAGTGTAGCGCCTTTGTGTGTTCAATGTATCTTTGTTTGAAGCAATGTCCTGTCTGGCCTATGTAGAATTTGTTGCAATCTGAGCAGTTTAGTTTGTAAACACCCCAGGTAGATCGAATTTGTTTTGTGCTTTGTGTGTGTGTTTTGATAGTGTGTGTTCTGTTTTGTTTGTGGTTTTGTATGCGATTCTGTATCCTGCTTTTTTGAATTTGTGGGCTATTTTTTCAGTGTGGTTATTCATGTATGTTAGTGTTATGAATTTGTTTTTTTCTGTCTTTGTCTGTTGTTTGTTTTGTGTAGTTTACTGACTTTTGTTCTGTTGTATCCATTGGATTCTGCTAGATATTTTATCATGTTTAGTTTGTCTTTGTAGTCTTTTTCATCTAGTGGAATGTTGTTCAGACTAAGTATCATAGTTCTGAAGGCAGCTAGTTTGTGTTATATTGGGTGAGTGGAGGAGTTGTGTATTAGTGTGTCAGATGTAGTCGGTTTTCTGTATATTGCTACGACAGCACAGAACAATCTACGCGTTTATCGAATGTGCCAGAAAGATCTCGATGTAAGCGTGTGGTGTACGTGCTACTAGACGCATTTTGCGAGAATCGTCTCGACTGTGCCGGGCTTCGCTCGGTCGCTCGGACTGTGTCAAGGCAGTAGTAATTACGTAATTCACGAGAGATAAGACGCAGTTTGGAAGCTTCTGGTGTGTGAGCGTGACTATAAATACATCGCGTCGCGGCCTTAGTTTTCAGTTCCATGCGAGATATTGGTTAGTGTGGTTCGAGAGTATTAGTGCGATATATTTCCAGAGCGGTTCGAGTTATTACTGTGTACGTTCAAGTAGTTATTATTGAAGTGTTGCGTTTTATAATCAGACGGTATAATTGTAATACAATTGAGTTTTAATATTTGTGGACATTTTATTGCGTGTGTACAATTTTCATTTCGTTTGTTGTAGAGACTGTGTTGTTAATTACGAACTGTTTTACTGTAACAATTAAAGGTGTGATTAGTGACTTAATTGGTGTCTTGTACTTATTTTGTTTCCACTGTACCTACGACGATCGAGTAGACCGTCGTAACAGTGGTGTCAGAACTGGGATAGAACGGTTAACAGTGGATACTTTGTACAAGACGAGTGTAATTCGTAATTAATCGAAAAACAATGGATGCCAGTCAGATGATGGAAAATTTCCAGGCGCTGTTGTTGCAGACAGAAGAACGACGCAGACAGGAGGCGGAAGAAGCAGAAAGACGACAAAAAGAAGAACGAACACAAGAAAGAGAAGAAGCAGAAAAACGACAGGATGAGAAACGCAGGCAGGAGGCGGAAGAAGCAGAAAAACGACAGGATGAAAAACGTAAGGAAGAAGCAGATAAAACGGAAGCTCTCTTTGAAGTTATGCAGAAACAGCTGCAAGAACACAGTACCGCAGAATTGGGTATCCTACGAGGTGAGCTTAATAAACAAGTTACTAAAATATCGGAGGTACAAGAATCAATGACATTAAAAATAGCTGAAGTAGAAAAATCTGTCTTGACTGTGGAAGAAGTTATGTCAACAAAAATATCTGCAGTAGAAAACTCAAAGGCAAACATAAGAGAACAAATTAAAATTGAAGTTGAACAGTGCATGAAGATTCAATCAAAACAAATTTCTGAACAGACTGTACCAGTGATCAAGACAGAAAAAGACACAGAAAATAAGTTAACAGAGAAAGTCACTTTGCCTGCAGTAGGGACAGTTCATGTCAAAGCTCCAACCTTCGACGGAAGCACTCACTGGGCAACGTACCTCCGCCAATTTGAAGCTGCTGCATGCGCAAATAATTGGACAGAAAAAGACAAGGCTGTTTCACTTGTTCTTGCATTAAAAGGACCCGCGGCAGAACTACTACAGAAAGTGCCACCTGACAGCCAGAACACCTATGCCGAATTGATAAAAGCTCTGGAATTACGGTATGGTGATAAACATTTGCGAGATGTGTACTGCACCCACTTGAGAGCAAGGCGACAGCATTCCGGGGAAAGTCTTCAAGAGTTTGAAGCAAGTATCGACAGACTAATTAGACTGGCCTATCCTGAAGCGCCAGAAGATTTTCGAACGCGTTTTGCGATGCAGACATTTACCGCCGGTGTCCGAGATAACGAACTACAGCAAGTGTTACGAATGGCAAGACACCAGAACAGTGCGGACGCCCTGGTACATGCTTTGCAATTTGAGGCCGCCAAATCAGCGTCTGGTTGGACAAGTCATAAAGTACGCGCGCTAAAAGATCGCGACGGCACAGACGATGAGGAAGAAGAACAAGGAACAGAGACTCGACGGTCGGCGCCACAGAATAAAATAAGAAAGGATGGAAGACCGAAGTGTTATCGATGTGGGAAACCTGGACATCTACAACTAGATTGTCGGGTTAGAATTCAGCAGCAGGAAAACGAGCAATAGTCGGTGCAACGGGGCGTGTGCTGACTAACTGGAGGAACGAAGCCACTAGAGAATACGCAATTTCTACGCTTCAGAAAAACAGCGGGAGCTTGGTAGTTACCGGATTTGTTCAAGAAAGGCCAACCTCGATTACAGTTGACACAGGCGCAACAGTTTCTATTGTGCGCCCTGACGTGGTCAGCAACCGCCAGCCTCTAATTAGCTCTTGTACAATACAGACTGTGACTGGAAGCCCCGTCAAGGTGCTAGGAAAGGTAGACGTACGTGTACGCCTGGGTCTTCTCGAGTTTAACCACCAAATGCTCGTTGCAGACATTGCCGATGAAGTGATTCTTGGCACGGACATTATGAATGCCTATGGATTCGTTGTGGACTTAAGAGAGAATGTCCTGAAGGTCGGCCAAGAGGAGATAAAGCTTTCCATGGCTAAAACGACAGGCTCTACCAACCATTCGATTAAACTAGTGGCATTAGTCGAAGAAAAAGTCAACAAGTCTGGTCAAGAGGAACCCTCCCTGTTGCCAACGGAAATGGAGGAAGAACTAGCAGAGGAAGTACAAATAAGTATAAGGACAAAAGAAGTGATTGGAAAGCCAACTATGGGTGTCGAGACAAAACTCTTGCTTGTTCCTGAGCTGATAAAAGTGGCTGAAGATGAGGTTACGCAAGAGGTTGTTGTTGTTGAGGACCAAACAGACTTGGATCAGCCAGTGGTATTTCGGTCATCAGTAGGCCTACATGACGCAACGGGAGTGTTTCCAGCGAAACTAGTGGTTGCGCAAAAGACTCGCATTCCTGGGAACGTGGTGTTCGGATCATACAAGACTGAATTCGAAGAACGGGAAAATTATCCTTCGCAACGACGTCCACCTAGATCGCCTGGTCGAGTATTACTTCGGAGACGCTTTGCCAGTTCGGGACGAACAGGCTTAAGGAGGGGGCAGTGCTACGACAGCACAGAACAATCTACGCGTTTATCGAATGTGCCAGAAAGATCTCGATGTAAGCGTGTGGTGTACATGCTACTAGACGCATTTTGCGAGAATCGTCTCGACTGTGCCGGGCTTCGCTCGGTCGCTCGGACTGTGTCAAGGCAGTAGTAATTACGTAATTCACGAGAGATAAGACGCAGTTTGGAAGCTTCTGGTGTGTGAGCGTGACTATAAATACATCGCGTCGCGGCCTTATTTTTCAGTTCCATGCGAGATATTGGTTAGTGCGGTTCGAGAGTATTAGTGCGATATATTTCCAGAGCGGTTCGAGTTATTACTGTGTACGTTCAAGTAGTTATTATTGAAGTGTTGCGTTTTATAATCAGACGGTATAATTGTAATACAATTGAGTTTTAATATTTGTGGACATTTTATTTCGTGTGTACAATTTTCATTTCGTTTGTTGTAGAGACTGTGTTGTTAATTACGAACTGTTTTACTGTAACAATTAAAGGTGTGATTAGTGACTTAATTGGTGTCTTGTACTTATTTTGTTTCCACTGTACCTACGACGATCGAGTAGACCGTCGTAACAATATACTGAATTTGTGCCCGTGTTCAAATTTTGTGATGGAGAGGTCTAGGAAGTTTATGCTGTTGTTGTGTTCATATTCAGCAGTGAAGGTTATGTTTTTGTGTATTTTGTTTATGTGGGTTAGTAACTGTTCACATTGTCTTTTGTTTCCCCTGTATAATATTAGAATGTCGTCAACGTATCTGTGCCAATATAGTATTTTATGTGAGTGTCTGTCATTGTTTGTGAGGTAGCTTCAAACAAAGATACATTGAACACACAAAGGCACTACACTCCACTACCGAATCCACCTTTGCAAACCACCTCACTGAAGCAAACAACACATACAAAAATGACAATAACATGGACATTCTACACGTACACACAAAAGGTCAAAAACTAGACACTCTTGATGAATTGGAAATATACAAACACATAAAACCCACAACCTAAACGAACAGACACAATTCAAATCACACGCATTATTTGAACATATCACACTCCACACACACAACATCGATCATTCAAAATTCAATACCGTTGCCAAGAAGAAAACGGACAGTGCTCCCAGCGGCAGCCTCTGCAGAAGCTTTTTAAAAAGCGAAAACTGGTTCAGGCTATAAGGTAAAACTTTTACGTTTTTACCCATAAAAAACTTTGTGTTCCGAGTCGGTAGTGCTTTAATTATATTTAGTTAATTAACGGACATGGCATGGACAACGAAATCCAAGAAAATTAATACCTAAATCAAATTTACAAATTTTGGACTACCTACAAAAGGTTTGTAAGCTATGTTTACAAAAACCTTTATATGGTTAACAATAATGAATATTTGTGGAAAGTATTAGACACAGGCCTATATGGTATGGATATATCTATATGGTTTTTATATATCCTATATTCATTATATAATATATATTATATTTTGATATATGGCCTATATCCATAATATTTATAGGCTTATAAATGTAGGTTCATTTTGATTTATTTGTCTCCAAGTCACGTTTATTAACTAATTAGAATTAATATTAGGCATTACCTGTATTAACTTCCCGTCTTGTGACTTAATCTGTTTTAATTTCTAAAACGACGCGTTTCGAGGATAAATCCTCATCCTCAGGTTTTAATATTACAAAAACATCAAATTCACCCGAACGGGGTCGTCAATTACTTAAAACACATAAAAACACCACACATAATTTTACATTGATATAGTCTCGGCACAATCCGATGCGCATCGTCTCGTTGCCAACGATTAACTGTTGTACTTTATCCTGTATGACCGTTATCATTGCCCGTTGACACATCGATATCGATGGCTGTGTTGTACAGTAGATTAGATCGAAACGAAACTTTAACATTAAGTAGTTGGTCCGCTTGTAACTTAGAAGCCTTGTATATCTCATATTCCTCCACAGCGTTCATGTATGCACCTTTTTTGCAATTATGAAGCAGTTTAAAGTTTGTGTGGAAGTCTGAGTACTTATGATTATACAGCATTAAATGTTGAGCGTAACTAGATCTTGTTTTCGAGATATCACTTTTGGGTAGGTGTTCCTTAAAACATTCGGCAGATTGTCTGAACGTTTGTCCTATATAAAATTTGTCGCAGGCATCGCATTCAAGCTTGTATAGTCCAGTTTACTCTTCATCCGGGATGTGAGTTCTTTGTCCCAAACGTTTTTTGATGTTATTTGTGGTTTTGAAAGCCACTGTTATTTTATGTTTCTTTAACTCATTCTTTACAATGACTGGTAGTACATTCGTGTACTCAGTTACTACAAACTTAGTATCTTTTTTAGCTGGGCCGGTTAATCTGCTTTTACTATTGATTTTTACTGAGTGTTTTCTTCCTAGCTTGTCTACGATTTCACCGTTATACCCATTAGCGATAGCTATACTTTTGATGATATTAGTCTCTTCTACTCTGTCTTTTTGCTTAAGGGGAATAGCAAGCATTCTATGAACAAACGTGTTGAATGGCAGCCTTATCTTATCTTCTGTTGAAAGTGTTTTACATTCCCATCATTTTGCAGAGGCTGTTTCTCACCGTGAGCAATGTAGAGATCATCAGTAGTAACTCCACCAAAAAAAAACTTTCTCGGTCTGGTTTGAATTGTACAAATTTAGATGTACTGATAATGATATGGGCTTTAGATCTGTAGTTGTGTACCTGGTGTATTAAGAATATTATTGTTATGTTTTCTCAAATGATACTTATTTATTCCTCTTCATTTCTCCTGGAACATAGACATCAACTGTCTGTGGCCAAGTACCAGGTTTAATTGATATCTGTTGTATCAAATACTCGCTGACCTTTTTTGTGTAGTGTGTTTGTTATATCTTCCAATGAAATCAGTCTAAATAATAGTCTAAATGAAATTAGGTCAATTCAAAATACTTTCATGTATTGACCAAAAAAATTGTGTTATTCAAAGCAAAGGAATCACACTCAATGTTGAAATATCGCAAATGGAAGATTTGGTGACTGAACTGCACTTGTTGCGTGATAATCACCATAATAATACATTTTAGGTTAGTTGTCTCCAAGTCGCTTATATTAATATATGTAGACGTATTTACCAGATATCCGTCGTGCGACTTCGTTTTTCTTGTCCTTTATGACGCGTTTCAGCAACGAATTGCCATCTTCAGAAAACTTGATCACTCATTAGAGATCGTTAAAAAATTAAAATACTAAAATCATTACAGTAAAAGTGCATTTTTACGACAGCGGAAATTCACATACGCGAACATAAAATTTTATGTTTCTCGCGTGGACATTATCAATCGACTGATTCACTGCTTATATATCACTGATAAAACTGTTTTGTTTATTATAGCCCGTGTGTACTGTAACTTTCTATTTACCGGCGCCCGTGTGCAAGTATTGCCGTGTCGTACAATATGTTATGTGAAAATGTAAAGTTTATCTTTCAAGACATAATCAAATATAATGGGCGATATAAAAACAAGATTCACTGCAGTTAGTTCCATTCGTGGCTTTTTTGCACCAGTGTTGAACTTTATGGACATGGAAAATGATGAATTAGAACTGAAAGTAAAACTTCTCGTTAGCAAGTTTAAAGAGGACTTGGCAATGGATCTCTTTGAAGAAATATTACACTTGAAGAACATTTATAAAACAGTGTTTGAATATGAAAAGAATCCACTAAGCCAACTCCAATCTATTTACAATAGAAACCTTCCAGCTATATTTGTGAGCTTCTGTCTTGCCCGAAGCCTTTTATGTACTATTCCAGTTACAGTTTCGTCTTCTGAAAGATCTTTCAGCAGGTTAGCGAATTCAATGAAAACTTGGCAGAGAAGCACTACCTCCCAAGGCTTAATAATTTGGCAATTTTAGCTACTGAAAATGAATTGGCTAACAGTATTAATTTTTCAGATGTTATAGACCAGCTTGCTTAAATGAAAGCAAGAAAAAAAACTTTGTACTACTTAAACCATTTTAGAAGCAGGCCTCTCCTTTCACTTATGATTGGTTATGATCTTAAGACATATTATTGCTTTTTGTGTATTTTATAAAGATTTTATGCCTATCACTTTGTATTAATAAACACAGATTGTGTTTATTTTTTGTCTTATAAAAGTTACTTTTAGTAGATGGTTGAAGTAAAAATGAGTTAATTATTTGATTTGATTACGAACTTAAAATTTGAAATGTTGTATATTTTAAGTACTCTAAGTAGTTCGTTATATCTGGTTTACTTTAAAGCGATACGTCTAAAATTTAAAAATTTTTATCTATCTAATAAAAAGACGTTTAACCAATTTAGCATTTTTATTATTAGCCTGTTTACAGAAAAATGATTTTAGACACCCAAGTAATATTGTTACTTAGAGGTGAGCTGAACAAACAAGTTGACAGAATATCTGAAATAGAAAAATCTGTGTCAACTATGAAAACAAGTATGTCAAGTTTAGAAGATTCAAAATATCAGAGAAATCAAAAAACGCTATTAACTGAAGTAGGGCGTTTTCGCAAAGGCCCCATCGTTTAATGGAAGCACTCACTGGGCAACTAATCATTGCCAATTTGAAGCTGCTGCTCGCTTAAATAACTGAACAGAATAAGAGAAAGGCCTTCCACTCATTCTTGCGTTACAAGGACCTGCCGCAGAGCTAATACACAAAGTGCCACCTGACAGCCAGAACACATATGCTGAATTACGGTATGGTGACCAGCATTTGTGCGAAGTGTACCGTGTTCAACTTAAAGTGAGTCGACAGCATTCAGGGGATAGCCTTCAAGAATTTGAAGCAAATGTCGACTGACTGACGAGATTGGCTTATCCCGAAAAATCTGAGGCCTTCCGAACGTGGATTCCTCACATTGTGTTTGTTAACGGTATCAGAGATACTCAATTACAACAAGTGTTAAGAATGGCACGGCATCATAATTGCTCAGACGCTCTAGTTCATGCTCTCCGTTTTGAAGCTACCAAGTCAGCGACCTACATTAATCAAAGTATGCCATCACATTGTAGCCAAACGGATCCAATAACACAGTATCGTCATAACGGACGGAATAAACAGACGATTCAAGAACAACAGTTTAAGAAGTCAGTAGCACCACAACGATCTTTCCAACAAAAGGATAAAGACAGAAGACTGAAGTGTTACAACTTTGGGAAACGTGGTCATCTACAGATAGACTGTTGGGAGAAGAAAATACCGGGAGAAGGGAGTAATCGCACCAATTGGAGAAGTAAAGCGCCAGAACAGCACACAGTTTCCACGTTACATAAGACTAGTGGAAACCTGATTGTTACTGGATTTGCGGAAGGTAAACAAACATCATTTACAGTTGACACACGCGCTACAGTGTCTATTGTGCACCCTGACTTAATCAACAACCGACGACCTCAAATTAGCTCTTGCACAATACATTAGAGCACACCAGCTTCCACGCTACATAAGACTAGTGGAAACCTGATTGTTACTGGATTTGCGGAAGGTAAACGAACATCATTTACAGTTGACACGGGCGCTACAGTGTCTATTGTGCGCCCTGACTTAATCAGCAACTGACGACCTCAAATTAGCTCTTGTACAATACAGACTTTGACTGGAAGCCTCGTCAATGTGTTAGGAAAGATATACGTACATGTACGCCTGGGTTTTCACGTGTTTAGCCACCAAATGCTCATTGCAGACATTGTCAATGAAGTGATTCTTGGCACGGACATTATAAATGCCTACGGATTCGTTGTGGACTTGCAAGAGAATGTCCTGAAGGTTGGCCAAGAGAAGATAAAAGCTTTGCATGGCTAAAATGACAAGGTCTACCAGCCATTCGATTAAGCAAGTGGCATTGGCCGAAGCAAAAGTCAACAGGTCTGGTCAAGAGGAACCTTTCCTATTCCAGGCGGAAGTGGAAGAAGAAATATCAGAGGAAGTACAAATACGGGAAACGCAAAGAGAAGTGACGGGAAAGCCAACTATGGGTGCCAAGGAAAACCCCTTGTTTGTTCATGAGTTTATAGAAGCGCCCGGGGGAAAAGTTGCTGAAGATGAAGTTACGCAAGAGGTTGTTGACAAGAACCAAACAGACTTGGATCAGCCAGTGGTTTTAAGGTCATCAGTACATGACACAAACAGGAGTGATTCCAGCAAAACTAGCGGTTGAGCAGAAGACTTGTATTCCTGGGACCTTGACGATCGGATCACACGAGACTGAATTCGAAAAACCGGAGAATTATCTTTCGCAAGGATGTCCATCTAGATCACCTGGTCAACTATTACGTCAGAGATGGTTTGCCAGTTCGGGACGAACAAGCTTAAGGAGGGGGCAGTGTTACGAGAAGCGTACCGAACAATCCAGAACGTTCTCCACTACCCCGTCCAGTGTGGCTTGTGTTGCGTCATTCACGTAGGTGGTTCTAGTGAGTTCCAGGAACACTTAGATATACGCATTAAGCCGCCGGCGCGGCATGCAGTAAGGAGGCAAAGCTGTACCTCTGCGGGCCTATATATAGCCATAGCAGCCGGATTGTTGAGTTCAGTTACGTGAGCGATTTTGCTAGTGCGGATTGAGTGCTGTTGTCGAAGTGAAGTAGTCTTGTGTTAATAACTGTGTGAAACTCTATTATTAGACATTGTTCTTGTGTGTGGACACATCTAACTGGAAGTGTTGTACGAATTAATTACAAACTCTTTAACTGTGAAAATTAAAGCTGGTAGAGTTAGTGACTTAATTGGTGTCTTGTATTTTGTTTTCCACTGTACCTACGACGATCAAGTAGACTGTCATAACAGTGATGTCAGAAGTGGGATAGAACGGTTAACAGTGGAAACAGTGGACACTTTGTACAAGACGAGGTAATTCATAATTAATCGGTAGACAATGGATGCCAGTCAGATGATGGAAGCTTTCCAAGCGCTGCTGCGGCAGACACAGGAAGAGACAAAAGAAGAACATAGACAAGAAAGAGAAGAAGCAGAAAAACGACAGGATGAAAAACGCAGGCAGGAAAGAGAGGAGGCTGAGGAACAACAGAAAGCACTAATGGAAGAACGATTTAAAAAAAACGAAAGCGTGAAAATAAAACACCAGACAGACAGCAAAAAGAAGAATTTAGTCGTCAAGCAGACGACGTTAAGACGTTCGTACAAGAGAATACCACTGCAAAATTCGTCCCGTTACGAGGTGAGCAGAACAAACAAGTTGACAGAATATCTGAAATAGAAAAATCTGTGTCAACTATGAAAACAAGTATGTCAAGTTTAGAAGATTCAAAATATCAGACAAATCAAAAAATGCTATTAACTGAAGTAGGGCCAGTTTTCGCAAAGGCCCCATCGTTTAATGGAAGCACTCACTGGGCAATTTATCGTCGCCAATTTGAAGCTGCTGCTCGCTTAAATAACTGGACAGAAGAAGAGAAAGGCCTTTCACTCATTCTTGCGTTAAAAGGACCTGCCGCAGAGCTAATACACAAAGTGCCACCTGACAGCCAGAACACATATGCCGAATTAACAAAAGCTCTGGAATTACGGTACGGTAACCAGCATTTGTGCGAAGTGTACCGTGTTCAACTTAAAGCTAGGCGACAGCGTTCAGGGGAGAACCTTCAAGAATTTGAAGCAAATGTCGACCGACTGACGAGACTGGCTTATCCTGTAAAATCGGAGGCCTTCCGAACTTGGATTGCTCACATTGTGTTTATTGACGGTATCAGAGATACTCAATTACAACATGTGTTAAGAATGGCATGGCAACATAATTGCTCAGACGCTCTAGTTCATGCTCTCCATTTTAAAGCTGCCAAGTCGGCGACTTACATTAATCAAAGTATGCCTTGTAATATTCTTTTCACCCACTCTTAATTTATTTTAATTTTATTTACTGTATTCGTCCATAATTCGGATGCCATCATTAAGGTTTACCAACTATACAAAAAATTTGTTACTTACCAGGTATTCGTGCAGACGTACTGGAGAACAGAATTGGTTATTCAAATAAAACAGATTGGTTACCTTCATACATATCTTATTCTTTTATTTCCTCAATTCAATTCAAATTCATTTAAATAAACAACAGAAAAAAAAACCACTTAGATTCTTTTCAATCCCATCATAAATAAAATATCCCTTCTCCCTCTTATTTTTGATATTATCTTTTAACAGTAAAAATGCAATGATTACTTGCTCGTATATATTGGTATTACATTGATTACAATAGAAATATTTTAAAGTAACACGGAAATAGTTAAACTCATTTTTTTCACAAACCAGCGCGTCTTACTTTTTTTATATAATTATTACTCACGCACGCCCACTCTCTCACATAACATGTTTAAATTTCCCCTTTGAGCTCATTTAATTTTGGAAGGTTTTTAATTTTGGTTGGTTTATTTTACTCTCCCCATTTGTTACTTATCTACCATTCTTATCCCAAACGGTCCGGTCTCCTCAGGTATTTCTCATCACTCTGCACATTTCATTTTCTGTCAGCGTTTTTCTTTTAAACAAAATAACAGTTGGTCCGAATTAATTAATATTGTAACACTTTACAAATAAATGTTCTTCGTATGGTACAAAGAAAATATAAAAAAAAATTTTATTTTTTAAAAAAAATTCTGTTCAAAAAAAAATTCATGTTTGTTTGTTATTGTAGTAATTGAGAAATAATCCTGGTTCTATGTTTTGTTTAAAATTTTTAAAATCTGTAAGTTTCTTTGGTTAATTTTACACTTCTGGTAGATCTTAACTAAATCTGGAGTTAATCAGATTATCTTCTTGCTGTAATCGATTAGTGATTTTCAGCGCTGCTCCAGTATATCTCTTTCAGTCAAGATTTATTGTCTTCCAGTAAGTCCTATTGTTAGTTAAATTCTTAATTTAAAATGTGAAATAATTATAAAGTCCAGATCATTGAAATAATTTGATTTATTAGTAATAGTTCATAAAAAATGATTTAAAATCGATACTGAGCAAATATTCGACTCTTTCACAGGGATATCGATTTGTGATTACAGGTTATTTTTATATAAAATATTGAAAAAGGTTCTTATAACGATTATATTTATAGTCAGAGAAGGGTAGGCCTAGAAAGTATAACATGTACAAAAATATAAGTCTTAATAAGTAAAAATGACAATCTGTTAATAATATATAATGTTTTGTAGTATACAATTTATACCCAATCGCTGACGAGACGAAGTTGGTGCTGGTTGTTACTTTGCATCACGGGACCATCATGGCGGCTAACTGTACTGATGATGTTATCGAATAAATGGTCGCTGGGAATTCTAACAATAAATTCACCTTTAAAATTGTTTTATGGATCTCCGCAATAGTGTATACTGTCTATTATGTTGTTCGAGGTATACTGGATAAGTGTTCAGTGTTCACTGGTGTTATTTGTCATGTGTTAGATGTGTTCACTTTTTGTCAGTTTGTGGCTAAGACTCGTGCAGTTGTTGTAATGTGAATTATTAATGTTAGGTTATTGTAACGGTTTCATTCACTGGTATTGTGTAGTGTATTGTTTGTTTTCACTATTGTAGTATAGTATTTCACTGATATAAAGTCAAAAAGTGTCGATGTAGGTAACTCTCGTTTTTCGCTGATTTTCAACGTTTACTCCATTACAATCCGTTTTACGATTTTAGAACGCGATTGATCATCAACCGTTCCGTTTGAATGTTAACAAAGAACTAACTTACTTCCTTCGTCTTAGGAAATATCTTGCCAAGTTAATATTGGAAAAGTATTGTTAAAATAATTTTCATTTCCTATGTACATAATTATATGGTACATTATATATGGAATATTTTTAGTTTATTGTTCGCTTTCATGAACTATTAACCACATAATTGGTTTATTTATCTCATTCTGTTTAATATGATATGTCATAGTCCATATTTGTTGAGATTTTTGTTAAAATTACCATATTTCTATCTTTTTGGAAATCTAGGCCCAAAAACCTGTTTCCATTCTTGTACACAATTACTGCCATTATAGGTGTTATTAATATAATTATAATAAATTTCAGATGGTCACAAATCTTTCCCTTTCCTAAATTCCTTATAAATTTAACATTTGAACTGTCTTTTAGTGATAATTTATTAATTTACTATTTCTCCTCTGAAATAGTTATTTTTTAACATTTCGAAAATTGTTAATAATTTAAGACATTTTTCTATATTACTCTTTTAAATCATAGGATCATTTACAGTAGTGGTTTATTGATCCGCCTTACATAAATCTTGTTAGTTTACATGGTTCATTGGTGAATTAACTAGTTTATATTTATTTTTATGAATTCATTATTTGGCCTAGAGTTTAGTATTTTACATACATGGTTTTTTCAAATAAAGTTAATTCTACACCTCCTCTGACTCTTAAAAGTTAACATAACATGAAATAAAATTGTTTACATAAATATTGATATGTGTAGCATCTAATTCATGCTACAGTTACAAAAATTAATATTTGACATTAGTTAGCAGTCTTCAAAGTTAGACATGTTTGCTGGAACTATTTTTAACATACATTTTAAAACATTTTATAAACAAAAAATTAATTTAAAAAATTAAAAAACACGACTGCCAAAAAATAAGTGAATAAATAAAAAATAAATTGATAAAAACACTAAATAAAAAACTAAATAAAAATAATATTTAGTAAAAATCACAAAATCTAAATAAAGTCGATTTAAAAAGCCAAAAACAAGGTATTGAAATTCAGCTCTGATCAGATTTAACGGAAATGTTATGAATGATTAAACGCATAGTAATTTTATTAGATTTAAATTACTTTTCGATGTTGAATATATATCAAGGCATCATATGAAGACTACAATTATAAAAAATATTGCTGATAAAACTGTGCTCTTCGATTTAATTTTCAATGCAGTCGGGGGGCTGTTTCTAAATAGATTTGTTCTTTTCATTAAACAGCCCCCGACTGCATTGAAAATTAAAATTGAAGAGCAAAATTTTATCAGCAATATTTTTTATAATTGTAGTCTTCATATGATGCATTGATATATATTCAACATCGAAAAGTAATTTAAATCTAATAAAATTACTATGCGTTTAATCATTCACAACATTTTCGTTAAATCTGATCAGAGCTGAATTTCAATACCTTGTTTTTGGCTTTTTAAATCGACTTTATTTAGATTTTGTGATTTTTACTAAATATTATTTTTATTTAGTGTTTTTATCAATTTATTTTTTATTTATTCACTTATTTTTGGCAGTCGTGTTTTTAATTTTTTAAATTATTTTTTTATTCTATTCCTTTTTGTGTTTAAAAAGAGTATAATGGGAATGTGCAGTGTGTGCGTGCGTGTGTGTGAAGTGCAAAAAAATTTCAATTTTTACGTAGTTTTATTTAGAAACTTTATTATGTACATTGTATAATTAGCGTATGAACTTATAAACTTATAAATATAGTATAACTTTATTTTATATACTATTATATAACTCGTATAATACAAACATTTCGATAAATTGTTTTATAAATTATATAATTAACTAAATAATTTAATTTATTTGAAATGATAAAGAAAGAGCTTTGGTCTACAGATTTCTGAGTCGATTTAATTCCTCAAGTGAGTTTTTATCATGCGGGTCATGCAACAATTTTCGTGGAACCAGACAACTTACTGCTAATCCCTCTAATGTTTTCACACGACTTAGTGCGACGTAGGCCTGACCCTTGGCAAAAATATTACTACTCAAATCAATGATTGCTTTGTCTAAAGTAGTGCCTTGGAGTTTATGTACTGTTACAGCCCAACACAATATTAATGTCAACATACGTCGTTCTACTTTGCCCTGGCCTCGCAAAGCATCATATTCAACAGTGGTGGGCTCTATCTTTACTCCAATACCAGCAGTATTTCCCCTAATTGATCTGTCATCAAATTCTACAAATACGGCTTGTGGAAGCTCACCAGGTTGAAGCTGATCTCGACATAGTGCAGGCCACTCAATTTTTCTAATGATGCCGATTGCTCCATTGACCAGACCATGATTAACATTAATGTTTTTTCGCAACATTACCCTAGATCCGACTCCGATTACTAAAGAGTTTGGAATACCTCCAGTTTTGTTTGGATCCGTTGGTATGAAGTCTTTCTTTAACTTTTGTCCGTAATTCTTTGCTTCGACAGACACATCCACCGCTGCAATATCGTAAACTTTAGATGATGTTTTCAACTTTTCAGTCATCATAGCATTATATTCTTCTACCTGTTTAGTGGTTGGGAAAATACGCAGACACTCGCCATCAGCAAATTCATCTGTCAAAGGAACTCTTCGACGATCTAAAATTTCTAGCTGCTGCATGGTGAGTTGGCCGACTCGTAAATTATTTAGAATGTCTATAAAAGTAGTGTCGTTAGCTTGCCGCATATTTTGAGGTAATTCACAGAAACTAAACAGTGTCCACAAATTAATTTCAGCTGATAAGTAATGAGGCTGCTTGAAGCAGTAGGTACCACCAACTGCTTTTGATACAGGTGGCAACTGCATTAGATCGCCAAACAAAATAACATTGATACCCCCGAAGAGAGCATCATTCATTTTAAGCTGTTGCAACCTTAAGTGAATATTTCTTAGGGTAGTATAGGGTACCATTGAGATTTCGTCAATGATTAGCCAATTAATATGCTTCCACCTTAGCCGTTCCCTTTGAAGACGCTCATCAGTAAGAGGGCGAAGAGCTGTCACCTTGCCTTTTTCGATAGGAAGGGCAAAAGTAGAGTGCAAAGTGCTACCTCCAATCAATCTTGCAGCGACACCTGTGGGTGCTGCTACCGTTAACAGCTCTGCTTGCATGTAAATGAGAAAGACGACGAATCTGTTCTACAATAATTTTCAGAGTAAAGGTTTTGCCGGTGCCTGCTCCTCCAGTAACGAACACACGTAATGGCTCAGTATTATTTTCACTTGGAAGCAATCTGTCTGAAAACATTTTGAACAATTGTCGCTGCTGAAAATTCATTAAGTTTACTGCTGCGGCATATTGTTGATCCGTCATTTCATGTATTTCAGGTTCACCATATTTCGCAGAGAGAAATATATATAGCAAACCAATATATATATATATTTCAATCACTTTCTGCTACAGTCCGTTTTTTGATGTATATAATACATTTAATATATACATAAATTTACCTCAAGATGTTATTTTTCTATTTGGAACATGTTTCGGGTACTATCTTGAACCCATCCTCAGCCTTCCGGTTTTTTTGTCTATCCAATAGTCATCCAACAACACATATGTACTTCACCAGACAAAAAAAAATGGAAGGCTGAGGATGGGTACAAGATAGTACCCGAAACATGTTCCAAATAGAAAAATAACATCTTGAGGTAAATTTATGTATAAATATTAAATGTAATATATATATATATATATTATAACATAACTAAATGTTGGGGTTCTTTTTAATGTTAAAGCCCCGCGTTATATGCGTCAATTTATAACGTAACGTTATTTGGGGTTATGTTTAAAATTATTATGTTTATTTGTTTATAGTAATTATATTAAAATAATGTTTAAATTCCGTTTAAAAGCCACACTGTTGGTCTAACCTATTTGTAATAAAATGAAAACGTGGGTGTTTACAAGTAACTTGAAATAAAATAAAAGTGTTGTTGTTGTTTAAACTTAAATTCGTGGTTAAAATATTAAAAGTCTCGTTAAAACAAAGTTCAACTATGTGTGAAGTGTTCTTTTGAGATAACTCAATGTTGAGAATGGTTGTTTCTAATTGAAGGTTACCAATGTAGTAAAGTAATTTAAAATAAAACATTCAAAGTTACTCACAGTGTTTACAATGGTTTAATTATACTTGTTTAAAAAAAAATCCCCTTGTATTAAATAAATAAAATAGTGAAGTTGATTATACTTAAATGCTAGGTTAACTTAAGTTAAAACATGAAGTATAGTAGTTGGTTGCTTGATAATAGTTCTCGTCTGGTTGAAACTGGTAGTAAAACTTCTTCTCCAGATTGCAGGTAGTCTGAGTATGTCACGTCTCGTAAAGTCTGGACAATATCATAAACAAACATATGCTTTTACGTACCTGATTGTGTTTACTAGAAGTTCACTAAACTGTCAACTCAGCTTACAATCACCAACTCCCTTTGGTTGCAAGGTTAGGTTACCTTGTTTATTAATTAGTGGGCGCCACACGGATTTATTCAGGGAAAATCCCGAGTAAAACCCACACATAAAAATTACTGGATGATTAGAAAATTTAAAATAGTTGAGTACCACCTTTTGGCAATGCTATTCCAATACGTTAAACACAACAGAAGGTTGTTTAAACTTATTAAAAGAAAATATTCAATTATCCTAGAGAAATAAATCAAAATCAGGTGATGCTGTTAATAATGGGTTTATTTACACCCTTATAGAGAATTAAAAAAAACAAATATAATGCAAACATACAAAGTTGTACAATTAAAAGTCAGTTATTATATGCCTTACACGGCTTGCTCAGAACATGAATTATAAATCTGGTTAAGTCCAGATGCTATTTATTTTTAATATTAAAATTATTATAATCTCAGTAGTACCAAGTGGTACAATTAAAAGTCAGTTATAATATGCCTTATACGGCTTGCTCAGAACATGAATTATAAATCTGGTTAAGTCCAGATGCTATTTATTTTTAATATTAAAATTATTTTAATCTCAGTAGTACCAAGTGGTACAATTAAAAGTCAGTTATAATATGCCTTATACGGCTTGCTCAGAACATGAATTATAAATCTGGTTAAGTCCAGATGCTATTTATTTTTAATATTAAAATTATTATAATCTCAGTAGTGAATTCTTTGAGACACGAAAGAAAACAATTATGCCTACACAATATCCAATAATCCTTTTGATATAAAATTGATCAACAAAGTTTTAGGTTACTTTCGCAAAGTAATTAAAAAAACGATCTGTTGAAAGATCGCGCGTTTCATCAACGCTTGCTTTTTTAGTGACAATATTTATCAAGTGAGAACCCTTACAACTAACATATAGCTTAATTACTAATAACAAATTTGTATAATAAATCGAGACGTGGTGTAATCTTAAATAATGTTTTTGTGTTTTGCGTCAGTACAGGTTATTGTTGAAAAAAGTACAGGTTATAGCGCTCAGATCAAGATTAGTAATGATTACACTGTTACCTTCTGAGTTTTAATTATTTAATTAAAACTTATTAATCGCTTCAGTAATCGGATTATAATGATTACTGGGTTTCGGCACTAAACTCACACAAGAACAGAATAATGCGATCCTCTTCTGATTAAAATGGATCATGAATAATAACAATAAATTATTTTCTGTTCGTTATTCCCGCACAAAATTAAAATGAAACTGCACTTAATCACTGTTGCTTGTTGTGGATGAACTCGAAGTAGTCGTTTCTTGTTGTTGAACTATTGGTTCCAATGTACTATGTAAATGACGCTAAGTGTTATTAAAAAATGTAGAGATGACGGGCACATGTCTGTGCTACACGCTAGTCAGTAAAGGTCTGTCTCAAAATTCGCTGTTTCGTCTTTATATACCCTCTTCTTTGATCGGCCTTAGGTAAAAATGTTGATTACTAACTAATTTTCTGATTGGCTTTGGTAGGTGTGTCGGTGTGACGTGTCACTTTTTGACAGTTGATAACGGCTTTTTCTAACCGTCGAATGTTGCGGTGACAGCTCGTTGCCGTTTTTGTTATTATTCTTAAACAGTTTCCCGATGTACATTTTTAGAATGATGCTAACACCTCTCCCGCACTAAATACAGTTGCGATTGGGTTAATATTACTATCAAATTAAAGATTGTTCTTTTTCCTTCAATTTGATATCACTCGTTCTCGAATTACTTTCACTTTGACCGACATTGTTATAAAACCAACGTTCGGGTACATTACTTTTACTGTCGTCTGCTATTTATGAGTCGCCGATTTTACACTTTTGGTTAACATTGCTTGTATTCACATAACATTTTATTAATCAAATGTTTATGCGCGAACACCATTAATGCTGTACTGACATTTTTTGCTGAACATTACTTGTACACCTAAACTCTATACATTGCAATAAATGATCCTACTGACTATGACATTTCGTTTTATACTAATTCGTGTTAAACTACTACTTAACAATGAAAATTATGATTAAACCTATTGTTTTAATAACATTTTTTGTTATGTCAAGGCATAACCATAGTTCTGTGCATTTTAGTTTACACTTGTGCTAATCCTCAATAGCCAATTTACTGACTAATGTTTGGTCTAAGCTTGCTAAGACATATCGCCTACATTGAAATTTGGCCTTAATAATGCCTATTGGTTCTCAATTCGGTAAATTGTGGAGACATCTTATTTGTATAAGATTCTCTCTTATAAATAGTTCTCTTTTCTAACAAGTATATTTGATGCTGAAATACATCTTAGTTCTCACTATGTAGCCATTGTTAACATTAGTTTTGGCATTCATAATTTACTGGTCATTGTCACATCTATTATCAGCAAAATGCTAATTCTGCTTTCACAGTATTTAACTGCTCATTAGTTCATTTTTTTGTTTACATATGACATTCGGTTTACATCAACTATTTACTGAATTGACAGCTGAATGTAAATTTATTCTGTCCATCAGTTCGTTTTAGTCTCAGTCTAGTTGTAGTGTCAAACAGCCCTTTGGTTACTGTTTCATGTGGCACTTCTGCTTCATTCTTCTTTCTTGGTTTCTTCTTTCTTGGTTATTTCTACTATTATATACCTATTTACATGGTTGTTTTGTTTTTATAAAATCTGATAACATACACTTAGGTTAGGTGACATCTTGTGATGTTACATATACACCCTCTTTAAAATTTGAAAAAATTTATTTTTTGTAAAATTATCAATTCATGTCAGTTTCTTAGTATACTTTAATAAAAAATTTTTCTCTTGTACTCTTTGATTTTTTAAACATACTATTGGTGTATTACTCTAGGTTGGCTTTTTATCCAATGGTACAATTCTTAATTTACTAGTATTTTCAAGTTGCTTACTCTCTAAGTCATTTAACTACAATTGATCTTGTTTCTCAAGTTAACTATTCCCTGTCTTATTCACATTCTACTTTCTCATCACATATCTTTGCATTCGTGATTATCTTAATGGTTATTATAATTCATACCTCACAGATTCTTTCATAATATTCCTTGATACAATAAAACAATATAATTCCCTAACTGTTGTAGAGGTTTCGGAATCAGGGTGGCTCACTATGGCTAACATCCTCTGCCGCTCCTCACTACACATTCTCAGATTCAGAGGCATTACTCTTCTCTGTCTGAGAAAAAATAAACATTGCACCTGGCAATAGTTGCACTATCACAACTCAAAAAAATATCACATATCATTCATATTCAATAATATAATATATTCACTATAATATTCAAGGTATCAGAGGTTTTCATTTAGATCACATTTCCATCTTTATACTTGCTAACATACTTTCTTTCTTACAGGTAATTACTTCTTTTAGACTTGATGTTTTTCAGCTATGCTTTTATCAGCTATATAGTTACTTATGTACTAGTTAACAATTTGTTTTGGTTCATTTAAATATTCTTAAGATTATACACTTGTTTCGATGTTTACAGTACTTATGCGTTTGGTTTGTTCTATCTAGAGTCTACAACATTTTTGTTTTCACAATAGTCTAATAAATCCTTCTTAACGAGTTATATTCATCCTGAATTATCAGGGCTTACATTGTTTGTATACTAAATGGTTTTTTTTTTTTTTTGATGTTCTCTGACATATTCTGATGATGTATAATATTTGATAATTGACAAACATTTTTCTTTCCTTTCATTCCATTATAACAATAGTTATCTTTACAATTAACACTCTTTGTTATTTTTCTTCTCTACTCCTTCAAGTGATGGTGGTTTTCACTTATTCTGGATGATTTTATATACTATATACTATGCTGTAATTACAATTTCATTTGACAATATAATAACATACTAATATCTAATTTCATAGACATTCTTGGGGTTTACATGGTTTGTTTCACAAATATTATTTTTTTTCTTTCCTTACATTCCATAATAATGTCCTTCTTTTACTTTACACACTTTGTTATACTGCCTCTCTACTCCTTCAAAGGTTAGTTGGGTGAACCTTTATTCTGGACGAATTAATTTAACATTTGAGTTTTATGAGAGGTATACAATAATCATTTTATAAACATTAAGTTACATAGAATATCCATCTGGATACATATTTTTTCTCTAGGTATAGTACAGTAGTTGTATTTACAAGCCACTACTGGCTCTTTGTGACATAATAGACGTCTTTTCTTATTAAATCATTTGATTGACCTTATATAATTTTCTATCCCTTGGGGTGATAGATCTGGTAAATTTTCATCAGTAACAAATGGTTTGGGCCTACATCTTAAATCTACACACTTTTGTAACTTGATAAGGCAAATTGACTAGTTATAGTTAATTAGTTACCTTCAACATTTTGTAGCTTAACAACTAATGAGTTTGTTTATAGCAATGGTTTTTTAAATATATATATTTTATCTTTTATACCCTAAACGTTTGGGTGAGGAATGTTGCTTACTATTACATATTATCCGTCCTTAATATTAATCATTTTTTACTAGTTCATATTCATGGGGTTATTTGTGCTCTTCCACTCTATTGGGTCTATAATTGGTTCAGCGAAGGGTTTATGTTGTAGCGGGTCAAATTTTGGGTGTTTTTATTTTTAACAGTATGGGATAATTATATTTTTATTCATTTCATTTTGGGTCGGGAGCCTTATAAAAAATGACGAAATAACTGTGTTATTGTGCAACGTTATTTAACAAGCAACAGCACGATGTTGAGAAACAGAGTTTGGAACAAAGGCGATGCGCAATTTCAGTGGTGCAACACGGCAGAGGAATTTGCATCTCCACAAAATTCGTAGAAATCTGTACTGGTGTGGCAGTGCACACACGTCACTACGCGCGCATGGGCGCATACCCAAGCGAGATTGGAAAACTCAAGATGGCCAGCGAGTAAAAAATATTAGTCGTCTTCTCTAAAACCTCCCGGAAGGCGCATTAGACTCCGCCTACTGTTGGTGACATCAGCGGAACCAAGCCCAATATCGGCCTCTGGACACACACACATACCAGCTTTAATCCATATATAAAGTGGTTACTTCCCAACAAATGCAGCCGGAGCGACGAAAGCGTAGTGGCAGTGAAACACTGATTCCCGGCAAAAAGTAAAAGTACCTGTTACGATACCGCCCCAGTCTACAAGCAGCAGTCCCCGGTACGGCTGGCCCAAGTAGGCTCGTCACAAATATTTTAATTTTTTCAGTAAAGGGTGTAAAACAGTATAAATCCATGTGACCGCGGTCGGTTTTAAAAAGAAACTGTATCAGTTACAACTTTTGAAGAATATAGAACAAGCAATTTTTTCGTGAGAAGATGCGTGTGCGCGGCGACCGCGTGGCAGGCGTTTGGGGGTCTAGGGGCTTAATATGAAATGATAAAAGGTTTTATAAATTCGAATGGATGAGAGGGTGAGCAAGCTGGGCTATTTTTTGTGTGTATTTGTGTTTTATGAAATAATAAGGTAAGCTGTAGTCTTTAAGTGTTATGTTGGTATTGCACCACTTTGCAGCAATGTACCTCAATGAATTTTAATGAGTTTAAAAGCAATCAAGATTGAATAATAATAAATATAAATTCTCTTCAAAAATGAGTTGTGTCAGTACTTCGCATAACCCATAGACCATGTTTGTATCTAGGTACATGTGAACGAATTCTGGGACCCTGTAAGTTTTCGTAACGGTAAGTAACAATTTAATTTGACATTTCATTATAATAATAAATGTGATTGATCGGCAAGTCACAGTTGGCGCCCGAACAGGGACGAATTGAATTAATTATAATTAATTAATTGGATTCCGCATCGACGGGATACAAACATGTTCTAGGTTAGCTTAGTAACCTAACAGTATATTACAAAATTTAAATAATTACTGTATTTAGTTAATTAATTATTCTATTTAAGCAATTTATATAATTTAATTTATATCAATAATATAAAATGTCAAATAACGAAGATGACGTAAATAAAATGAGTGTCGAAGTTTTCGACGACTCAAACGTTAGTAACTATGAAACACACTCGACTCCAAGTGTGAGTCAGAGGGAAGCAGAAATAAGTATAACAGATCGAAGTAAAGTAAATGAAGATTCAGGGATTCAAATAACCCCAAAATTAGATAGGGAAAGTAGAATTGATAGTAAAGAAGTCGGCTTCACTGACGGAAACATAGTAGCACAATCTACTCCGTCGACAACACGAACTAAAGGGTTGTCGATGGACGATCTGTTTAATTTAATGAAAACAATGTCCGAAAACATAAATAGCAACTTAAATGCAAAATTTGAAGAACAACAAATTGATTCCAATGTTAAATACAATAAGATAAATGAGAAATTCGATGTCCAAAAGAATAGTTTTGGCAGTCAGTTGAATGAGTTAAAGAACCAAATTAACGAAATAAAAAGTGATTCTGACGTTAAATTTAATATCCAGAATGACAAATTCGATAAGTTGAAAGAGGAGATTCAAGAAATTAATAGACATTGTGAAAGTACTAAAGTAGAATTTACTAATAAAATTAACCAAGTAGAGACCAAATTAGACGACTCAATACAGAAAACAGATGTTAAATTTGATGAAATAGATAGCCAGATAAATAGAGTTGAGAAGCAAATCAATGAAAATAATGAAATATTAATAAATTCAATGAATGAGTATAACAATGATATAGAATCCAAAATTAATAAATGTAACATTGAAACTGAATGTAAGTTGAATAGTGTAGTAATGACAGTTGAAAAAATCAGTCAGAACTTTGATGAACATCAAAATAAGATAGAATCGAAAATAAATGAGATTGAAAGTAATTATAAGACAGAAATACAAGCAGTAAACGAATCTATCGATGTAATATCAAAAAATAATGTACAGTCTGAATATAGTAATGACAAAAAATTATATTCTCTTGAACAAAATATTAGTAGTATGAGAGATGAATTAAGCTTAGTGAAAAATCAAAATGTAAACAATGTTACTGAGCGCATATTTATGACACGAGATACAAATAATGAAATAGAATTAGAAACTTTTACTTGTGACAATCGTAGAGTACACCCAATGCAATTTTTAAATAGGGTTAGGGAATTTAATCGGTTTAATAGTAGTAGCTGGGAGGTTAAGTTACTGAAGATTATCAAATGTTTTAAAGGTAGTGCCGAAATATGGTCGGAAGTACACCATACCGAATGGGATAGTTTTGAGGATTTTGAGATAGCTTTTCGAAACAAATATTGGTCAGAAGAAGACCAAGAAATATTAAGAAGTAAAATAATGGGTAACGGGAATTTTGGTAGGATTAATAACCACCTAACCATATATGTGATGACCATATACAACGAAGCTAAATATCTAGAACCGCCGTTGCCTTTCCGATCATTTGTAAGACATATTAGCAAACACCTGCCCAGAGAAGTGCAAATTACGCTAATGACTAGAGAGATTACAAATATAAGTGAGTTAGAAAACATGTTAGATGTATTACAGAATATAGGGGAACGCGACATAGGGCGACGTTCAACTACACCAGTAGTACCACACCATAATAACAATAATTTTTTCCATCATAACAGGGGTATGCAGAATTTTCATAGAGGAGCGCGGGGAGGAAGTTTCGATAATAGGGGCGAGAGTTGGAGGTGTGGAACATGTGAAACCGACAATTATGCTAATAGAACAAATTGTTTCAGATGTCATCGGAACAGGGAGTGCGCCAGGAACGAGCGAGCAAGCCCAGCACCCAATCAACAGTCGAGAGGAGGAGAATTTCACAGAGGAGCGCCGAGAGGAGGAGGACAATATAACAGAGGGAGAGGAGGAAATCATCCAGCTGTGGCGGGTCCCTCCACGGAAAACTAGGGAGGACAATGGAGAAGCGGGCCGAACCATTGTCTACGGAAAACAGGAGGGTCCAAATAATCAACAGATACCATAATAACGTTATCAAGATGGACATGGCGAAGGAACTGTTAGAAGAAGAGGAGAACAAGGTGATGGAACGCAGAGCAGGATTAACTGAGGTGACGATTAACCTTGAAGGTAAGAAGTATAAAACTTGAATTGATACCGGTAGCGAGATCTCAGTAATTTCTGAAAATGTCATGGGTGAATTAAAAGAGTTAAACAAGAATATACCGTCATTACCAGTTGCAGGGGTTACTGTAGTGGGGGTAACTGGGGTGAGAAGTAAGAGAATAACCAGACAAGTACAATTAAATATTCTCATAAATGAAGTTGAATTTGAAAACACTTTCCTAGTAGTTAAAGGGTTGAGTTTAGATGTAATATTGGGAAATGATTTTTTGGAAAGAAACGGAGCAGTCATAGATTTCAATAAACAAATAGTAAAATTTGAGAAGGGGAATAAACCAGTCAGAATAGAGTTTAAGAAAGTAGTAAATGAAGCTAAAGTCACGGGAATAAAAATGTTACATAAACAAATAAATGATAGAGAGATAGAAACTAAAATAAATATATGTCTTGAGAGTGATAGCATAGAAAATGAGGAGAGAGAAATGCATGAGCGTAATGAGAGTGTGTGGGCAAATAGAGCCGATAAATTTTTCAATGAAAATACAATTGTAGGAAATACTCAACAACAGGAGCTGTGGGCAGTTGTCGAGCAGTACAGAGAGGTGTTTGATGAATCACCAGGGAAAGCGAAGGACTACATCTGCGAGCTGAAAGTTCGGGACCACGCACCATACATGCAGAGAAGCTACCCAGTGCCGTTTTCGAAGAGGAGGGCTGTACAGGAGGAATTAGACCGGATGATGCAAGGAGGCATAATTGAACGCTCAGTATCACCTTATTCAAATCCTTTGGTGGTAGTGATAAAGAAGGATGGTAAGGTAAGGTTATGTTTAGATGCTAGGAAAATTAATCAAATTATTATACCTGACAGGGAATCTCCAGAACCCATAAATGAGATTTTACAAAAGTTTAGCGGAGTCAAATACATGACGTCCTTAGACCTGACCGCTGGATACTGGCAGGTGCCATTAGCAACAGAGAGCAGGAAATACACAGCTTTTCTTTTTAACGGTAAGAATTACCCGTTTAAACGCTTACCTTTTGGATTAAACACCAGTGTTGCCAGTTTTATCAAATGTTTAGATAATATTTTACAACCTAAGGATTTAGATTTTTTAACAGTATATGTCGATGATATCCTGATAGCCTCTAGAACGTTCACTGAACATGTAGAACACATAGAATATGTATTAGATAAGCTACAAAGAGGGGGTTTAACAGTGAATTGGGACAAGTCTAAGTTTCTGCAGACAGAAATACACTTTTTAGGATTTATTATTACACAGGAGAGGATATTAGCCAACCCTGACAAAGTCGAAGCCATAATGCGATTCCCTTAACCTAAAAACATTAAGCAATTACAGAGTTTTTTAGGCCTATGCAATTTTTACAGGAAATTTCAGGAGAACTACGCACGAACTACATCCAAACTGAGTGTTGTCCTGCAGAAGAATAAACAGTGGAGATGGGGCGATACGGAACGAGCTGCGTTTAATGAAATTAAGAGAAAGTTCAGTCACATGATAATGATGAATCACCCCGATTTTAATAAGACTTTTTATTTACAGACCGACGCCAGTAATGTAGCGCTAGGTGCCGAGTTATACCAGGAGAGCTGCGACAAGGAACACCTAACGATCGCCTTCGCCAGTAGATCGCTGTTATCGGCGGAAAAGAATTACACGACAACTGAGAAGGAACTACTAAGTATTGTGTTCGCTGTGGGTAAATTCCGCACGTACATCCTAGGGAATACCACGATCATCCGGACGGACCACAAGGCACTGTCATTCCTGAATTCATGTAAGCTAACACACAGCCGATTAACCAGGTGGGTATTAGCCTTACAAGAATATAACTTTTCATGGGAATACATAAAGGGGTCAGATAATAAGGTACCAGATACACTTTCTAAAATAGATGTTATAGACAATAAAACTGGTAGGGACCTTAAAGAAATAGAAATTTTTAGACTAACTAGGGAAGATAGAATTTTTGGTGAGGAATTAAGTGACATTAAAAACTTGCAAAGATCTGATAGCAAACTGGGTAAAATAATTGTTAGTTTAGAAACAGATGTAGAGGGATCTGAATATAATGAGCGATTTCAAATATATCAAGATATTTTGTTTAAAAAAGTAGATGGTGGGGAGCGTGATTGGAGGTTAATTATACCTGATGGGTTAATAGATAAAATTGTTTGGGATTGTCATATAAGGTATGGTCATTTTGGTGCGAGAAAGTGTGCAAATGTTTTGAAAGAGTCATGTATATTTAAGAATATGGAGAGGAGAGTGAGAAAAGTGTTGAGAGTGTGTGATTTATGTCAAAAATCGAAGGTAGTGAATTACAGAGTAGAAGGAGAGATGAATTACATAAAAGTAGATAAACCTTTCGATCTAGTTGCGGTTGATTTATATGGACCATTACCCAGAGGTAGAGGAGGTGTGTTATATGTATTTGTAGTTTTAGACACTTTTTCAAAATTTGTAAAGCTATATAGCATTAAGAGAGCGACGAGTAAAGTACTTAGCGAGAAGATAGTCAAAGATTATATGCTTAATGTGGGAAAGCCGAAAATTATATTATCTGATCATGGTCCACAGTTTATAAGCGGCAAGTGGCGGCAGACGCTTGGATGGGAAGGCATCATACCCAAGCATACGGCAGTGTACCATCCTCAGTCGAATCAAGCAGAACGGGTGATGAGAGAGATTGGCAGGATATTCCGGGCGTACTGTCACGCCAAACACACAGAATGGCCATCCTACGTGAAGAAAGTAGAGGAGTGGCTGAATTGTACCACCCATGAGTCCACGGGATTTACGCCGCATGAGTTGATCAGGGGAACAAGGCCGCCCAGGATACTAGAACAACTTTTCACATACCCACCTGAAGGTCAAATTTTGGACAGAAACATGAAAATTAGATTGGCGAACGAGAATTTACTTACTAGAGGAGAGCGACGAAAACAGAAACATGATGCTAAGGGTAAATGGACCAAATATGAGGTAGGTCAGTTAGTGTTAGTAAAAAGACATGATTTGTCCAGTGCTCAAGATAGGGAAATAAAGAAGTTTTTCTTGTTATATGAAGGACCTTATGAAATTGTTGAAATAAAAATGCAGAATGCGTATGTGCTGAGGAACCCAGCGACACGGGAAATAGTAGGTACTCAAAATGCGACGAATTTAAAGTTATATAGGTCACTTTAATTGTTATGTTTATAAATAAGTTTTCCAAACATTATTGTATGTTTTCAGAAGGGATCCTCCCCCATTTTCGGGCGGCCACGATCTTACCAGTCCTGGCCGTGGAATTCGGAAACCGGAGGCGGGCCATGGTTGTCAGGATCTTCCTCCGGGCAGTGAAAACAACTGTGGTCCGACTTCACAAAATTGGTATCAATTAGAAATTTAACTACATTATTGAACGGGGAGGGGGACCCCTAAGGTATGTGGAAACAAGTTTTACACACTCAAGATGCATAAATAAGCACACCACCACATACCAACATTGCCTAAGGGAGAGTATGAAGAAAAAAAAATAATAATAAAGTGAGGCAATGTTTCAAGTATTATTTCACCACTGTCATTTGCAAAATAAAAATTTAGCAGATGATAGAAGTTCCAGAATATTAAGAAAATGGATTTTGTGGAGATGGGTTAGGGGCTGGACAGACGGCATGCATGGATGAATGAGAGGGAGAGTAGATTTGTATAAATTGTAATTAAGGTAGTTGAAAAAAAAAAAAGGTAATGTGAGTTAATGGTAGATTAGGGGAACGTGAATTCAAGTATGTTGTCTGTCCGTCCCCTACTCCATCTCGGCAAAACCCCCGTTTCAGGCGGGGATACTGACCACTTAGTTATGAATTATAAGTTATAAATGTAAAATGTAAATAAATTTTAGAATTAAGTGACCAAATATAATTGTCAAGTTTTAGTATCAGTGAATATGGGAACGTTTTGAAACGATGTGTAACAAAATATAAACTTGTTGTCAATACAAGAAGTGGGGATGACTTTGGGGGGTAGTTTGGTGCTCAATGAAGTGATAATATCAATGGAGTGTTGAACTGCATTTGTAGAAAGATTAATTTCATTTATTAAGTAATTAGTTAGTTATTAAGTGGCTATTGTGGGGGTTGCCTGTGCTCTCACAAGTAGCGAAAAGGGTTGGGGGTAGCAGTGAGTGTTACCTCCATCGGAGGCCGAGCTGGCGATAAATGTGCGACACACCTTATCCGTGTAAAATAAAAATTTTACACAATACTAAATGACAGTGTCGCACATAAGAGTATTGATGAAACAGGCAGTGAAATAAAAGTTTAGATTTCCTCGACTTTTCGGGCGGTTACTGTCTTACCAGCACTAACCGTGGTTTTGGCTAGCGGCCAGCTATGGTCATACCAAGTCCCTTGACCATAGCTGACTTGAAATTGGTATATATTTGAAATTTAATGGGGGGACATTAGAGGAAATCTCCGGAAACTATGGCACAGCGGCTGCCACTCTGTTCGAGGAGGAACAGCAGAGCCAGGTGGCAGATCCGTTTTAAGGGTGCATGATTATTAACAAGAACATTATGATGTTCAGTACTTAAAACTTAATAGCGGAAGCAGAGACACGGAGAGGCATAACCTGCTCCAAAATATACAGTCTCTGTGGAAGCGAAAGGGCGAGACAGTCCTCCATAATCTGAAATAGTGTGTGTGGCTGGGAGGTGACGCAAAGAAGTCACGAATTTAAAGTTTATGACGTAAAAGTTTTTGCTTATTCAAAGTTTAATTCAAATAAAACTGCTTGTGCTCTGTTCAGGTAACTAGCTGCTTAGATGTTTAAAAATAAGGTGTTCATGCTATAATTTTAAGTGTATTATTTTACTGTTGTCTATTAGATAAGAATATGTAATTTTATTATGTGTGTATGTGTTTAAGCCAATAAGTAAATCGTCTGGCAGGTTAACATAAGCATCAGAATCAGAGAAATGGGAAACAATGAGGTGAGAAGGGAGAATGAATAAAAATAAATATGTATATTCCATGTAATTTGTTCAATTTTGAGATGTGTTTTTATTATGTTAGGATATCAGCTGATCAGCAATACCATGTCACTGGTATATTGGTTTATAAATGTTACAAGTAATTAATGTTTAAAGTACTACAGATATTTTGAAGTAAAGATAAAAAGAATATGAGAAATAAAATAACAATAATTTATGCCAATTAATAAAAGATAATTCATGGGTGATAAATGTTTTATGGGACACGTAGATCTGTCCAAGTTAAAATCAAAGTTGAATTTGAAATGACAGAGATGATTATGATGTAATGATGTTTTTGAGTTGATGTGATATAACAGAATTTTGTGAAATATAGATGCTGACACAGTAGTAATGGAGAATTTATGTAGAGTTTTGAATGATATATATTTATGTTTATAATTAATGAGGTTATTTTGTGTATTTGTAGTAATGTAATGAGATTGAGAATTTTGGGGATGGCAATTTTGTATTAGGGGGTAGTGTAATTGGGGAGTCCGCAACAAGGGTTGGGACGGGATAGGAATAGATTTTAGTGGGGAAGGGGCCGCCTTAGGTAGAATCCGGGCCGCCAGATAAGGGAATTGAGTTTTTTGGGTGCGGGGAAACACGTATCCTATGTACAAAGGGTTAGAGAGTATTTTATATGTAGAGAAGGTGGCGTTTTGTGTTAAATGATAAGTTGGGGTTTAGAGTGTTCTGATTAGTAGATATTTTGGTAGAGATGGGTGTCAGGGGAGTTGAAGTTTATGAATATTAGTCAGAGGGAGAGGTAAAGGTCATATATGCATATAGATATAATACAGAAAAATGAGAATAAATGAGTTACAACACCCACAGTAATGTAGAATTAAACTGTTAACTAAAGAGAGGAATTTATAATCAAGATTATACAATTGTTTATTTTTTTTCAACCAGTGACAGAATTTTGATAAAATTTGAAAATAATGTAAAGTCAAGAATTGTTTGTTTTAAATAATTTAAATGTCAACTTGATTATTATATTAATATTTTGTAATTTTAAATATTTTGTGTTATTACGTTTTGTATTTCAAGTTAGGATATTACAGATGTTCAAGGTATTTTCAGAAATCATATATAACATATGTAGGTCAAGGGTTTTGGACTTGACCTAGTTATGATCAGCTGATGGGGTCATACACCTACTAAGCTTGTGTATAGTAGGAAGCCAATTTTAATTTGTTTGTTTGATTAATTCAAACCAATATTTGAATAATTTTAATAAATGTTATTTAATAAATAAATGTAATAAAACTTTTTTAATGAATAAATTTAAATTTTTTTTTTGAATTTTAAAATTTTGAAAATTTTAATTTTTTTTTTTTGAAAAAAAAAAAACTTGATTTTTCGCCTGCCAGCGAATAAATATTTTAGATGATGATTCTTTTATTATGTGTGTATTAACCATGTTTCTTTTATTGTATTGCATTATATTGGTAGACTATAAGTGATTCTCCTGTTAGAATAAGGATGTGCTTATATTATTAGAAATGTCTAGGTTAAGTCATTTGAAACAAAAAATTAGAACAAATAAGGAAGAGAATTTTTTTTTTTGATAAAATATTTTGTTTTGAATTTTGAATTTTTTAAATTTTTGATAAATTTTAAAAGAAAGTTTTATTTTTATGTGTTATGGTAATCTGTAATGTTAGTGTGTGTGAGCCCAGTATTTGCTAAAGGCAGCCCAGCTTGCAAAAAGGGGATCCATATCGGCGGAGGAGCTGGAATAATTTTAGCCAGGGATTGAGGATTTTGGGGGGTAGCATGTTAGAAGGCGAGGTGCGCTGTGGTGCGAGTCTGATCGATTTCTCGGTGTTGGGATCTCTTACGGAGAAGTCCAGTGATCTCGTTCAGATGAGTCCATGGTCGCTGAGCCAGGGGGGTCGTGTACCCATGAGAGTAAGAACCAGGGGGTTGTTGGCACCAGTTCCTCACCGGTCCTCTTCGGGGTTGTCGATGAGATTTCTTCTGTTATAAACAGCAGAATTCTCATCGAGGGGGTATTGTAGCGGGTCAAATTTTGGGTGTTTTTATTTTTAACAGTATGGGATAATTATATTTTTATTCATTTCATTTTGGGTCGGGAGCCTTATAAAAAATGACGAAATAACTGTGTTATTGTGCAACGTTATTTAACAAGCAACAGCACGATGTTGAGAAACAGAGTTTGGAACAAAGGCGATGCGCAATTTCAGTGGTGCAACACGGCAGAGGAATTTGCATCTCCACAAAATTCGTAGAAATCTGTACTGGTGTGGCAGTGCACACACGTCACTACGCGCGCATGGGCGCATACCCAAGCGAGATTGGAAAACTCAAGATGGCCAGCGAGTAAAAAATATTAGTCGTCTTCTCTAAAACCTCCCGGAAGGCGCATTAGACTCCGCCTACTGTTGGTGACATCAGCGGAACCAAGCCCAATATCGGCCTCTGGACACACACACATACCAGCTTTAATCCATATATAAAGTGGTTACTTCCCAACAAATGCAGCCGGAGCGACGAAAGCGTAGTGGCAGTGAAACACTGATTCCCGGCAAAAAGTAAAAATACCTGTTACGATACCGCCCCAGTCTACAAGCAGCAGTCCCCGGTACGGCTGGCCCAAGTAGGCTCGTCACAAATATTTTAATTTTTTCAGTAAAGGGTGTAAAACAGTATAAATCCATGTGACCGCGGTCGGTTTTAAAAAGAAACTGTATCAGTAACAACTTTTGAAGAATATAGAACAAGCAATTTTTTCGTGAGAAGATGCGTGTGCGCGGCGACCGCGTGGCAGGCGTTTGGGGGTCTAGGGGCTTAATATGAAATGATAAAGGGTTTTATAAATTCGAATGGATGAGAGAGTGAGCAAGCTGGGCTATTTTTTGTGTGTATTTGTGTTTTATGAAATAATAAGGTAAGCTGTAGTCTTTAAGTGTTATGTTGGTATTGCACCACTTTGCAGCAATGTACCTCAATGAATTTTAATGAGTTTAAAAGCAATCAAGATTGAATAATAATAAATATAAATTCTCTTCAAAAATGAGTTGTGTCAGTACTTCGCATAACCCATAGACCATGTTTGTATCTAGGTACATGTGAACGAATTCTGGGACCCTGTAAGTTTTCGTAACGGTAAGTAACAATTTAATTTGACATTTCATTATAATAATAAATGTGATTGATCGCCAAGTCACAATGTTACCATAATTTTTCACTGCCGCGAGGAGTTTAAAGAGCTTGTACTCTCCTCGTTGCGTCGGTCTTGATCATTCCCACTACTCCTATCATCCATCATGGTACGTCCTCCTTGCTGGACGGGTTCCTGGTCTGGAACAAAATGTACATGCGGTCGGTAGTCGCTATTGCGGTCGTCACCCTCAATGCTACTACTCCTCCATCGTCCTCCTCTCATGCTTCCTCTGTCTCCACTGTAGCTGTCCCTACGTTGGTATCGTCGCCTTCTATCGGAGTCGTAATTGGCTTGTACATAATTTGCTCGTCGATATTGCGACGGTTGGTTATTCCCGCCTTGGTTCGGTGGTCGATTAGTGTTGTTATTAAAATTGGGTCGCCGGTTATTGTTATTATTATTGTTATTCGGGTTGCCATTATTATTACTGTTATTATTATTATTATTCGGGTTATTCGGCCTATTATTATTGTGATTAGCGTTATTATAATTTTGGTTTGTCTGACCATTATTATTAAAATTATTTTGAGAATTTCGAGGGTAGTTATTATTATTATTGTTCGTATTGCCGCCCATGGTATTAAACTGGTCATTTCGTCGACGACTCCTACGGTAATATCCCTCGTGCTCCTGATCTTCGAGCAGCGCTGACATAGCTGCTATTGTCTTAATCTGTCCCCACTGACGTGCTTTTTTGCGACACCCTCTTCAAAGTGATAAGACAATTTTGTGACAAGACATTCCTCCGGTATCTTTGTTTCTAGGTTTCTTGCGAGACATACCTGACCTAAGAAGTATGAAGTCATGGTCCCTCCTCGGTTCGCATCGTATCTTCCGTGACATATATGGTCTCGTACGATGTTTTGCGTCGCCTCGGACCAATATTTTGCGCGGAATTGAGTTTTGAATTCATCGTAACTATGAACCTCGTGGCGCGTTGTGGTCCACCAATTGTCGTAGATTTCTTTGAAGTATTCGTCGATCAAACTTTTTATGTTATTCCACCTAGTTTCTCTAATCCGCGCCAAGTGTTCTTCCACACGCGCTAAAAATTCGATGGGATTACGTCGATAATTTCTAAAATTGATAGCGTCGTGGTTATCATTCGGTAGTAAGTACTGACCTGGTATCGGACGGTTGCGGATAATCTCAATCTCCTCCCGCATTTGCACTATTTCCTGCTGTCTAAGTTCTTCAATCCTCTCTCGATTTGCGACAGTTAAATTCCTCACTGCATCTACAGAGGTACTCACTTCTTCGCAGCGCTCACCTACGTCCAACCTTACTCTTTTAATTTCATCTTGATTTGTCCTTTTTAAAGACTCTATCCTTGCTTCAGTCACCTCCTCCATGGTATTGAGTCTCCCGTCGACCTCATCTCGGGTTCGCTGCAAGTCCTGGTCGTGTTGTTCGCACCTTTTATTTGTTTCGACGATTTCCTCCCTCACAACGGCAATCTCCACGTCTATTCTTGTGTTTATCTTATCACTGCCTTCTTCCATCCTCCGGCTGATTTCGATCAAGGTGGTGTTCAATTCTTCTCTAATGGCTTGACGGTTATCATCAATTTTACTGTTCAGCGCGTCCATAGATTTATGAGTATTGTCAATCCTTTTATTTAGGTCCTCCTTCCGCGATTCCACATTTTTACTAAGCGATTCCAGGTTTCTATTTAAGTCCCGATGGTCCTCCCTTATCGACTCAATATTTCTATTTAACACCTCGACATTCCTTTGATTTTCTTCCCGGGATTTCTTACCATCTTCCTGTAATGCTTCCATATTTTTATTTATTGATTCTATGTCCCTTTTGGAATTTTCATTAATTTTTGTAAAATTGTTATTAACCTGTCCGAATTGTTCCATCATCATTCTCATCATGTGATCCCATCTCATCTCTTCAGTCGGCTTGTTTGGTTGTGGGAGTTCTTCAGGCCGTCTGGGTTGGTTGTCGACAGTCACTGCTATCTCTGGTTCTATGTGAGGTGTTTCGTCGGTACTAGTTTCGATATTATTGATTGTAATAACTTCCATCTCGTCTGTGGGTTGCTCTTCGTCTGTATCTACATCCCGTTGCATTTCTCCTACCCTACTGTCCTTATATCTTGTATCGTACTGGTGGGTGTGCGGCATGTTAATTTTTTCGTGTCTACCGGGCTAATATAAAATATAAAAAATATATTTATTTAATATTTTTTAAGCCACACTAGTTGGTGCGCCAATTTATAACATAAATTTAGTATTAGGGGTTGTTTTTAATGTTAAAGCCCCGCGTTATATGCGTCAATTTATAACGTAACATTATTTGGGGTTATGTTTAAAATTATTATGTTTATTTGTTTATAGTAATTATATTAAAATAATGTTTAAATTCCGTTTAAAAGCCACACTGTTGGTCTAACCTATTTGTAATAAAATGAAAACGTGGGTGTTTACAAGTAACTTGAAATAAAATAAAAGTGTTGTTGTTGTTTAAACTTAAATTCGTGGTTAAAATATTAAAAGTCTCGTTAAAACAAAGTTCAACTATGTGTGAAGTGTTCTTTTGAGATAACTCAATGTTGAGAATGGTTGTTTCTAATTGAAGGTTACCAATGTAGTAAAGTAATTTAAAATAAAACATTCAAAGTTACTCACAGTGTTTACAATGGTTTAATTATACTTGTTAAAAAAAAAATCCCCTTGTATTAAATAAATAAAATAGTGAAGTTGATTATACTTAAATGCTAGGTTAACTTAAGTTAAAACATGAAGTATAGTAGTTGGTTGCTTGATAATAGTTCTCGTCTGGTTGAAACTGGTAGTAAAACTTCTTCTCCAGATTGCAGGTAGTCTGAGTATGTCACGTCTCGTAAAGTCTGGACAATATCATAAACAAACATATGCTTTTACGTACCTGATTGTGTTTACTAGAAGTTCACTAAACTGTCAACTCAGCTTACAATCACCAACTCCCTTTGGTTGCAAGGTTAGGTTACCTTGTTTATTAATTAGTGGGCGCCACACGGATTTATTCAGGGAAAATCCCGAGTAAAACCCACACATAAAAATTACTGGATGATTAGAAAATTTAAAATAGTTGAGTACCACCTTTTGGCAATGCTATTCCAATACGTTAAACACAACAGAAGGTTGTTTAAACTTATTAAAAGAAAATATTCAATTATCCTAGAGAAATAAATCAAAATCAGGTGATGCTGTTAATAATGGGTTTATTTACACCCTTATAGAGAATTAAAAAAAAAACAAATATAATGCAAACATACAAAGTTGTACAATTAAAAGTCAGTTATTATATGCCTTACACGGCTTGCTCAGAACATGAATTATAAATCTGGTTAAGTCCAGATGCTATTTATTTTTAATATTAAAATTATTATAATCTCAGTAGTACCAAGTGGTACAATTAAAAGTCAGTTATAATATGCCTTATACGGCTTGCTCAGAACATGAATTATAAATCTGGTTAAGTCCAGATGCTATTTATTTTTAATATTAAAATTATTATAATCTCAGTAGTACCAAGTGGTACAATTAAAAGTCAGTTATAATATGCCTTATACGGCTTGCTCAGAACATGAATTATAAATCTGGTTAAGTCCAGATGCTATTTATTTTTAATATTAAAATTATTATAATCTCAGTAGTGAATTCTTTGAGACACGAAAGAAAACAATTATGCCTACACAATATCCAATAATCCTTTTGATATAAAATTGATCAACAAAGTTTTAGGTTACTTTCGCAAAGTAATTAAAAAAACGATCTGTTGAAAGATCGCGCGTTTCATCAACGCTTGCTTTTTTAGTGACAATATTTATCAAGTGAGAACCCTTACAACTAACATATAGCTTAATTACTAATAACAAATTTGTATAATAAATCGAGACGTGGTGTAATCTTAAATATTGTTTTTGTGTTTTGCGTCAGTACAGGTTATTGTTGAAAAAAGTACAGGTTATGGCGCTCAGATCAAGATTAGTAATGATTACACTGTTACCTTCTGAGTTTTAATTATTTAATTAAAACTTATTAATCGCTTCAGTAATCGGATTATAATGATTACTGGGTTTCGGCACTAAACTCGCACAAGAACAGAATAATGCGATCCTCTTCTGATTAAAATGGATCATGAATAATAACAATAAATTATTTTCTGTTCGTTATTCCCGCACAAAATTAAAATGAAACTGCACTTAACCACTGTTGCTTGTTGTGGATGAACTCGAAGTAGTCGTTTCTTGTTGTTGAACTATTGGCTCCAATGTACTATGTAAATGACGCTAAGTGTTATTAAAAAATGTAGAGATGACGGGCACACGTCTGTGCTACACGCTAGTCAGTAAAGGTCTGTCTCAAAATTCGCTGTTTCGTCTTTATATACCCTCTTCTTTGATCGGCCTTAGGTAAAAATGTTGATTACTAACTAATTTTCTGATTGGCTTTGGTAGGTGTGTCGGTGTGACGTGTCACTTTTTGACAGTTGATAACGGCTTTTTCTAACCGTCGAATGTTGCGGTGACAGCTCGTTGCCGTTTTTGTTATTATTCTTAAACAGTTTCCCGATGTACATTTTTAGAATGATGCTAACACCTCTCCCGCACTAAATACAGTTGCGATTGGGTTAATATTACTATCAAATTAAAGATTGTTCTTTTTCCTTCAATTTGATATCACTCGTTCTCGAATTACTTTCACTTTGACCGACACTGTTATAAAACCAACGTTCGGGTACATTACTTTTACTGTCGTCTGCTATTTATGAGTCGCCGATTTTACACTTTTGGTTAACATTGCTTGTATTCACATAACATTTTATTAATCAAATGTTTATGCGCGAACACCATTAATGCTGTACTGACATTTTTTGCTGAACATTACTTGTACACCTAAACTCTATACATTGCAATAAATGATCCTACTGACTATGGCATTTCGTTTTATACTAATTCGTGTTAAACTACTACTTAACAATGAAAATTATGATTAAACCTATTGTTTTAATAACATTTTTTGTTATGTCAAGGCATAACCATAGTTCTGTGCATTTTAGTTTACACTTGTGCTAATCCTCAATAGCCAATTTACTGACTAATGTTTGGTCTAAGCTTGCTAAGACATATCGCCTACATTGAAATTTGGCCTTAATAATGCCTATTGGTTCTCAATTCGGTAAATTGTGGAGACATCTTATTTGTATAAGATTCTCTCTTATAAATAGTTCTCTTTTCTAACAAGTATATTTGATGCTGAAATACATCTTAGTTCTCACTATGTAGCCATTGTTAACATTAGTTTTGGCATTCATAATTTACTGGTCATTGTCACATCTATTATCAGCAAAATGCTAATTCTGCTTTCACAGTATTTAACTGCTCATTAGTTCATTTTTTTGTTTACATATGACATTCGGTTTACATCAACTATTTACTGAATTGACAGCTGAATGTAAATTTATTCTGTCCATCAGTTCGTTTTAGTCTCAGTCTAGTTGTAGTGTCAAACAGCCCTTGGGTTACTGTTTCATGTGGCACTTCTGCTTCATTCTTCTTTCTTGGTTTCTTCTTTCTTGGTTATTTCTACTATTATATACCTATTTACATGGTTGTTTTGTTTTTATAAAATCTGATAACATACACTTAGGTTAGGTGACATCTTGTGATGTTACAATATATATGTATATATATATATATACTTTCAGATCAGCTGTTCTCGTGTTCTCGGTTTCTCACGGATTACACATCTATACTCTCACACAGTAGCGCGCTAACATAGTATTAGTGAGCGTGGTCTTAAATCGCGAGCACTATCTGGAGTGAACTTTACAGAATACCTTCCACTAGCGCCACCTGATGGACCAATAAACGAACAAAAAAAAAATCCTTAGAACCGATCACTTGTATAGACTTCCGGTCAAAACCGGAAGTCAACTCATGGTGATATATAGCCTATGACACTTCTGGTGAAGTAAGGAATCCATTGAGCCATCGAACATCAAAATCGGTAAAGCCGTTAAAAAGTTATAGTGGAACAAACATACATACATACAGTGGAAATCGTTTAACGCGAAAACGGTTACCACAAAATATCGGTTAACACGAAATACCACTCGGGTACCGATCGCCGTTTGTTATGTACAGTGTATTATTTGTACGGTTAACACGAAAGGTTTACCTGAAAAATATCGGTTAACACGAAAAATTTTTGTTAAAAATAATTTTTTTTTGGCTGGCTTTTAAGTAACTGCATACAAAATAAAGCCACACAAGTACGCCCAAAAGCTTGTTTTCGATGTAACGGAATCCATTCTTCATCTCTCAAAGAGAAAGAGCAGGTAGTGACCATAGTTTGTTTTGTCTACCTGTTTTGTTTTGTCTTCAGTACCAAGTTCTGTTTACAGTACGTACTGTACACAGTGTATCGTTGTTTACGAGAAACCATAGCCTCTCCTTCAGCATCAAATGTGTTGTTCATTGACCGCAAATAAACCGTTATCGCTTACATTAACTACCTACTCTATAGGGTGTGGTGAGTTCAGTTCAGTTGTATTCTGTGCGTGTAGCCTACAGCGGTGGTAAAGTTTGCGGTACAGTACCGATAACATTTTATTGTAAAAAATTTACTCAGTTGTGAGGATTAACTGTTTACTTTTTTACTGTACAAACTTCTTAGTCTTTTACAGCCAGTTAAGTGACGTTAAGCTTGTGACGTGTACGTGTTAAGTGAAGTTACGCTTTCGTAAATTACGTTTTTGCAGTCCGGAAGTAAAATGGAGAAGAAAGTGCGTAAACAAAGTGCCCTCTCTTTAGAAAAAAAAGTTGAACTCCTCCAAGCTGTTAATGAGGGTATTCGAACTAAAACAGAAATCTGTAAAACATTCGGTATACCAAACTCGACGTTATCCACGATTGACACGGAAAACTTGACACGGAAAATAATAGTGAAAATGTTCCTACCGCTACCGATATGCTTTCGTTGCTGAGCCGTGTTCGTCGATATTTTGAAGCCAACTCGGAAGGTGAAATGTTTGAACACGTTGATAAATTAGAACAATTTGTTGAAAATAAAATAGTGCAAAATTGTGTGCAAAAGAAAATAACGGATTATTTTAAATAAAGATAAACACGAAAACTACGGTAAAGTTGAAAGACATACAGTAGTCTATAAGAAAACCTAAATCATAGGACTAAATTTAGAACAGCTAATAATAATTTTAAGAAAAATTAACAATAATAAACCATGAGGATAAATAAAATGTTGTAGGCCTATTTGTTGCATTTTACTAGACAGTACAATAAATAATCTACAGTACACTATTTGTTCACTTCCTCATTTTGTTTCACTTTTTGTTCGCTTAACGCGAAATTCGGTTTACACGAAAAAAATAACTGGTCCCCGTCATTTCGTGTTAACCGATTTCCACTGTACATACATACATACCCTACCACTGAAAACATAACACTCCTTTTTAGCAGTCGTGTAATTAATGCAGCATCCATACCTAAACATTTTAATTGTAGGCATGCTGTTATATAACTAAAACATCTTACTCTAAATATAAACCTTATTGTATAGGAACTCTTTTTAAAATGGAGTTCATGGCTTTGAACATTATTAGCCATTTAAAATTCTTAATTCTATTAAAACTTAATCTATGTTCAGTCCTTTCTGATTATATTGTATTATTATCTAAAATCCCCTTGTACAGTAAACATTTCCCCACATACTTTCTTTATTATTGGCATTACCATGAATGTCTTGAGATAACAAAGTGACCTTATTTATGAAATATTGGAAATATTTTCCATTTTAATATTTCATTACCTGTTAATTATAAAATATAAAAGTTATTTTATAGCACCTTGTTTAAGTTATAGTTACACTACAACTTGAAGTTTATTACATTTAAAAACACTTCCACTGGTACACATCACTGTGGTTCTGACTTATATTTGAGTTTTATTATTCTCAGACCAGACCTTTAGTCATAATGGACTGTGAAGATTTGTTTATTTTACCATACAATAACTTTAGTTGGTGCACTTCTTATCATACTACTCAATACTTTTGTCTATAATTATTTGCAATTTCATAAGGTTTTGGGGTGTTATACTTTCTTTAATGGTATTAACATTTGGTTTGGGGTTCATGGTATTTAATAATAGGTTTTTATTGTGGTTCTTCCATCCTATATCTTCTTTTCTTCTCGTCTTACTTCTTGGGTTTCTTCTTGGGTAAACCAAGGTACTTAGTGTTATTTTGTCCGATGGTTGGTTCGGCGTCTCTTCTTTATTATCTGTTTCTAAATTTTTTCTTCCTTCTTGGGTTTGGAGTATCTTCTTTATCATCTGATACTAGCTTTACTCTTCTTTCTTGGTTTCGGGGTATCTTGTTTATCACCTGATACTAACTTTACTCTTCTTTCTTCTTGTGTTTGGGGTATTTTGTTTATCACCTACTCCTAAACTCCTGGGTAATCTCCTGATTTTTTAATATGAGTTTCCTTTAATTTATTTTCTTTGAATTTTATTGTTGCATTTTTATTACTTAATTATTGTTTTTCTTTTATAGTGATGTTTTCCTTTGAAGTGCAATTGAATTTCATTTGACATTCTTTGAGTATATGTAATTTAATTATTTTTATAATCTTAATTAAATTAATTATTAGTGGATTATCTGTCACGCTACAATATTCAACTTTTTTAATTCACATTTTACATTTTATACTTGCGGCCGAGACGAAAACTATGCTCAGCCGGTGGACGCGCGAACAGCTCGGGTCGGTTATTATTAGATGTTCATGGCCGACTGACTTTGTAAACCCAGCGTTAACAGATTGCTGGCGTTGACACACCTACATTCCAATGTGACGTGTTGGACTGATGTAATATGGTCTGACTTGGTTTCAATGCATCGTTTACAAAGGTCAAAGTTCGTTGGCTACATGTAACTGTTTTTCTTGCGTCTGAATGTTGACCTTGACATTATTTCATTCGCTTGCTTCCTACGTCGTTATAATTCATAAATAAAATTTGTTTATTATTATTTATACTTTTATGTTTCCACTTTCCCCAAAATATTAGGTGGGCTGATATGTACCGTCACAATACCCCCTCAATGAGAGGTTTTATGCCGAAGCATATAAACTCTCATTGACACTCTCATACTTCCTAAAGGAATCAGTCAGGATATGTCGCCACAACCCCCTTTACATTTTATTAAAAATCATGGTTAACTTACCCCCTGGTCCAGTGACTGTGACCGTACCTGAATGACCTTACTGGACTTCCCTTTCGAGATCCCTACAACGCAAGGCCAGACAGGCACTTGACGCTCCTGCTCTGACGCGCAGGCCAGCTCAGGACCGCCGCCACAGCATCACCAGACACTGAAACATCAAATCAAAAATATCAAGTAGTGGCCTTGTATAATACCATATCCCTAACTGATCAGTTTTCCCTTAGCTGTGCGTTGGTTTGCGTTAAGGAGCACTGGTTTTCTTAACTTCTAACATATACAGGAATACACATTTATCATAACATAATATAAAACATTTTTTAAACTTCCATACTAACATTCTGAACCCTTCTCTAGTTAATTCTTATTCCCAAAATTCAAAATATTTCTCTGATTCTATCAGAATTTAAATAAACATTCCCCATTACAATATTACAAATACCTTCCATTATATAATTCATATTTCAAAATAATTAAATTCATTAATAAAATTCTTATATAGAATAAAATATATTTAAATCAACTACTTCAGAACAAATTATTTACTTAAAATTGTTAATCATCTTTAATTATCTACTTCTTAACTCAATACCAAATCATTTAGTTACCTCATCAGATCAACTACACCTTCTACATCATCAACATAATTCATTTTAATATTCACTAATTCGTTACTAATAATTTAGTAACCTCCTTCTCCATCATTATGTAATATCCCCCCATACCCAGTTACAATTAGGCAAATCACCTCACGGAAAAACCGTGCAAGGCATTTACCTTGTGCATAAATACTGTATTTATGCCCCTGGCTTGTAACGGCCAGCTCCTTTTCCACACACTCTATTGCTTACTGATGTTGGACTGTAGCGCCCATTTGCGTCCACAAGAACTGAATTTTATTAGGGTGCAAACGCTGCTTACACCGTTTTTGCTTCGGCGTTATAAAAAATGTTGGCATTACTGATGTCCGAGGACACCAGTAAACCTACTCTAATGATTCATACGCCCTTAATATGGCACTATCACCCCCTTCGGTGGTAACCACTGTTCCATAGTTATGTAGATTCCCCAAATGAAAACCCCCTGTTCATTTCTAAATTGTACCAATTTCACAGGCAACCAACCATGGTCAGGTTTACAATGAGTCTGCCCACAGCTGATTGTCATCCAAAAACCATGGTCTGGGCTGGTAAGGCCGGGACCGCCCGAAAGTGGGGAATCTATTTAAAACACACTATTCATGTTTAAGATTCCTACACACTAACATATTCCAACATAATAAAACATAGTACACTCATACTTAACATTGCGATTATTACATCAAAATAAACAATTCACCTTTAAATTTCATATAAAATTATAAACATTACACTTTAATTCCAATTGAACTTTTTACTAATCAACCATCAATTATTTATCATTTACTATACCATTAAATTCTCGAAAATTTTTTAATTTGTTATCAACATTCATCTTATACAATATTTCATTTATTATCTCCTTTCAAATTATTTCAACTATTTCATAAAACACATTTAACTACTTTAACAAAATTCACAAAGTTGATTATACTTCACCTTGCTACATCATTACATTTAATATCAACACAAAAGTATATACAATCCAAATTATTATTCGTTATAGTTTACCACAAATCATTTCATAATACAGTCCATTTCGAAACCACACTATTCACATAATTAAATGTTCATGAACAACAACTGTTTAACCACCATCATCAAATAATAGTCTAGTCTTACGTCTACACAAATCATTTTTTATTAAATACATTATATTATCTCTATCAATGTAACGACTATTTATATTCTCATATTTTTCCACAATATCATCATAATCAGCAGGATTATTCCAGATTATTACATAACTTGTCACCATCGAGTATAATCAAGTCGCCCTTAGTATGATTTGTCACCGTTAGGTAATATACACCATCATCAACCTTATCATCATTTGCTGCACTAATTACGTCATAAGGTAAGAATTCAATATAATGTGACAGTACAAATAAGTGATGTACTGAGCATTGAATATAAAAATTTTAATTTACCTAATAAACTGTAAATAATTAATAATATATTAGAAATAAGCATGTCAGGGATTGCAAGCTTGGCTCAGACAAAAATATGAACAGGTGTTTCGACCTGAATCAACGTGCACACACACACAAATGTAACTGAAAGTGTGTACACCAGTATTTTGCTAGTGTGTGTGAACGCAGGTCTATGCAGGCGAGTTTGCCACCCCAAGATGAATAATTGCACAATTACTGTTTTTCCGTAATTATTCATAAACTATAATTAAGGAGTAAAATCCAAAACCACAATAAAATGTAATAAAATTTACTAAATACTGTGTACGAAAACCACGTGAAAGTGACACACCGTATGAGTGTAATAGTGAAATAACTGTGTACAAATCGAAAGGATTAAGTTGTAATGTCCAAAATTACAGTGAACATGTGTTGTAAAAATAGTTATAAGATAAGTATAAGAGTATACTTACAGGACTCTGCAATTCGCAGAAATATAAGAAATAGCGAATTTGACAAAGAGTGGGGGAACTGAATCCAGAGACAGTTTCTGACATGTCGATTTCGTACCACTGCAGGTGTCGACCAAGACATGGGTATAAATAGGACACGCAAGCTACAGTGGTTCTCTTTCTTAAATCATCCACGGTGCAGCGGGAGCTTATGCCCGTCCGCACGGCGAATTTATTTTTTTGTAAATAATTTAAATTTTCCAGTTACATACAACTATGTAACTAAGTTATAAATACAATCATTTTTAAATAATAATAGCAGTACATACGAAGATCCATTGACGTCAGAAACAGCACGAAGAGAGTGATACGACGCTGGACAAGAGGAGAGTTCCAGAGAGTGGTACGACGCTGGACAAGAGAGAGTGATACGATGCTGGACAAGAGGAGAGTTCCAGAGAGTGATACGACACTGGACAAGAGAGAGTGATACGACGCTGGACAAGAGGAGAGTTCCTGAGAGTGATACGACGCTGGACAAGAAGGAGTGATTCAACGCTGGACAAGAGGAGAAGAGAGACAGCCGACGCTGGACAAGAGGAGAAGAGAGACAGCCGACGCTGGAGTGCGAGACGAGGACAACTACAGATGTATCAAAATGATCGAGTATGATTGACGACAATAAGGTGATAAACAACTTATTTATATCTTAATCGTACAATGAACTCAAATACAAATAAGAGCCAATGTTTCTTGTAAAGTAGAATTAAAAACATAGATGTTTTAGAAATATGATTAACGTAACAAGAGCTCAAATTAATATGAAATAAAATGAATACAAAGCATGTAAATGAAAACAATTAGTATTTGAGATAAAACAGTACTGAGAAACAAAAGATAAATTCAATAACTATTAATATTTTGAGTACATTACAATAAATAAAAAGAGATTTAAATATTGATATTTTGAAACACATTAATTGACTGAGTAGTATGAAAATGAGATTTTTCTTTAATACAATAATTATAATCATTATCATTGATGACATTATAATCCTATACAACGGCAACAAAAGACAAATAGAAAATTTCCACAAATATATTAACACTATACACCATAAATTAAAATTCACACTTGAAACAGAACTAAATAATAGTTTAAACTTCTTAGATCTCACAATCACCAAAACAAACAACACACACACATACAAAATATACAGGAAACCCACCACATCAGACATGGTCATACATAACTCATCCAACCACCCAACTCAACACAAACATGCAGCATTCAACTACATGCTCCATAGACTCACTTCAATACCCCTAAACACACATGATTACCAAGAAGAACTTAACACAATCAAATATATAGCAGTTAAAAATGGATACAACCCCGATTTGGTAAATAAAATACACAAACGCATCCTAAACACAAAAAATAAAAATAAAACACATCAGACCAACAACACACAACCCAGTAAGTACATAACACTTACATACTACAACTCCAATACACACAAAATTGCTAACACATTTAGAAAACACAATTATAAAATAGCCTACAGAACCAACAACACCATTAAGAAACATATAAATTTTTGGATTTCGTTGTCCATGACGTGTCCGTTACTTAACTAAATATCACTATAATATTGACGACTCGGAACACAAAGTTTTTTATAAGTAAAAACGTAAAGTTTTACCTTACAGCCTAAACCGGCTTTCACCTATAGAAGGCTTCATCAGAGGCTGTCGTTAGTAGCGCTGCTCGTCTTGTTGTTGGCGACGAGGTAGTGTTTCGAAAGATTGAAGCTGTGTGTGTGTGGTGAGATGTGTTCGAATAATGCGTGCGATTTGAATTGTGTCTGTTCGTTTAGGATGTCGTTTTTTATTTGTTTTTGTGTGTTTGTATATTTCTAATTGTTCTAGAGTGTCTAGTTTTCGGCCTTTTGTGTGTACGTGTAGTATGTTCATGTTATTGTCGATGTTTTTATATGTGTGGTTTGCTTCAATGAGGTGGTTTGCGAAGGTAGATTCTGTAGTGGTGTGGAGTGCTTTTGTGTGTTCAATGTATCTCTGTTTGAAGCTACGTCCTGTCTGGCCTATGTAGAATTTACTGCAATTTGAACAATTTAGTTTATATACACCGGGTAGATCGAATTTGTTTTGTGCTTTGGGCATGCGTTTTGATAGTGTGTGTTTTGTTTTGTTAGTAGTTTTGTAAGCGATTCTGTATCCTGCTTTTTTGAATTTATGGGCAATTTTTTCTGTTTGTTTGTTGATGTATGTTAGTGTTATGAATTTGTTGTTTTCTGTCTTTGTCTGTTGTTTGTTTTGTGTTTTGTGTAGGAGTTTACTGACTATTGTTCTGTCATAACCGTTAGATTCTGCTAGATATTTTATCGTGTTTAGTTCGTCTTTGTAGTCTATTTCATCTAAGGGGATGTTGTTAAGTCTATGTGTCATGGTTCTAAAAGCAGCTAGTTTGTGTTGTATTGGGTGATTGGAGGTGTTGTGTATTAGTGTGTCAGTTGTAGTTGGTTTTCTGTATATACTGAACTTGTGCCTGTGTTCTAGTTTTGTGATGGAGAGGTCTAAGAAGTTTATGGTATTGTTGTGTTCGTATTCGGCAGTGAAGGTTATGTTTTTATGTATTTTGTTTATGTGCGTTAGTAACTGTTCACATTGTCTTTTGTTTCCCTTGTATAGTATTAGAATGTCATCAACGTATCTGTGCCAATATAGTATTTTATGTGAGTGTCTGTCATTGTTTGTGAGTATTTTTGTTTTTTCTAAGTGTTGGAGGAAGACTTCTGCTAGAATGCTGGATATGGGGGAGCCCATGGGTAGGCCATCGTTCTGTGTGTAGTATTTATTGTTATAAGTAAAGTAGTTTTGTTTTGTGATAATGTTCAGAGTTTCTGTTATTTCATTGATAAGTTCGTCTGGTGTGTTGTTCTGTTTGAGTTTGTTTTGTAGGATGGTGATTGTTTCAGAGATGGGGATGTTTGTGTACAGGTTTTTAATGTCAAAGGAGGCTAATGTGGCGTTATGGGGGATGTGTATGTCTTTTATTTTTGTTACTAGGTCAGTGTTGTTTTTTACTGCAATGTTGTTGTCTATTTGTGTGTGTTGTCTAATAATTTTGTCTAGATATTTTGCCAGTTTGTGTGCAGATTAAAAACCAAACACATTATGACACATAAACAAAAGCCCTACATGAAACAAATCCGACCATCAGCACCTACACTCCAAGCGCTTCCCAAAATCCATAAAGAAGACATTCCGATCCGCCCCATTATCAACTACCGTAATGCCCCTGCACACAAACTGGCAAAATATCTAGACAAAATTATTAGACAACACACACAAATAGACAACAACATTGCAGTAAAAAACAACACTGACCTAGTAACAAAAATAAAAGACATACACATCCCCCATAACGCCACATTAGCCTCCTTTGACATTAAAAACCTGTACACAAACATCCCCATCTCTGAAACAATCACCATCCTACAAAACAAACTCAAACAGAACAACACACCAGACGAACTTATCAATGAAATAACAGAAACTCTGAACATTATCACAAAACAAAACTACTTTACTTATAACAATAAATACTACACACAGAACGATGGCCTACCCATGGGCTCCCCCATATCCAGCATTCTAGCAGAAGTCTTCCTCCAACACTTAGAAAAAACAAAAATACTCACAAACAATGACAGACACTCACATAAAATACTATATTGGCACAGATACGTTGATGACATTCTAATACT
>CM068370.1:272479395-272647092 GCA_034769895.1 Magicicada septendecula | reverse complement strand
AAGAAGAAGAAGAAGAAGAAGAAGAAGAAGAAGAAGAAGAAGAAGAAGAAGAAGAAGAAGAAGAGCAAAGTCAGAAGAGAGAATTAATAGATCTAACTACACAATTAAATTATTAATAGAAACAAATATTGTCAGAACACAAGATCTTACTTATTTAATTGGAAGTAATTATAAACATACAATTAATTAATTATTAATTAATTTAATTCAATTAAAAAAATTTTGTATAACTAACGAAAATTTTTACTCAGCAATACATTACACTTTATTATACATTATTTACACTACTTAATTTTTATATTTGAATTAGGTTTAATATAGCTAAATTCTTTCTATCTTTAGCTATATTTATATATATTTGTAGATTTTACTACAAATTGGCGTCCAACTAAAGGGCTTAAAATAGGAGTTAATAGATTTATAAAATAAGGACAATTGTCCGGTTTCCTATTTTAGCTCGGCAGCTGTCAACAGGTCAGAAAAAGAAACAAGATGCACAGGAGGGCGACATCAAAGAAAAGGGCGGTGGAAGCCGAACAGGAAATAGATATGGAGGATAAGGAGGCGACACCTGTGAAGATGCGGAGTCGATGTTACCGCCAGCAGAACCAAACAAGCCTGCGCCACAGGAGGAACAGTCAAAGAAATCCACCACAAAAGAAGATACAAAGTTGGATCAAATGATGGAGATGTTACTCAGAGAATTTAAAACGACGAAGGAAGAGTTAAGGGAAAAGAGTAAGGAATTGAAGGAAGAATTGGGTAATAAAATCGGGGATACCAATAAGAAAATCGAAGAAAATAGTACGAAGATGGAGGAAAAATGGAAGAAAATAGTAAGAAGATGGAGAAGGTGGACGAAATAAAAAACGAAAATAAATTGTTAATGGAGGAAAATATTAAGAAGATCGAGGAGAAGATGGAGGAAAATATTCAAAAAACAGAAGAGAAGATGGAAGAAAATATTCAGAAGATTGAGGAGAAAATGGAGGAAATAAAAACTGACAATAAACAGTCGAAGGAGGAATTAACCCAGATAAGCCAAAAACTGGAAGAGACCAACAATAGGATGGAAGAAACAAGTCAGAAAATGGAAAGCAATAATCAACAATTAAGAGAAGAATTGAAGGAGACGAACCAAGAGAATATGACCCGATTAGATGGAAGGATGGAAGCATTGAAGGAAGAATTGGGGCAAAAGATAGCTGAAAACAATGAGACAGTCAGCAAGAAGGTAGAAGAGGAAATAACGGTAATAGAACAAAAGATTACAAGAGCTGACGAAAGATGGAGTCAGACCGAAAGAGAAGTACAGAGTATCAAGACAGAAATAAACACTAAGGTTAACAATATTGAAGAAACGCATAGGAAGACCTTAGAGGAAAAACTAAAGGAAACACGTGAAGACTGGGAGCAAGTGCAGGACCGATTCACAGAAAAATGTGACGGCATTGAAGCTGCTGTGACCAGTATCAACAGTCAGGTACGACAGAATCAAACAGATATAGACCTGTTCCATAGTCGACCGACAAGCATTACCAGTTGTCCTAACAACGAGAACCGTGAAGGAATTAACTTCAGGTTTTATAAAAACAAACCGATGGAGTTCCTAGCCAGAATCGAAGAGTACTTCACCAAACACAGAGGCAATCGCTGGAGGGAAAATAAAGAAGTACTTGACGAATCGTTCGAGGAGATAGCAGATAATTGGTGGATGGCGATAAGAGACGAAGTGACCGACTACCAACAATTCAAAAGGCTATTCAAAGCCAAATATTGGTCTGAATCGACACAAAATATCGCCAGAGACGGGATCTGTCATGGAAAATACAACCCGTATGGAAACCAGACTCTAACGGCGTACTTCTTGGGAAAGGTGTGTGTGGCCAAACATCTAGAGCCCAGAATACCGGAAGAATGCCTGGTCAGCAAGCTCTCGTACCATTATGAGGAAGATATAATAAGAGCTAGAAGAAACAGTCAAATAAAGACTGTACAAGCAATGACCGAGCTCTTAGAAATGTATGAGCACGAGGATTACTACCGCCAAAGTCGTAGGAGATATGAAAGGCCGGAACCAAGAAATAACACCAGTAATTCGAATAATAATAATCGGCAGAACGTAAGCAACAATAATAATTATAATTCCGCAAACCGGAATAATGCCGAATACAATCATAACCCTCGTAATAACAATAATGTACCTAGATTTAATAACAATAATAATAATGTTCCCCGAATTAATAATAATGAGGGCAACAACAACAATAATAATAATAATAATAATAACCGTCCACCCAACAACAATGGTTATTATAATAATAACCGTAATTATGTTCCAAATGGTCAGAGAAACCCCAACCCCCCTAATAACAATTATCATAGTAATTATAACAGGAATTACCCGAATGGAGGTAATAACAATAATTACAGGACATATCGACCCCATATCAACTACATCAGAGCGGAAGGCGGTGGACAGAGGAGGTACCAGCCTCAACGAAGGAGCCGATATTATGAGTATGAGACCTTTCAAGGAAGTCAGGGAAATAATCGGTACAGAGAGTATGAACCCAGACGCAGTTCCAGCCTGGGCAATCAACGAAGACTACCTGTAACGGAAGCCCAACAGGACGATCGTGCTGAACCAAATGAAGCAGCTTCAGGACTCCAAGTTGATGCTTCCAACAGCCTAATCCGTAATGATGCGGAGCATTTAAACGAACGAAGGCAGTAATAAACTCCAATAACCCTTTACTGCTCCAATCTGCTGGGTTTGACCAAGAAATAAAATCGAAAGAAGAAAAGAAAAATTTTACAATAATATACAATAATTATTTTAAGGATATCCGTAAGGACTTGCTAGAAGAAAACGAAATTAACATTAATAATAATGACATCGAAATAATATATATAATTGCAGAAATTGAAGGTATTTCTGTTCCCATAATGATAGACACTGGAGCAAATGTCTCTATAATAAATCATAATGAGTTGGACCGGATACAGCAGGAATGCCACAAAAACTTACCGGTACTACCTATTAATAATATTGTGCTTGTAGGAGCTACCGGCCGACAGAACAAAACCATAAGAAAACAGGTATCCCTAAGTGTCAACAGTCAGGGCACTAGTGTGGATATGATATTTCTTGTTGCATCCGGATTACCTTTCAACATCATGATAGGATGTGACATATTGCGCAGAAACTCAGCAGTTATCGACTTGTGCCGAGGGAAGGTATCACTCTTTTCTGAAGGATCGACCTGGGTAGCCAATTTAACTAACAACAAGATGTTAGACTCCAGACAACTTCTCGACCACAAAAATAAGGTGAATTACTTGTCAAACTACTCGACAAACAACAAGCCAGTACATCAGAATATGGAGGATGACCTATGGCCACAAAAGATTCAGGAGATACGTGACTTCCAGTGCCACAATACTACCGAGCAATTAGAGGAAAACCAGCTGAATCAATTAATCAAAATATATGAAAAATATCGAGCTGTATTTTCGGACGAACCTGGAAAGATCCAGAACTACCAATGTTCCATACGATTCAGAGAACTGGTAGAATTTAAGAGAAAGTCGTATCCCATAGCACAATCTTTGAAGGAAGCCGTACGCACAGAGATCCAGAATATGATCAGTAAAGATATTATCGAAAGCAGTCAATCGCCATACACTAGCCCAATTGTGGCTATACAAAAGAAAAATGGGAAGGTAAGGCTTTGCCTTGACGCACGTGAGATAAACAAAATGATTATTAACGATCGTACCTCACCTGGCGAAATTGATGAGATATTGAAGAGATTTCACGGAACGAAGTTCATTACTACATGGGATACCGTGTGCGGGTATTGGCAGGTGGAGTTGCACCCAGCAAGCCGGCAATACATGGTGTTCATCTTCGAAGGGCGCAACTATCAGTTTAAGAGGTTGCCCTTCGGGTTGGTGAACTGAGTAGCTGTTTTTGTCGCCTGTATGGATCATATACCCGGACCAGAAGCGCTCCAATTCACGACTGTCTATGTTGATGATCTCCTAATAACATCAACCAATTGGGAAGAACACTGTTACCGTGTGGAGCATGTCTTGAAGAAGCTGGCTGAGAATAATGTTACCCTTAAACTAGACAAGTCCAAGCTTATAGCTAAAGAAGTGCAATTCTTGGGTTTCCAGTTAAATAGTCAAGGAATAACACCATCAACAGAAAAAGTAGACGCCATACAACGATTCCCTATACCAAAAAACAGAAGGCAACTACAATCATTTTTAGGCCTGTGTAACTACTATAGGAAGTTCCAAAATAATTATTCCGAACTGACGGCCCGATTCCAGTACCAGTTATCGTCCAAGAATAAGTGGCGATGGGGTCAAGAACAAGACGAAACCTTCAAATCAATTAAGGAGAAGTTCTTAGAAGCAGTAATGCTCAACCATCCAGATTTTAACCGACCCTTCTTTCTAAACTGTGACGCTAGTAACATTAGCTTGGGATCAACACTGTACCAAGAAGACGAAAGTGGAAACCATCTAGTAGTGAGCTTTGCTAGCAGAACCCTTAACCAGTGTGAAAAGAACTACAACGTGACGGAAAAGGAACTGCTAAGTGTAGTCTTTGCCTGTGGGAAGTTTCGGATGTATATCCTCGGATATCCAGTGACCATTCGAACAGATCACAAATCTATATCATTTCTGAGAAGATGCAAGTTAAGCCATGGTAGATTGACCAGATGGGTACTTGCCCTGCAGGAATATGATATACAGTGGGAGTATGTTCCTGGAAGTAAAAATGTAGTAGCCGACGTGTTGTCGAGAATAAATCTGGAAGAACAAACGTTCGAAGGCGAAAAGGAGAGCATCTCGAAGATTTATAATATTATTAAGGACAGATCCGATCTAGAAAAGATAGTGCAGGACATCAGCAAACACCAGCAGTCCGACCCGAAGTTAAACCACATTAAACTTCGTCTCTCCAGCCAAGATAACATAATAACCAAGTTTTATTGTGTACATAACGAAATATTATTCATCAAAACATCCCTTGATGAGGAGGTATGGAAGATCATGATCCCTACTAGAATCGAGAAGGATATCATCCTGGACTATCATCTACGATACGGTCACATGGGAGCCATGAAGGTGATCAAGGCGATAGAAGAGAACTGCCATATAAAAATATAAATAGAAAGACGAGAAACTACCTCAAAACCTGTCTGATATGTCAATTGGTGAAAACCAACAATGAGAGACAAGAGGGTATGATGATACCAATTACCTCACAAGCCAAACTGGAAAAGGTCTTTCTGGACATCTGTGGTCCATTTCCCCGCAGTGGCGGATGCCACCGATACAAATACATCATTATCATGATGGATCACTTCACAAAATTCACAAAACTGTACCCGGTGAACAGAGCCACCACTTTGAAGACTCTAGGAGTAATAACAAACCATTACATTCCAGAGATAGGGAGCCCGGCATCCATAATCACAGACCATGGAACGCAATTTAAGGGTAGGAGGTGGAAAAACACTCTAAATACGTTAGGAATTAAGACGTACAAGACATCTGTCTACCACCCCAGCAGTAATCCAGCGGAGAGGGTACTGCGAGAAGTCGGAAGAATATTGCGGACTTATTGCCATAATCAACAAAGGAAGTGGCAAGAATATTTATTAGCTACTGAAGAATTCCTTAATTTGGCATATCACCCCACTATAGGTACCACGCCATACACGGCAATGTATGAAAAACCGCCTCCAAGAGAAATACAAGACATAATAGAATTCCCCATGAGTCAAGAATACAAGTTCAATCAAATCAGGTTCTACAATAAATTGGCAGAAGACCAGGAAAGGCGCAAGAACAAGTACCAAAAGGCGATTAAGAAAATAATAAGCTACGAAGTCGGAGAAAAGGTACTACTAAAAAACAGGGAATTACCCAGTACTTTGGAAGGCATTACCAAAAAGTTGTTACTGCTGTATACCGGCCCATACCTGATTATTAAAAACAATAATAACAATACGTATGTATTAAAGGATATCATTTCAAATAAAGTAAAAGGAACTTATAATCAATTATCAATTAAAAAATATATAGAGGAGAGATGAAAATTTCAAAATTCAAAAAATTTGTAAGAACAACTTACACTGATTATTCGAAAAACTATTATGAATGAAAAAAGAATTTAGTTAGATAAAAATTACTAAATTCAAAACATTTGTAAGAACAACTTACACCAAACATTCGAAGAATTATGAATAAATAAAAAGAATTTTGTTAGATAAAAATTTCAAAATTCTAAAAAATAGTAAGTACAACTTACACTAATCATTAGAAAAACCATTATGAAGAATAAAAAAGAATTTTGATGAATGAAAATTTCAAAATTCAAAAAATCTGTAAGAACAACTTACACCAAATGATTCGAATAACTATTATGAAGAAACAAAAGGAATTTTGATGAACAAAAATTTCAAAATTCTAAAAAATAGTAAGGACAACTTACACTGATTATTCGAAAAACTATTATGAATGAAAAAAGAATTTTGTTAATTTCAAAATTCTAAAAAATAGTAAGTACAACTTACACTAATCATTAGAAAAACCATTAAGAAGAATAAAAAACAATTTTGATGAACAAAAATTTCAAAATTCGAAAAAATAGTAAGTACAACTTACACTAATCATTAGAAAAACCTTATTATGAAGAGAAAAAAAAAGAATTTTGATGAACAAAAATTTCAAAATTCAGAACATTAATAAGTACAACTTACACCAAAATATTTGAAAAACTATTATGAATAAGAAAGAATTTAGTTGAATAAAAATATCTAAAGTTAAAAAATAGTAAGTACAACTCATACGAATGATGAGAAATAACTCTTAAATATGAAAAGAGATTTTGTAAGAAAGAGATACAAAATTCTAAAAAAGGAAGAACAAATCACACTCATAATTTGAGTGAACTCTTACATAAAAGAATTTGAAGGTAAATGGAGTACAAATGTATAAACTCCCTCTCAAACTCTCCAGAGACCCAAAACAAAAAAGAACAGGTTCCAGTAAACAAAGAGAACAACCAATGTTAAACAATTGGATAATTTAATGTTACCAGAACAATATATTAATAAATGTTAAAAATGTCAGAAGAAGGAATGTAACAAATCCTCATAAAAACCATTGTTAATAAAGAAAAAAAACCCTCAATAAACTATCACAGCTATAAAAAACCATACTATAGTTTGTATGATAATAGTGACTATGCTAACAATGACCACTATTATAAATTATGTAAATGAGACAATTTAAGACAAAAATGATACAGAATTTCAAATGAAAAAGAGAGAAGAAACCAGAATATTTTATAATTTAATCAAAACAAATTAACCAAACTCACAAAGAAAATAATTTGATAAAGATGGAACAATGAAAAAGGACCAACTAAGTAAAAACCAAATAATAAGACCAGAACCCAAAAACCCTGGTACTATTAATGATAATATTGTTGTAATAACCACTGTTATAGTGATAAGTGATAAAGAATTAATTAATGTTTTGCCATGAGCAATAAAATAACTCATTGGATACCAAATGGAAGAAAAAATCTAGATAAATGCTAATTACTATGTAAACAAGATGAAATGATGAACTGTATATTATACCACATACCTAAACCACATAATATGGAATAAGCTTTAATAGAAAAGAAGAGTCAAGTGTATTAAAGTATTAATTGATATAAAATATTATGAAGTGAAGAATCTAAGAATGTTTATTTTAGTCAAAAGAGACTACTTTTACTGATTATTTATTTTTATGACTGGATGTAGAAAATGCCATCAGTCTTATATTTTGAGCAGAGATGATAATACCTCTGGGCTCAATTAATTGAAGTATTGGACAGCAAGGATTGAAGCCAAAAGTGCCACTCTGAACTGTTCCAACTCATGTTAGGGAATGTTAGGGAGTAAACATACTGGTGAGGAAGCACCAAATAAGAAAGGATATAAAATGATAAGGTTATACACAAGATTGATGATTACTTATTAATGAAAAAAGGAAACTAATGAAGGAGATACACATCATCTGAGAGGAAGCAATGGTGGAAAAAGAAGGTATATAAAGTGAAATCATGAAGAAAATATGGTAAATAAAGAGAATTAGTAGTAATTATTTCATCCATACTAAGAGTATGATCTGAACTAATCACTTTTACAGGAGAGCATATGTAGCACAACAAAAGTATCACATTAAAATTGTGACTTAATGCAACATAAATAAAGAAGAAAATGTCCATAGTGAGTGAGAATAATAAATTGTTAAACTAAAGAAACTGTACATTAAGTCAATAAAATGTTAATAAGAATAAACAATAACAAAGAAAACTATTGGTCAATATACGAATAACCTACCGTATATAAAAACCCAATAAACCAGCAGTATACCCAGTAGATTGGGGAAGCAGTAAAGAGGAAAGGAAAGAAAAGAGATAAAAAGGTAAAAACAATTTTAATAAGGGAAATTTTATAAAGTCAAGAAGTAGAGAAACCACAAGACAAGGAATTTACTAATATAATAATGAAGAAAGGACAAAATATGTCACGATTCCTAAAAAGAGCCCAGAAATAAGAAGAGCTATTCCAAAAATGTTAATAAAGGAATACATACCTTTGAAACTAAATTAAAACCAATATATTTAGACCCAGTAACTCAAGTTACAAGATACAATACAATTGAAACTGAATTGTAAACTAGATATAAGTATAATGTATAACAACCCAAAAAGACTACCATAGAGTAGAACCCACTAAAAAGACTACCATAGTGTAGAAAATATAAAGTGTAGTGATGTAACAAAAATTAGAAACTACAGTGAGTGTAGTGAAAAACATAGCTAAAAAATCTATGAAAAAATATTCAATAAAGTGTTAATAATATAAAAGGGCTACCATGAGTGTTTAATAATACTAGTAAAACCATAAGAATCAAAGACAGTCTAAGGACTGACAACATTATTAGTAATATCATGACAACATCATGATAGGATGTGACATATTGCGCAGAAACTCAGCAGTTATCGACTTGTGCCGAGGGAAGGTATCACTCTTTTCTCAAGGATCGACCTGGGTAGCCAATTTAACTAACAACAAGATGCTAGACTCCAGACAACTTCTCGACCACAAAAATAAGGTGAATTACTTGTCAAACTACTCGACAAACAACAAGCCAGTATATCAGAATATGGAGGATGACCTATGGCCACAAAAGATTCAGGAGATACGTGACTTCCAGTGCCACAATACTACCGAGCAATTAGAGGAAAACCAGCTGAATCAATTAATCAAAATATATGAAAAATATCGAGCTGTATTTTCGGACGAACCTGGAAAGATCCGGAACTACCAATGTTCCATACGATTCAGAGAACCGGTAGAATTTAAGAGAAAGTCGTATCCCATAGCACAATCTTTGAAGGAAGCCGTACGCACAGAGATCCAGAATATGATCAGTAAAGATATTATTGAAAGCAGTCAATCGCCATACACTAGCCCAATTGTGGCTATACAAAAGAAAAATGGGAAGGTAAGGCTTTGCCTTGACGCACGTGAGATAAACAAAATGATTATTTACGATCGTACCTCACCTGGCGAAATTGATGAGATATTGAAGAGATTTCACGGAACGAAGTTCATTACTACATGGGATACCGTGTGCGGGTATTGGCAGGTGGAGTTGCACCCAGCAAGCCGGCAATACATGGCGTTCATCTTCGAAGGGCGCAACTATCAGTTTAAGAGGTTGCCCTTCGGGTTGGTGAACTCAGTAGCTGTTTTTGTCGCCTGTATGGATCATATACCCGGACCAGAAGTGCTCCAATTCACGACTGTCTATGTTGATGATCTCCTAATAACATCAACCAATTGGGAAGAACACTGTTACCGTGTGGAGCATGTGTGGAACATATATTAATAAATGTTAAAAATGTCAGAAGAAGGAATGTAACAAATCCTCATAAAAACCAGTGTTAATAAAGAAAAAAAACCCTCAATAAACTATCACAGCTATAAAAAACCATACTATAGTTTGTATGATAATAGTGACTATGCTAACAATGACCACTATTATAAATTATGTAAATGAGACAATTTAAGACAAAAATGATACAGAATTTCAAATGAAAAAGAGAGAAGAAACCAGAATATTTTATAATTTAATCAAAACAAATTAACCAAACTCACAAAGAAAATAATTTGATAAAGATGGAACAATGAAAAAGGACCAACTAAGTAAAAACCAAATAATAAGACCAGAACCCAAAAACCCTGGTACTATTAATGATAATATTGTTGTAATAACCACTGTTATAGTGATAAGTGATAAAGAATTAATTAATGCTATGCCATGAGCAATAAAATAACTCATTGGATACCAAATGTAAGAAAAAATCTAGATAAATGCTAATTACTATGTAAACAAGATGAAATGATGAACTGTATATTATACCACATACCTAAACCACATAATATGGAATAAGCTTTAATAGAAAAGAAGAGTCAAGTGTATTAAAGTATTAATTGATATAAAATATTATGAAGTGAAGAATCTAAGGATGTTTATTTTAGTCAAAAGAGACTACTTTTACTGATTATTTATTTTTATGACTGGATGTAGAAAATGCCATCAGAGATGATAATACCTCTGGGCTCAATTAATTGAAGTATTGGACAGCAGGTATTGAAGCCAAAAGTGCCACTCTGAACTGTTCCAACTCATGTTAGGGAATGTTAGGGAGTAAACATACTGGTGAGGAAGCACCAAATAAGAAAGGATATAAAATGATAAGGTTATACACAAGATTGATGATTACTTATTAATGAAAAAAGGAAACTAATGAAGGAGATTCACATCATCTGAGAGGAAGCAATGGTGGAAAAAGAAGGTATATAAAGTGAAATCATGAAGAAAATATGGTAAATAAAAAGAATTAGTAGTAATTATTTCATCCATACTAAGAGTATGATCTGAACTAATCACTTTTACAGGAAAGCATATGTAGCACAACAGAATTATCACATTAAAATTGTGACTTAATGCAACATAAATAAAGAAGAAAATGTCCATAGTGAGTGAGAATAATAAATTGTTAAACTAAAGAAACTGTACATTAAGTCAATAAAATGTTAATAAGAATAAACAATAACAAAGAAAACTATTGGTCAATATACGAATAACCTACCATATATAAAAACCAAATACACTGTACTCACCGTCTATGGCTTTTTTCCTTGATGTTTTTTCCAGTTTACATGTTTCAAGGCGCTTGCCTCATCATCAGAACTTATAAAATCAATCTATGTCATAAATAATGACATTTTTAATATTTTGACAAATGTCATTATTTATGACATAGATTGATTTTATAAGTTCTGATGATGAGGCAAGCGCCTTGAAACATGTAAACTGGAAAAAACATCAAGGAAAAAAGCCATAGACGGTGAGTACAGTGTATTTGGTTAACAAACACGTGGCTTGGGACTACATTAGGATTTATTCCATTTAAATCAATATATAAAAACCCAATAAACCAGCAGTATACCCAGTAGATTGGGGAAGCAGTAAAGAGGAAAGGAAAGAAAAGAGATAAAAAGGTAAAAACAATTTTAATAAGGGAAATTTTATAAAGTGAAGAAGTAGAGAAACCACAAGACAAAGAATTTACTAATATAATAATGAAGAAAGGACAAAATATGTCACGATTCCTAAAAAGAGCCCAGAAATAAGAAGAGCTATTCCAAAAATGTTAATAAAGGAATACATACCTTTGAAAGTAAATTAAAACCAATATATTTAGACCCAGTAACTTAAGTTACAAGATACAATACAATTGAAACTGAATTGTAAACTAGATATAAGTATAATGTATAACAACCCAAAAAGACTACCATAGAGTAGAACCCACTAAAAAGACTACCATAGTGTAGAAAATATAAAGTGTAGTGATGTAACAAAAATTAGAAACTACAGTGAGTGCAGTGAAAAACATAGCTAAAAAATCTATGAAAAAATATTCAATAAAGTGTTAATAATATAAAAGGGCTACCATGAGTGTAGAATAATACTAGTAAAACCATAAGAATCAAAGACAGTCTAAGGACTGACAACATTATTAGTAATAAGAGTTTTTTAAATTAGATATAAGAAATACTATTACCCATAAAATGTTTTTTAATTACAGTTAAGTAAATTGTGAGAAGGACAATAAATACCAGAGGACAGTTCATAACTGAGGGTAGAACTAATAATAAGATGTTTTTTATTTATTGTTAATCAGATAATATATTAGATATAAGGTGATAATAGATATAAGATGTTTTTAATCACAGTTAAGTTGTTATCAAAAGAAAAATAAATACAAAAGACAGTTAATGACTGACAGTATTACTAGTAATAGGATGTTTTTATTTTTGTTATTAAATTACGTCTAAGGAATAATAAGGATAAGATATTTTTGTTATAACTAAATAAGATAATTAAAAATGATAAGTATAAGATATTTTGTTATCATTGAATGATACTGTTAAAAATAATAGGCATAAGATGTTTTTGTTATAATTAGGTGATATATGAAAAATAGTAGATAATAAGATGTTCTGTTGTCTTCAAAATAATGTTAACTAATTTTCAAGTTTGTCAAGGCAGAGAGGCAAGTAGGAAATAGGAATGTTATAATTTTATTTAAAACTGTAAACCATATAAAAAGTACAAAGCAGATTAGCTAATACACCACTCTAGAAAAACAGACCAGTAATGTAAACCAAAACCATCTATCAGAGAGTCAAACTTAATTAAATAAATTCAATCAAACTACATAATATAAGGAATAGAATTTAATCCATACAACACAAAACTATGAAAATGTAATTAGTACAGATACAAATAATAACGAATGTAATGACAAAGGAAGAAAATTAACTTCTTTTGGAAATAACTAATACTAGGCCTAAAATGGTAATCAACTCAGACTAAAAAGTAAATTAATCAATATTGAAGTGTTATAACAACAAAATTATTAACAACAAATAATAATCATGGAGTGAGTAATATTATTTTATGGAAATATCAGAAAAAACACTTGTAAACCATTTAAATACTAAATTTGTACAAAATATGAGGCCTACAATAAATATCAAAAATTGTAAATTTTAGGCTTATCTGAACTTAAAACAGACCTAGCTATATATCAAATTATGTAAAATTAGTTTAAGAATATTGGTGAATAGTTAGATTTTTGTAAAATTAATAAATAATTGAGTTACAGCAATAAATAGGAAAACTTGTTATGTATATTTAGAGGATGAAACAAATCCAAGACATGTACTTTTATAAAAAGACAATGGGAAGAGGAAAAAGACATTTCATAAATTACCCTAAAACGACGACTTTCAGTCATCCGTCTATTGTTAATCGTGAATGTGAACAGTTGAGAAATTACTGACAGAAGACCGAAAAAGTATAAATTAGTGCAAAAACTGTGAGTGCAGCCTCGAAAAGTGTAACAGAGGTTAACTAAGTAAAAATACCACCAACAGAGAATAATTAACACCAAACTAATCCAGAACAACGGCAAGAACATTATCTGACACGAGCACAAGAAATCAACTGCCATTTTGAGAATATTTTAAACCACATTAGCAGAACACGAATCCAACACATTTGAACACCGAACACTGCACCAGTAAACCATCACGAAACGACATCGCAGAAGAAGGAAGAACACTCCACACCATATTCCAGGAAACCACAGCTTCGCAGAGAAGGGAATACTCATTTATTTCCGAGGGAGAAGATCAAATCGTATCACCATTACATAGCAGAAGGTCGAGGTGACGGCAGCCATACTGAATTTCTAAGCGAGCCCAAGACACAGCCTTCTCGAAGCCAGTGACGTCATTCTGTGACGATTTCATTAATAAAATGATGTTAATTAATTAAGTTGATAATATATAAGCGGAGAAATTTTAAATTCTTAATAAAATCTCACATTGTAAACTAAATCTTATGGCAATCATTTAATAATAATAATATTTAATATAAGTCTAATAATAAAATTAAAGGGGAATGGAATTGTACAGAAAGGGTAAAGCTTATTAATTTATCCTGCATAAACAGGCGCTGACCAGAATTAACTTGTTTTCTGACCCCTAAATAAACTAAGTATTATTGTAAATTTGTTATTATTTAAATAATTAAATATGACCATTGTTACGTACTTTGATAACTTCTGCAACTAAGAATATCACAATTTAATTATTTAATCAAACCGTAGTCCTTTAATTAAAATTATAAACACGGAACTACTTTTATGTTGCCTAGTAATTGTCTTGAGATTACTACTCTCCCCCTTAACTATTTCTGCCACTTGCAATGGAGCGCGCACGCCGTAAGCAGCGTAAAGCGTTGTTTCGCTACGTATATATTTAAAATGTGAAAGGCTTGATTCAATGACTATTTTAAATAAGTAAATTTGTGTGGTGATGACATCTCTCTATATTATAAAATAACGGACTATGTAATTTATACAGTTTTACAACCAAGAAGGTGATAGTCAACTAAGCTATAATCATGTGAAGTGTATAACAGTGAAACAAACTTTCTATCTATGTATTCTAACTACAAGAATTACTAAGAATAACTACAGTCGCCTGAGATGAATGTACCACACCAGAAAGGATTTGACATACTTCTAGAACTTCACCATCACCCCGTATGATAAGGTAACGACTGAACTTCAAGAAACATCAGGAGGACCGAAGAACTAATTCTGCAGCAACTTCAGGAAACACACAGGTGACATGGAGGCTTGTCTTCCATGGTTAAGAGTTACAAAATTATAAACCCCAAAAGACAATTTAAATTATCATGTTAAAGACTTTAAAACTTATGCTTTAAATGTAATAACATTAAAGACTTTAGAAAACTGACATTTTAGGTAACATGTAGTCTAAAATCTAATAACACTAGTTATAGCAAAAAGGTAAAGTTTAAACTAAAAGTTTTGTTGTTTTAGAAGATTAATAAAAAACCATTCTTCAAATGGTTAGAGTTTCAATATTGTACATGGCAAGGTGACCATTATTCATTTAATATATTGAGTCCCGGATCCGTGGAATTAATGAAAAAGGATGTACATCATATGTTGAGGCCCCTTTGTAAAGGAGTAATTTATATATTTAATCATATAGTAAACTATATTGTTTGAGAACTTTCAATAGAGAACTTAATCACCAAATGTAATAAAGAGATGTCATCTGAGTACCGAGTAAACTGAGTGCATAAATCAACAGTCTCCCCTTCCTAATATCTTGCTATAAATTGTTTTATTTGTTGTGATTATTTTCAGTGCTTCACAACGAAGGCAGCCTGTATAATTGGCACATCCAATTATTACTGGTTCCCTAAGTTATAACACAAGAGAAGAGGTTATAAATTGCGCAACTCTGCTTTTCTGCTGTAATTTGCTTATTTTGCTAATGTGCTAATTTTGCGTAAGAAAAAAGAAAGAAGTAATTGCGTCCCGATATCCCACGCACAAAAGCTGTTGATCTATTCACTCATGTATTTCAATATGTGTCAGAGTTTTAAATAAGATAAAAATAATAATTAATATTATAGTAATATAGTATAAATAACTTTATTAGTAAATATAATATGTGTAAAGTAATATTAACATATAATCCAATGTAAACAAACCATGTAGGTACTTGTTAAAAGTCCCATTCATAAACGTGCCACATTCTCGACAATCTCGGACATGTAAGTTTCCTGTTGCCGTTTGTTTAAAATTGTCATAGTTGGTCTCCCCTAAGTTGAGTTAGACAATAAGTCACCCTCCTTCTGTGGTCTATTGTTATAAGAAGCGTGTATTTTCCTGTGTTGAGTAACCGAAGATTCCCCCTTTTGTCGTACGCATATTCATGCCTGTGTGAAATTTCTCTCTCTCGCTCTATGTAAAACGATAAAGGTTGTCATAACATTTTAAGTGTTTATTTGTAAAAAGAAAAGGAGTAAGAATACTATTGATTTATATTTTTATATTTTTGTATAAAAAAAAAGAGGAAGCGTTGTATAGCATTTAATGCAAATAGTAGAATAATTAGTTATAGCCGCTCACGTTACAAAAATGGCTGAATTTAATCCTGATCTATTATTAAAAGATGAGCTATGCTACGAAGCACTTTTATGAGGTCTAAAACACGTGAATGTAACCGTGTCGGAATTACGAAAATCATTACGCCAAACCGGATCAGATACACCCTCGCAGTTAGATAGATTGCATGAACTCGATTATGACGGCGAACGAGAAACCTGTTATGAGAAATATAGGGAACTGATAGTATTATCTCAGAACCTTGAGGACAAGAAATCACCTACGGAATTTTTGCGCGTTACGCAACGTATAGAACATTTAACCCGCCGGTTAAATAATTTATTAAGCTGGCCCGACGTCACCGTAATCCCCGCCGATGTGCAGAAATTTGCGGAGGAGGCATTAAGCCAATTACCCATAATTATCAACGACTTACGACGAAAATCAGACTCATCGAGAATGGAGGAAATTGAGCACTACTTACAAAAATTATATATCTCCCCAGTTCAATCCCCTACTTTAGAACACCCTCTCTCCACCTCGAACCCCGAGTCACCCACTGTATCGAAGATACCACAGAGTCATGAACAATTACCTAGTAGAGAATTAAAAACCCAAACTATGTTAGAACCCCCACCGCCAAATGTTCAGCATACTCGCACTAGTAAATATGCGATTACAAATCCTAATGCAAACACCAATCCTTCGAAAAGTATACCTAACGTATGTTTTAATGTAGACCTCTGCGGAAAGATTTCCCACCCAGTAGAGAAAATAATTAATGATATTCCTTACACCGATGGCTTAAGCATCACGACTCTATTGACTTTTATCAGATATCTACTGCAAATAAAAGATCTACAACTATTGAGCGATTGGCAAATACTGCAGGTCATCTTACCCAAATGTAAACCACCTTTACGAGATCGTGTGCTCGAATCATTAAACTCGACTCTTCCGGTAGAAGAACTTCATACAAATATAATCAAATATTTTATCCCCACTGGAATATATGAGGAGATCAAAAGAAATACCGTACTTCGAGTACAAAGAGCTCAAGAAAGACTGGCCCACTATATCGCAGACATCAGAGAATCTTCACGTCTACTGCAAGTCGACTGGACTGAAAAACAATTGGTCGATACTATATTGGTAGGCTTATCTCCTGAAGAACGCTCCCGTTTAGCTCTAATAAGTAGACCCCTTACTTTCGCTGACCTAGAACAATGTAGTGTGCACTCTTCAAATGTGTGGTATGCAGATCAGCATCGACATGCACCGGTATCCACAACACCACATAGAAACGAAACGCAAGTCCTATCCTCAGATACAAGAAGTCTACGAGAACGACGCCCATTTCGGCGACAACCTATGTTCATGGCCACGGTAAGTCCAAAGAGGCACCACCTAGACACGAAACCAGTGAGACCCCGCGTAAAGAATATATATGCTATAACTGCGGAAAACCTGGACACCTCAGTAGAAACTGTAAACGGAAACCGTATCATCAGAAAACCGATTATCCAAAAAACATGTAAGGCAGGGATATCCGAAGTGTCTTCCGCAGCATCGTGAAAACAGGTAAACCCCTGAGAGACCACAAATTAAAACAAAATACTAATAATAATAACAAAAGAAAATTAGACCCCTATGTTAGGAAATTTATCGATAAATGTAACTCTATTAGTAAATGTGATTACAATAGGTGTGAATTACCGTATATACAAGTTGACATTGGTGTTACGTCCACCCTCGGATTAATTGATTCCGGATCCACGCGAAGTTTAATTAGTCAAGAGCTAGCAAATCAATTATTTAAACACAATTTAGTTAAACGCAGTCAATCAGTAAATATTAGATGCGCTACTGCTAATAAGCAAAACTTAATGATAAAACTTATCATCACTTTTAAAGTAAAAATTAAAAATCTAACGTGGTATTTTCCAATGTTGGTATGCAACGAATTAGGACCCGAATTAATATTGGGAGCTGATTTTATCAGTAAAACAGGAATAATTTTAGACATTCACGAAAAGATATTTTACTTTGGATTCGATCGTTCACGGAAATATAACTTGCATGATAATGCAAATAACAGAGAAAGTACTAGCACCACTTCTACACACATAAAGCATCATGAATCTGAATTAAGTCATCTGGAAAGTAAAGATAGACGGAACATACAGACTTTAATAAAACAATTCTACAACGTCCTCACCCCAAAGTTAGGACTGACGGATCTGATAGAGTACAAAATAAATTTGAGCGACAACAAAGTAATACGTTTAGCCCCATACAAATTATCACCACCAAAAATGGACGTGTTGAGGAACCAAATTAATAAATTGTTAGAACAAGGAGTCATCGAACCCTCTACGTCATCTTATTCATCACCCGCGTTTTTAGTACCCAAAAGTAACGACAAATATAGATTAGTTGTGGACTACAGACAACTAAATAAACGGATAGAATTTGAATCTATACCACTTCCCGACATCCACAGTGCATTTCATTATTTTACTAAAGCAAAAATCTTTACCATTATGGATTTAAATCAGGCATTTCATCAGATACCCCTTTTGGAAGAATCAAAACGTCTTACCGCATTTGCCGTCCCTTTCAACCTGTACCAATTTACAAGGGCACCTTTTGGTATATCCCAAGGTAGTTCTGTATGTAGCAGATTATTAGATAAGTTATTTCATGACATAAAATTTAAATATGTGTATCACTACTTAGATGACATTGTTATCTACAGCGAGTCAATTGAGCAACATCTTAATCATCTACGTGAAGTACTAACCCGATTGGAGAAAGCTGGATTAACCGTAAATCCCAGTAAAGTAAATTTTGCTGTGACACAATTCTCATTTTTAGGTCACATCGTAAAAGCCAACGGAAAGGTAAGCATAGACCCAGAGCGAACCCGTGCCATCAGAGAATTTTTACCGCCGCGGGATGCGAAAGGAATAGCACGATTTTTAGGAATGATAAATTATTTCCATAAGTACATCCCACATCTAGCCGAAATTGCAGCACCGCTAAATACCTTAAGAAAAAAGGGAATTAAATTTGAATGGAATGAGCAACACCAAACCGCATTCGAGAAATTAAAAGAAAGCATAATATCACCCCCCCCCCGTACTACAATTAGCCGACTTTACAAAACCATTTGTAGTGCAGACAGACAGTTCTAGTGTCGCCCTAGGTGCAGTAATATATCAGGAAGTAGATAACTCAAGGTTACCTATTAGTTACGCTTCTCGCACCCTGACTGAGCAAGAAAAGAAATACTCCGCATACGAATTAGAATGTTTAGCTATAGTTTTCGCTTTTGAGAAGTTCAAACCATTTTTAGAACATAAGGAGTTTTTATTAGAAACTGATAATCAAGCGTTATCCTGGCTACTAAATCACCCAAAACAGTTAGGCCGTATCGGAAGATGGGTATTAAGATTAAATTGTTTTAAATTTAAAGTACAACATATTAGAGGCACCCAAAACGTAGTTGCCGATACACTGTCACGTATGTTCCAGCCTAGTAGTAATACTTACGAAAACAAGAGTAGAGAAACGCCGATTATTAATACGTTAATTACCGAATTTCCTCTTGCATTTACGGATTTAGCCCAGTATCAACAACGTGACCCACGTTTGAGTCCAATTATTGAACAACTTGAAAAAGGAAGTAAGTCCGAGAAATACATATTAAGTAGGAGAGTATTATGTTGTAGAATAGCGAACGGAAAATATCTACGAATAATTGCCCCGGATATTATTAAACCTATGCTGATGGAATATTATCACTCTTCCACCATTGGAGCACATATGGGAATAAATAAAACCATACACCGAATTCGTAAAGAATATCACTGGGAAAATATGAACAGTGAGATCGCAAATTTTGTGAAAAGGTGTAAGTTGTGTGCACTCAGCAAACCAGCGAGAAACAGCCAAATAAGTCAATTAATCTCAGAGATTCCTGCTACCCCGTTCTCCAAAATTTATTTAGACTTTTCAGGACCCTACCCGCGTTCCAAATCAGGAAATACAATGTTACTAATTTGTGCAGACTCTTTTAGCAAATTCGTCTGGATGTACCCCATGCGGCGAGCCTTAGCTACAACCACAGTAAGTATTTTACAGGATAGATTATTTAAAGAATTCGGTATTCCTGTCCATCTAGTGTCGGATAACGGACCACAGTTTAAGTCCAAGGAATTCAGGAACATGTGTTTCAAACTAGGTATAGAACACATTACCACTACAGAGTATCGTCCGCAAGGTAATATAGCTGAGAGGTATTTGCGAAACCTAAAATCTGCTTTAATTGCCTACCATGCTAACGACCATACTTCTTGGGACCAGAACTTATCCTGGATACAGTTCGCCTTTAATTCTGCATATCATGAAGGACATAAGTCTACCCCATTTGAATTATTGTTCAAGTATAAACCTAACCACCCATTATCCACTAAGTGGAAAATACATGAATTGTTACCCCTTGAAATTAGGGATAAAAATATTAGGAAAATATGGAATGAAGCACGCACTAATTTACGAACAAACTTAGCGAAATCAAGGAAATATCACGTGTGAAATAAGAATAATAATGAAGTAAAGTACCAAATCGGTAACTTAGTTATGTGTAAAACACATCCTACGAGTAGTGCAATAGATAAGACCACTTCCAAGCTATCATACCGATGGTGCGGTCCTTATCAAATTCACAAATATTTAACTCTAGTAACCGTAGCACTGTATGAACCCTCTACTCAAAAATATGTACGAAGGACACATATTTCGCAGATAAAACATTATCACGACGAAGGAAATGGTAGAGTGCAAGTTAAATAAATAAAAAAAAAAAAGGAAGGAATATGTTTTGTACTCAACTGCAAAGAAGTACTTGAGTAACATTTAGCTAGCTAATGGTATAAATAGGTACGAGGCCTGATCACCCTTGAATCCTATTCTTCGAAAGTAGAGCAAAGTAAGAAGTCAGCTGACAGCAAATATGAGGAATAATTAAGTAACAAATTACTTAATGAGTAATTCTATAACTAGAATAACTCCCAACTAAAGAAAAACCCGGTAGTAGTCATAAGTAGTAGTGTTAAGAAAATTTAGAATGTTAACAATATGTTTTTATAATGTGTGAATTTTATGTAGTATTAGAATTAGTCTGTAAAGTATGATATGTAGATAGTAAGAATAAGCAATTCGAGACTGACTTGTGCAACGCATAATTACATACAGAGAAAAACGGGTGAGAGAAATTACACATGGAAATCCCTAACATACTCCCGGTATATTCCAAAAAAAAATTAAACCGGAGTCTGTGGCTAAAGCGGCGGAGTATGTGACGATTTCATTAATAAAATTATGTTAATTAATTAAGTTGATAATATATAAGCGGAGAAATTTTAAATTCTTAATAAAATCTCACATTGTAAACTAAATCTTATGGCAATCATTTAATAATAATAATATTTAATATAAGTCTAATAATAAAATTAAAGGGGAATGGAATTGTACAGAAAGGGTAAAGCTTATTAATTTATCCTGCATAAACAGGCGCTGACCAGAATTAACTTGTTTTCTGACCCCTAAATAAACTAAGTATTATTGTAAATTTGTTATTATTTAAATAATTAAATATGACCATTGTTACGTACTTTGATAACTTCTGCAACTAAGAATATCACTATTTAATTATTTAATCAAACCGTAGTCCTTTAATTAAAATTATAAACACGGAACTACTTTTATGTTGCCTAGTAATTGTCTTGAGATTACTACTCTCCCCCTTAACTATTTCTGCCACTTGCAATGGAGCGCGCACGCCGTAAGCAGTGTAAAGCGTTGTTTCGCTACGTATATATTTAAAATGTGAAAGGCTTGATTCAATGACTATTTTAAATAAGTAAATTTGTGTGGTGATGACATCTCTCTATATTATAAAATAACAGACTATGTAATTTATACAGTTTTACAACCAAGAAGGTGATAGTCAACTAAGCTATAATCATGTGAAGTGTATAACAGTGAAACAAACTTTCTATCTATGTATTCTAACTACAAGAATTACTAAGAATAACTACAGTCACCTGAGATGAATGTACCACACCAGAAAGGATTTGACATACTTCTAGAACTTCACCATCACAGTATGATAAGGTAACGACTGAACTTCAAGAAACATCAGGAGGACCGAAGAACTAATTCTGCAGCAACTTCAGGAAACACACAGGTGACATGGAGGCTTGTCTTCCATGGTTAAGAGTTACAAAATTATAAACCCCAAAAGACAATTTAAATTATCATGTTAAAGACTTTAAAACTTATGCTTTAAATGTAATAACATTAAAGACTTTAGAAAACTGACATTTTAGGTAACATGTAGTCTAAAATCTAATAACACTAGTTATAGCAAAAAGGTAAAGTTTAAACTAAAAGTTTTGTTGTTTTAGAAGATTAATAAAAAACCATTCTTCAAATGGTTAGAGTTTCAATATTGTACATGGCAAGGTGACCATTATTCATTTAATATATTGAGTCCCGGATCCGTGGAATTAATGAAAAAGGATGTACATCATATGTTGAGGCCCCTTTGTAAAGGAGTAATTTATATATTTAATCATATAGTAAACTATATTGTTTGAGAACTTTCAATAGAGAACTTAATCACCAAATGTAATAAAGAGATGTCATCTGAGTACCGAGTAAACTGAGTGCATAAATCAACAGTCTCCCCTTCCTAATATCTTGCTATAAATTGTTTTATTTGTTGTGATTATTTTCAGTGCTTCACAACGAAGGCAGCCTGTATAATTGGCAAATCCAATTATTACTGGTTCCCTAAGTTATAACTCAAGAGAAGAGGTTATAATTCGACGAATGGTTCGATTTTACTTTTAATAATTGACAATTTACATAATAATATTGTTTTTTCAGCCATAACACTTTATTTTAAAAATAGCTGTAAGCATTGTATCTTGTTCCTTGTCCTCTCTGACCATTTCAACAGTTAAAAGAATCCTAATTAATTAATCTTGTAAACATATATTTTGTCAATTTTGTTCGCTACCGACTTGAGCAAATATCAACCAATGCCTGGTACACGCGCAGCCAGAATGGCGCACAATTTCAAATGTTAATAAATGAACATAATTATTCAGTTACAAGAGTTTGTATTTATTTGTATAGTAAATGCTAGTTATTCTTTTCTTCAAAAAAATAATTTAGAGTGATAAAAGTAATATTGAGAAGAAGAAGAAGAAGAAGAAGAGCAAAGTCAGAAGAGAGAATTAATAGATCTAACTACACAATTAAATTATTAATAGAAACAAATATTGTCAGAACACAAGATCTTACTTATTTAATTGGAAGTAATTATAAACATACACTTAATTAATTATTAATTAATTTAATTAAATTAATTTAAAAAAAAAATTTTTTTTATAACTAACGAAAATTTTTACTCAGCAATACATTACACTTTATTATACATTATTTACACTACTTAATTTTTATATTTGAATTAGGTTTAATATAGCTAAATTCTTTCTATCTTTAGCTATATTTATATATATTTGTAGATTTTACTACAACACAGATCAACTTCACTACACCATATAAACAATTTACAGTGATAATTGGAATACCCATTGATCATTAATACAGTGTATTAATGAGATACAGTGTATGCTGTAACTCTACGAACTTGTTGACAATAAATATACGATATACGATATATGTTAAACGTATAGACACTGTTTTCAAAAGTCGGGCGCCATCTTGATTACATATGTTTTAGTAGCTTTGTCATTTTACTTACCATTGCTAAACACTATAGGGCAGGAATTCGTTACACAAATTGCAGAAATTGAGGGTATTTCTGTTCCCATAATGATAGACACTGGAGCAAATGTCTCTATAATAAATCATAATGAGTTGGACCGGATACAGCAGGAATGCCACAAAAACTTACCGGTACTACCTATTAATAATATTGTGCTTGTAGGAGCTACCGGCCGACAGAACAAAACCATAAGAAAACAGGTATCCCTAAGTGTCAACAGTCAGGGCACTAGTGTGGATATGATATTTCTTGTTGCAGCCGGATTACCTTTAACATCATGATAGGATGTGACATATTGCGCAGAAACTCAGCAGTTATCGACTTGTGCCGAGGGAAGGTATCACTCTTTTCTGAAGGATCGACCTGGGTAGCCAATTTAACTAACAACAAGATGTTAGACTCCAGACAACTTCTCGACCACAAAAATAAGGTGAATTACTTGTCAAACTACTCGACAAACAACAAGCCAGTACATCAGAATATGGAGGATGACCTATGGCCACAAAAGATTCAGGAGATACGTGACTTCCAGTGCCACAATACTACCGAGCAATTAGAGGAAAACCAGCTGAATCAATTAATCAAAATATATGAAAAATATTGAGCTGTATTTTCGGACGAACCTGGAAAGATCCAGAACTACCAATGTTCCATACGATTCAGAGAACCGGTAGAATTTAAGAGAAAGTCGTATCCCATAGCACAATCTTTGAAGGAAGCCGTACGCACAGAGATCCAGAATATGATCAGTAAAGATATTATCGAAAGCAGTCAATCGCCATACACTAGCCCAATTGTGGCTATACAAAAGAAAAATGGGAAGGTAAGGCTTTGCCTTGACGCACGTGAGATAAACAAAATGATTATTAACGATCGTACCTCACCTGGTGAAATTGATGAGATATTGAAGAGATTTCACGGAACGAAGTTCATTACTACATGGGATACCGTGTGCGGGTATTGGCAGGTGGAGTTGCACCCAGCAAGCCGGCAATACATGGCGTTCATCTTCGAAGGGCGCAACTATCAGTTTAAGAGGTTGCCCTTCGGGTTGGTGAACTGAGTAGCTGTTTTTGTCGCCTGTATGGATCATATACCCGGACCAGAAGCGCTCCAATTCACGACTGTCTATGTTGATGATCTCCTAATAACATCAACCAATTGGGAAGAACACTGTTACCGTGTGGAGCATGTCTTGAAGAAGCTGGCTGAGAATAATGTTACCCTTAAACTAGACAAGTCCAAGCTTATAGCTAAAGAAGTGCAATTCTTGGGTTTCCAGTTAAACAGTCAAGGAATAACACCATCAACAGAAAAAGTAGACGCCATACAACGATTCCCTATACCAAAAAACAGAAGGCAACTACAATCATTTTTAGGCCTGTGTAACTACTATAGGAAGTTCCAAAATAATTATTCCGAACTGACGGCCCGATTCCAGTACCAGTTATCGTCCAAGAATAAGTGGCGATGGGGTCAAGAACAAGACGAAACCTTCAAATCAATTAAGGAGAAGTTCTTAGAAGCAGTAATGCTCAACCATCCAGATTTTAACCGACCCTTCTTTCTAAACTGTGACGCTAGTAACATTAGCTTGGGATCAACACTGTACCAAGAAGACGAAAGTGGAAACCATCTAGTAGTGAGCTTTGCTAGCAGAACCCTTAACCAGTGTGAAAAGAGCTACAACGTGACGGAAAAGGAACTGCTAAGTGTAGTCTTTGCCTGTGGGAAGTTTCGGATGTATATCCTCGGATATCCAGTGACCATTCGAACAGATCACAAATCTATATCATTTCTGAGAAGATGCAAGTTAAGCCATGGTAGATTGACCAGATGGGTACTTGCCCTGCAGGAATATGATATACAGTGGGAGTATGTTCCTGGAAGTAAAAATGTAGTAGCCGACGTGTTGTCGAGAGTAAATCTGGAAGAACAAACGTTCGAAGGCGAAAAGGAGAGCATCTCGAAGATTTATAATATTATTAAGGACAGATCCGATCTAGAAAAGATAGTGCAGGACATCAGCAAACACCAGCAGTCCGACCTGAAGTTAAACCACATTAAACTTCGTCTCTCCAGCCAAGATAACATAATAACCAAGTTTTATTGTGTACATAACGAAATATTATTCATCAAAACATCCCTTGATGAGGAGGTATGGAAGATCATGATCCCTACTAGAATCGAGAAGGATATCATCCTGGACTATCATCTACGATACGGTCACATGGGAGCCATGAAGGTGATCAAGGCGATAGAAGAGAACTGCCATATAAAAATATAAATAGAAAGACGAGAAACTACCTCAAAACCTGTCTGATATGTCAATTGGTGAAAACCAACAATGAGAGACAAGAGGGTATGATGATACCAATTACCTCACAAGCCAAACTGGAAAAGGTCTTTCTGGACATCTGTGGTCCATTTCCCCGCAGTGGCGGATGCCACCGATACAAATACATTATTATCATGATGGATCACTTCACAAAATTCACAAAACTGTACCCGGTGAACAGAGCCACCACTTTGAAGACTCTAGGAGTAATAACAAACCATTACATTCCAGAGATAGGGAGCCCGGCATCCATAATCACAGACCATGGAACGCAATTTAAGGGTAGGAGGTGGAAAAACACTCTAAATACGTTAGGAATTAAGACGTACAAGACATCTGTCTACCACCCCAGCAGTAATCCAGCGGAGAGGGTACTGCGAGAAGTCGGAAGAATATTACGGACTTATTGCCATAATCAACAAAGGAAGTGGCAAGAATATTTATTAGCTACTGAAGAATTCCTTAATTTGGCATATCACCCCACTATAGGTACCACGCCATACACGGCAATGTATGAAAAACCGCCTCCAAGAGAAATACAAGACATAATAGAATTCCCCATGAGTCAAGAATACAAGTTCAATCAAATCAGGTTCTACAATAAATTGGCAGAAGACCAGGAAAGGCGCAAGAACAAGTACCAAAAGGCGATTAAGAAAATAATAAGCTACGAAGTCGGAGAAAAGGTACTACTAAAAAACAGGGAATTACCCAGTACTTTGGAAGGCATTACCAAAAAGTTGTTACTGCTGTATACCGGCCCATACCTGATTATTAAAAACAATAATAACAATACGTATGTATTAAAGGATATCATTTCAAATAAAGTAAAAGGAACTTATAATCAATTATCAATTAAAAAATATATAGAGGAGAGATGAAAATTTCAAAATTCAAAAAATTTGTAAGAACAACTTACACTGATTATTCGAAAAACTATTATGAATGAAAAAAGAATTTAGTTAGATAAAAATTACTAAATTCAAAACATTTGTAAGAACAACTTACACCAAACATTCGAAGAATTATGAATAAATAAAAAGAATTTTGTTAGATAAAAATTTCAAAATTCTAAAAAATAGTAAGTACAACTTACACTAATCATTAGAAAAACCATTATGAAGAATAAAAAAGAATTTTGATGAATGAAAATTTCAAAATTCAAAAAATCTGTAAGAACAACTTACACCAAATGATTCGAATAACTATTATGAAGAAACAAAAGGAATTTTGATGAACAAAAATTTCAAAATTCTAAAAAATAGTAAGGACAACTTACACTGATTATTCGAAAAACTATTATGAATGAAAAAAGAATTTTGTTAATTTCAAAATTCTAAAAAATAGTAAGTACAACTTACACTAATCATTAGAAAAACCATTATGAAGAATAAAAAACAATTTTGATGAACAAAAATTTCAAAATTCGAAAAAATAGTAAGTACAACTTACACTAATCATTAGAAAAACCTTATTATGAAGAGAAAAAAAAAGAATTTTGATGAACAAAAATTTCAAAATTCAGAACATTAATAAGTACAACTTACACCAAAATATTTGAAAAACTATTATGAATAAGAAAGAATTTAGTTGAATAAAAATATCTAAAGTTAAAAAATAGTAAGTACAACTCATACGAATGATGAGAAATAACTCTTAAATATGAAAAGAGATTTTGTAAGAAAGAGATACAAAATTCTAAAAAAGGAAGAACAAATCACACTCATAATTTGAGTGAACTCTTACATAAAAGAATTTGAAGGTAAATGGAGTACAAATGTATAAACTCCCTCTCAAACTCTCCAGAGACCCAAAACAAAAAAGAACAGGTTCCAGTAAACAAAGAGAACAACCAATGTTAAACAATTGGATAATTTAATGTTACCAGAACAATATATTAATAAATGTTAAAAATGTCAGAAGAAGGAATGTAACAAATCCTCATAAAAACCATTGTTAATAAAGAAAAAAAACCCTCAATAAACTATCACAGCTATAAAAAACCATACTATAGTTTGTATGATAATAGTGACTATGCTAACAATGACCACTATTATAAATTATGTAAATGAGACAATTTAAGACAAAAATGATACAGAATTTCAAATGAAAAAGAGAGAAGAAACCATAATATTTTATAATTTAATCAAAACAAATTAACCAAACTCACAAAGAAAATAATTTGATAAAGATGGAACAATGAAAAAGGACCAACTAAGTAAAAACCAAATAATAAGACCAGAACCTAAAAACCCTGGTACTATTAATGATAATATTGTTGTAATAACCACTGTTATAGTGATAAGTGATAAAGAATTAATTAATGTTATGCCATGAGCAATAAAATAACTCATTGGATACCAAATGGAAGAAAAAATCTAGATAAATGCTAATTACTATCTAAACAAGATGAAATGATGAACTGTATATTATACCACATACCTAAACCACATAATATGGAATAAGCTTTAATAGAAAAGAAGAGTCAAGTGTATTAAAGTATTAATTGATATAAAATATAATGAAGTGAAGAATCTAAGAATGTTTATTTTAGTCAAAAGAGACTACTTTTACTGATTATTTATTTTTATGACTGGATGTAGAAAATGCCATCAGTCTTATATTTTGAGCAGAGATGATAATACCTCTGGGCTCAATTAATTGAAGTATTGGACAGCAATGATTGAAGCCAAAAGTGCCACTCTGAACTGTTTCAACTCATGTTAGGGAATGTTAGGGAGTAAACATACTGGTGAGGAAGCACCAAATAAGAAAGGATATAAAATGATAGGTTATACACAAGACTGATGATTACTTATTAATGAAAAAAGGAAACTAATGAAGGAGATACACATCATCTGAGAGGAAGCAATGGTGGAAAAAGAAGGTATATAAAGTGAAATCATGAAGAAAATATGGTAAATAAAAAGAATTAGTAGTAATTATTTCATCCATACTAAGAGTATGATCTGAACTAATCACTTTTACAGGAGAGCATATGTAGCACAACAAAAGTATCACATTAAAATTGTGACTTAATGCAACATAAATAAAGAAGAAAATGTCCATAGTGAGTGAGAATAATAAATTGTTAAACTAAAGAAACTGTACATTAAGTCAATAAAATGTTAATAAGAATAAACAATAACAAAGAAAACTATTGGTCAATATACGAATAACCTACCGTATATAAAAACCCAATAAACCAGCAGTATACCCAGTAGATTGGGGAAGCAGTAAAGAGGAAAGGAAAGAAAAGAGATAAAAAGGTAAAAACAATTTTAATAAGGGAAATTTTATAAAGTCAAGAAGTAGAGAAACCACAAGACAAGGAATTTACTAATATAATAATGAAGAAAGGACAAAATATGTCACGATTCCTAAAAAGAGCCCAGAAATAGGAAGAGCTATTCCAAAAATGTTAATAAAGGAATACATACCTTTGAAACTAAATTAAAACCAATATATTTAGACCCAGTAACTCAAGTTACAAGATACAATACAATTGAAACTGAATTGTAAACTAGATATAAGTATAATGTATAACAACCCAAAAAGACTACCATAGAGTAGAACCCACTAAAAAGACTACCATAGTGTAGAAAATATAAAGTGTAGTGATGTAACAAAAATTAGAAACTACAGTGAGTGTAGTGAAAAACATAGCTAAAAAATCTATGAAAAAATATTCAATAAAGTGTTAATAATATAAAAGGGCTACCATGAGTGTTTAATAATACTAGTAAACCATAAGAATCAAAGACAGTCTAAGGACTGACAACATTATTAGTAATATCATGACAACATCATGATAGGATGTGACATATTGCGCAGAAACTCAGCAGTTATCGACTTGTGCCGAGGGAAGGTATCACTCTTTTCTCAAGGATCGACCTGGGTAGCCAATTTAACTAACAACAAGATGCTAGACTCCAGACAACTTCTCGACCACAAAAATAAGGTGAATTACTTGTCAAACTACTCGAAAACAACAAGCCAGTATATCAGAATATGGAGGATGACCTATGGCCACAAAAGATTCAGGAGATACGTGACTTCCAGTGCCACAATACTACCGAGCAATTAGAGGAAAACCAGCTGAATCAATTAATCAAAATATATGAAAAATATCGAGCTGTATTTTCGGACGAACCTGGAAAGATCCGGAACTACCAATGTTCCATACGATTCAGAGAACCGGTAGAATTTAATAGAAAGTCGTATCCCATAGCACAATCTTTGAAGGAAGCCGTATGCACAGAGATCCAGAATATGATCAGTAAAGATATTATCGAAAGCAGTCAATCGCCATACACTAGCCCAATTGTGGCTATACAAAAGAAAAATGGGAAGGTAAGGCTTTGCCTTGACGCACGTGAGATAAACAAAATGATTATTAACGATTGTACCTCACCTGGCGAAATTGATGAGATATTGAAGAGATTTCACGGAACGAAGTTCATTACTACATGGGATACCGTGTGCGGGTATTGGCAGGTGGAGTTGCACCCAGCAAGCCGGCAATACATGGCGTTCATCTTCGAAGGGCGCAACTATCAGTTTAAGAGGTTGCCCTTCGGGTTGGTGAACTCAGTAGCTGTTTTTGTCGCCTGTATGGATCATATACCCGGACCAGAAGTGCTCCAATTCACGACTGTCTATGTTGATGATCTCCTAATAACATCAACCAATTGGGAAGTACACTGTTACCGTGTGGAGCATGTGTGGAACATATATTAATAAATGCTAAAAATGTCAGAAGAAGGAATGTAACAAATCCTCATAAAAACCAGTGTTAATAAAGAAAAAAAACCCTCAATAAACTATCACAGCTATAAAAAACCATACTATAGTTTGTATGATAATAGTGACTATGCTAACAATGACCACTATTATAAATTATGTAAATGAGACAATTTAAGACAAAAATGATACAGAATTTCAAATGAAAAAGAGAGAAGAAACCAGAATATTTTATAATTTAATCAAAACAAATTAACCAAACTCACAAAGAAAATAATTTGATAAAGATGGAACAATGAAAAAGGACCAACTAAGTAAAAACCAAATAATAAGACCAGAACCCAAAAACCCTGGTACTATTAATGATAATATTGTTGTAATAACCACTGTTATAGTGATAAGTGATAAAGAATTAATTAATGCTATGCCATGAGCAATAAAATAACTCATTGGATACCAAATGTAAGAAAAAATCTAGATAAATGCTAATTACTATGTAAACAAGATGAAATGATGAACTGTATATTTTACCACATACCTAAACCACATAATATGGAATAAGCTTTAATAGAAAAGAAGAGTCAAGTGTATTAAAGTATTAATTGATATAAAATATTATGAAGTGAAGAATCTAAGGATGTTTATTTTAGTCAAAAGAGACTACTTTTACTGATTATTTATTTTTATGACTGGATGTAGAAAATGCCATCAGAGATGATAATACCTCTGGGCTCAATTAATTGAAGTATTGGACAGCAGGGATTGAAGCCAAAAGTGCCACTCTGAACTGTTCCAACTCATGTTAGGGAATGTTAGGGAGTAAACATACTGGTGAGGAAGCACCAAATAAGAAAGGATATAAAATGATAAGGTTATACACAAGATTGATGATTACTTATTAATGAAAAAAGGAAACTAATGAAGGAGATTCACATCATCTGAGAGGAAGCAATGGTGGAAAAAGAAGGTATATAAAGTGAAATCATGAAGAAAATATGGTAAATAAAAAGAATTAGTAGTAATTATTTCATCCATACTAAGAATATGATCTGAACTAATCACTTTTACAGGAGAGCATATGTAGCACAACAAAATTATCACATTAAAATTGTGACTTAATGCAACATAAATAAAGAAGAAAATGTCCATAGTGAGTGAGAATAATAAATTGTTAAACTAAAGAAACTGTACATTAAGTCAATAAAATGTTAATAAGAATAAACATTAACAAAGAAAACTATTGGTCAATATACGAATAACCTACCATATATAAAAACCCAATAAACCAGCAGTATACCCAGTAGATTGGGGAAGCAGTAAAGAGGAAAGGAAAGAAAAGAGATAAAAAGGTAAAAACAATTTTAATAAGGGAAATTTTATAAAGTCAAGAAGTAGAGAAACCACAAGACAAGGAATTTACTAATATAATAATGAAGAAAGGACAAAATATGTCACGATTCCTAAAAAGAGCCCAGAAATAAGAAGAGCTATTCCAAAAATGTTAATAAAGGAATACATACCTTTGAAACTAAATTAAAACTAATATATTTAGACCCAGTAACTCAAGTTACAAGATACAATACAATTGAAACTGAATTGTAAACTAGATATAAGTATAATGTATAACAACCCAAAAAGACTACCATAGAGTAGAACCCACTAAAAAGACTACCATAGTGTAGAAAATATAAAGTGTAGTGATGTAACAAAAATTAGAAACTACAGTGAGTGTAGTGAAAAACATAGCTAAAAAATCTATGAAAAAATATTCAATAAAGTGTTAATAATATAAAAGGGCTACCATGAGTGTAGAATAATACTAGTAAAACCATAAGAATCAAAGACAGTCTAAGGACTGACAACATTATTAGTAATAAGAGTTTTTTAAATTAGATATAAGAAATACTATTACCCATAAAATGTTTTTTAATTACAGTTAAGTAAATTGTGAGAAGGACAATAAATACCAGAGGACAGTTCATAACTGAGGGTAGAACTAATAATAAGATGTTTTTTATTTATTGTTAATCAGATAATATATTAGATATAAGGTGATAATAGATATAAGATGTTTTTAATCACAGTTAAGTTGTTATCAAAAGAAACATAAATACAAAAGACAGTTAATGACTGACAGTATTACTAGTAATAGGATGTTTTTATTTTTGTTATTAAATTATGTCTAAGGAATAATAAGGATAAGATATTTTTGTTATAACTAAATAAGATAATTAAAAATGATAAGTATAAGATATTTTGTTATCATTGAATGATACTGTTAAAAATAATAGGCATAAGATGTTTTTGTTATAATTAGGTGATATATGAAAAATAGTAGATAATAAGATGTTCTGTTGTCTTCAAAATAATGTTAACTAATTTTCAAGTTTGTCAAGGCAGAGAGGCAAGTAGGAAATAGGAATGTTATAACTTTATTTAAAACTGTAAACCATATAAAAAGTACAAAGCAGATTAGCTAATACACCACTCTAGAAAAACAGACCAGTAATGTAAACCAAAACCATCTATCAGAGAGTCAAACTTAATTAAATAAATTCAATCAAACTACATAATATAAGGAATAGAATTTAATCCATACAACACAAAACTATGAAAATGTAATTAGTACAGATACAAATAATAACGAATGTAATGACAAAGGAAGAAAATTAACTTCTTTTGGAAATAACTAATACTAGGCCTAAAATGGTAATCAACTCAGACTAAAAAGTAAATTAATCAATATTGAAGTGTTATAACAACAAAATTATTAACAACAAATAATAATCATGGAGTGAGTAATATTATTTCATGGAAATATCATAAAAAACACTTGTAAACCATTTAAATACTAAATTTGTACAAAATATGAGGCCTACAATAAATATCAAAAATTGTAAATTTTAGGCTTATCTGAACTTAAAACAGACCTAGCTATATATCAAATTATGTAAAATTAGTTTAAGAATATTGGTGAATAGTTAGATTTTTGTAAAATTAATAAATAATTGAGTTACAGCAATAAATAGGAAAACTTGTTATGTATATTTAGAGGATGAAACAAATCCAAGACATGTACTTTTATAAAAAGACAATGGGAAGAGGAAAAAGACATTTCATAAATTACCCTAAAACGACGACTTTCAGTCATCCGTCTATTGTTAATCGTGAATGTGAACAGTTGAGAAATTACTGACAGAAGACCGAAAAAGTATAAATTAGTGCAAAAACTGTGAGTGCAGCCTCGAAAAGTGTAATAGAGGTTAACTAAGTAAAAATACCACCAACAGAGAATAATTAACACCAAACTAATCCAGAACAACGGCAAGAACATTATCTGACACGAGCACAAGAAATCAACTGCCATTTTGAGAATATTTTAAACCACATTAGCAGAACACGAATCCAACACATTTGAACACCGAACACTGCACCAGTAAACCATCACGAAACGACATCGCAGAAGAAGGAAGAACACTCCACACCATATTCCAGGAAACCACAGCTTCGCAGAGAAGGGAATACTCATTTATTTCCGAGGGAGAAGATCAAATCGTATCAGCATTACATAGCAGAAGGTCGAGGTGACGGCAGCCATACTGAATTTCTAAGCGAGCCCAAGACACAGCCTTCTCGAAGCCAGTGACATCATTCTGTGACGATTTCATTAATAAAATGATGTTAATTAATTAAGTTGATAATATATAAGCGGAGAAATTTTAAATTCTTAATAAAATCTCACATTGTAAACTAAATCTTATGGCAATCATTTAATAATAATAATATTTAATATAAGTCTAATAATAAAATTAAAGGGGAATGGAATTGTACAGAAAGGGTAAAGCTTATTAATTTATCCTGCATAAACAGGCGCTGACCAGAATTAACTTGTTTTCTGACCCCTAAATAAACTAAGTATTATTGTAAATTTGTTATTATTTAAATAATTAAATATGACCATTGTTACGTACTTTGATAACTTCTGCAACTAAGGATATCACTATTTAATTATTTAATCAAACCGTAGTCCTTTAATTAAAATTATAAACACAGAACTACTTTTATGTTGCCTAGTAATTGTCTTGAGATTACTACTCTCCCCCTTAACTATTTCTGCCACTTGCAATGGAGCGCGCACGCCGTAAGCAGCGTAAAGCGTTGTTTCGCTACGTATATATTTAAAATGTGAAAGGCTTGATTCAATGACTATTTTAAATAAGTAAATTTGTGTGGTGATGACATCTCTCTATATTATAAAATAACGGACTATGTAATTTATACAGTTTTACAACCAAGAAGGTGATAGTCAACTAAGCTATAATCATGTGAAGTGTATAACAGTGAAACAAACTTTCTATCTATGTATTCTAACTACAAGAATTACTAAGAATAACTACAGTCGCCTGAGATGAATGTACCACACCAGAAAGGATTTGACATACTTCTAGAACTTCACCATCACAGTATGATAAGGTAACGACTGAACTTCAAGAAACATCAGGAGGACCGAAGAACTAATTCTGCAGCAACTTCAGGAAACACACAGGTGACATGGAGGCTTGTCTTCCATGGTTAAGAGTTACAAAATTATAAACCCCAAAAGACAATTTAAATTATCATGTTAAAGACTTTAAAACTTATGCTTTAAATGTAATAACATTAAAGACTTTAGAAAACTGACATTTTAGGTAACATGTAGTCTAAAATCTAATAACACTAGTTATAGCAAAAAGGTAAAGTTTAAACTAAAAGTTTTGTTGTTTTAGAAGATTAATAAAAAACCATTCTTCAAATGGTTAGAGTTTCAATATTGTACATGGCAAGGTGACCATTATTCATTTAATATATTGAGTCCCGGATCCGTGGAATTAATGAAAAAGGATGTACATCATATGTTGAGGCCCCTTTGTAAAGGAGTAATTTATATATTTAATCATATAGTAAACTATATTGTTTGAGAACTTTCAATAGAGAACTTAATCACCAAATGTAATAAAGAGATGTCATCTGAGTACCGAGTAAACTGAGTGCATAAATCAACAGTCTCCCCTTCCTAATATCTTGCTATAAATTGTTTTATTTGTTGTGATTATTTTCAGTGCTTCACAACGAAGGCAGCCTGTATAATTGGCACATCCAATTATTACTGGTTCCCTAAGTTATAACACAAGAGAAGAGGTTATAAATTGCGCAACTCTGCTTTTCTGCTGTAATTTGCTTATTTTGCTAATGTGCTAATTTTGCGTAAGAAAAAAGAAAGAAGTAATTGCGTCCCGATATCCCACGCACAAAAGCTGTTGATCTATTCACTCATGTATTTCAATATGTGTCAGAGTTTTAAATAAGATAAAAATAATAATTAATATTATAGTAATATAGTATAAATAACTTTATTAGTAAATATAATATGTGTAAAGTAATATTAACATATAATCCAATGTAAACAAACCATGTAGGTACTTGTTAAAAGTCCCATTCATAAACGTGCCACATTCTCGACAATCTCGGACATGTAAGTTTCCTGTTGCCGTTTGTTTAAAATTGTCATAGTTGGTCTCCCCTAAGTTGAGTTAGACAATAAGTCACCCTCCTTCTGTGGTCTATTGTTATAAGAAGCGTGTATTTTCCTGTGTTGAGTAACCGAAGATTCCCCCTTTTGTCGTACGCATATTCATGCCTGTGTGAAATTTCTCTCTCTCGCTCTATGTAAAACGATAAAGGTTGTCATAACATTTTAAGTGTTTATTTGTAAAAAGAAAAGGAGTAAGAATACTATTGATTTATATTTTTATATTTTTGTATAAAAAAAAAAGAGGAAGCGTTGTATAGCATTTAATGCAAATAGTAGAATAATTAGTTATAGCCGCTCACGTTACAAAAATGGCTGAATTTAATCCTGATCTATTATTAAAAGATGAGCTATGCTACGAAGCACTTTTACGAGGTCTAAAACACGTGAATGTAACCGTGTCAGAATTACAAAAATCATTACGCCAAACCGGATCAGATACACCCTTGCAGTTAGATAGATTGCGTGAACTCGATTATGACGGCGAACGAGAAACCTGTTATGCGAAATATAGGGAACTGATAGTATTATCTCAGAACCTTGAGGACAAGAAATCACCTACGGAATTTTTGCGCGTTACGCAACGTATAGAACATTTAACCCGCCGGTTAAATAATTTATTAAGCTGGCCCGACGTCACCGTAATCCCCGCCGATGTGCAGAAATTTGCGGAGGAGGCATTAAGCCAATTACCCATAATTATCAACGACTTACGACGAAAATCAGACTCATCGAGAATGGAGGAAATTGAGCACTACTTACAAAAATTATATATCTCCCCAGTTCAATCCCCTACTTTAGAACACCCTCTCTCCACCTCGAACCCCGAATCACCCACTGTATCGAAGATACCACAGAGTCATGAACAATTACCTAGTAGAGAATTAAAAACCCAAACTATGTTAGAACCCCCACCGCCAAATGTTCAGCATACTCGCACTAGTAAATATGCGATTACAAATCCTAATGCAAACACCAATCCTTCGAAAAGTATACCTAACGTATGTTTTAATGTAGACCTCTACGGAAAGATTTCCCACCCAGTAGAGAAAATAATTAATGATATTCCTTACACCGATGGCTTAAGCATCACGACTCTATTGACTTTTATCAGATATCTACTGCAAATAAAAGATCTACAACTATTGAGCGATTGGCAAATACTGCAGGTCATCTTACCCAAATGTAAACCACCTTTACGAGATCGTGTGCTCGAATCATTAAACTCGACTCTTCCGGTAGAAGAACTTCATACAAATATAATCAAATATTTTATCCCCACTGGAATATATGAGGAGATCAAAAGAAATACCGTACTTCGAGTACAAAGAGCTCAAGAAAGACTGGCCCACTATATCGCAGACATCAGAGAATCTTCACGTCTACTGCAAGTCGACTGGACTGAAAAACAATTGGTCGATACTATATTGGTAGGCTTATCTCCTGAAGAACGCTCCCGTTTAGCTCTAATAAGTAGACCCCTTACTTTCGCTGACCTAGAACAATGTAGTGTGCACTCTTCAAATTTGTGGTATGCAGATCAGCATCGACATGCACCGGTATCCACAACACCACATAGAAAGGAAACGCAAGTCCTATCCTCAGATACAAGAAGTCTACGAGAACGACGCCCATTTCGGCGACCAACCTATGTTCATGGCCACGGTAAGTCCAAAGAGGCACCACCTAGACACGAAACCAGTGAGACCCCGCGTAAAGAATATATATGCTATAACTGCGGAAAACCTGGACACCTCAGTAGAAACTGTAAACGGAAACCGTATCATCAGAAAACCGATTATCCAAAAAACATGTAAGGCAGGGAGATCCGAAACCCTGTGTCTTCCGCAGCATCGTGAAAACAGGTAAACCCCTGAGAGACCACAAATTAAAACAAAATACTAATAATAATAACAAAAGAAAATTAGACCCCTATGTTAGGAAATTTATCGATAAATGTAACTCTATTAGTAAATGTGATTACAATAGGTGTGAATTACCGTATATACAAGTTGACATTGGTGTTACGTCCACCCTCGGATTAATTGATTCCGGATCCACGCGAAGTTTAATTAGTCAAGAGCTATCAAATCAATTATTTAAACACAATTTAGTTAAACGCAGTCAATCAGTAAATATTAGATGCGCTACTGCTAATAAGCAAAACTTAATGATAAAACTTATCATCACTTTTAAAGTAAAAATTAAAAATCTAACGTGGTATTTTCCAATGTTGGTATGCGACGAATTAGGACCCGAATTAATATTGGGAGCTGATTTTATCAGTAAAACAGGAATAATTTTAGACATTCACGAGAAGATATTTTACTTTGGATTCGATCGTTCACGGAAATATAACTTGCATGATAATGCAAATAACAGAGAAAGTACTAGCACCACTTCTACACACATAAAGCATCACGAATCTGAATTAAGTCATCTGGAAAGTAAAGATAGACGGAACATACAGACTTTAATAAAACAATTCTCCAACGTCCTCACCCCAAAGTTAGGACTGACGGATCTGATAGAGTACAAAATAAATTTGAGCGACAACAAAGTAATACGTTTAGCCCCATACAAATTATCACCACCAAAAATGGACGTGTTGAGGAACCAAATTAATAAATTGTTAGAACAAGGAGTCATCAAACCCTCTACGTCATCTTATTCATCACCCGCGTTTTTAGTACCCAAAAGTAACGACAAACATAGATTAGTTGTGGACTACAGACAACTAAATAAACGGATAGAATTTGAATCTATACCACTTCCCGACATCCACAGTGCATTTCATTATTTTACTAAAGCAAAAATCTTTACCATTATGGATTTAAATCAGGCATTTCATCAGATACCCCTTTTGGAAGAATCAAAACGTCTTACCGCATTTGCCGTCCCTTTCAACCTGTACCAATTTACAAGGGTACCTTTTGGTATATCCCAAGGTAGTTCTGTATGTAGCAGATTATTAGATAAGTTATTTCATGACATAAAATTTAAATATGTGTATCACTACTTAGATGACATTGTTATCTACAGCGAGTCAATTGAGCAACATCTTAATCATCTACGTGAAGTACTAACCCGATTGGAGAAAGCTGGATTAACCGTAAATCCCAGTAAAGTAAATTTTGCTGTGACACAATTCTCATTTTTAGGTCACATCGTAAAAGCCAACGGAAAGGTAAGCATAGACCCAGAGCGAACCCGTGCCATCAGAGAATTTTTACCGCCGCGGGATGCGAAAGGAATAGCACGATTTTTAGGAATGATAAATTATTTCCATAAGTACATCCCACATCTAGCCGAAATTGCAGCACCGCTAAATACCTTAAGAAAAAAGGGAATTAAATTTAAATGGAATGAGCAACACCAAACCGCATTCGAGAAATTAAAAGAAAGCATAATATCACCCCCCCCCGTACTACAATTAGCCGACTTTACAAAACCATTTGTAGTGCAGACAGACAGTTCTAGTGTCGCCCTAGGTGCAGTAATATATCAGGAAGTAGATAACTCAAGGTTACCTATTAGTTACGCTTCTCGCACCCTGACTGAGCAAGAAAAGAAATACTCCGCATACGAATTAGAATGTTTAGCTATAGTTTTCGCTTTTGAGAAGTTCAAACCATTTTTAGAACATAAGGAGTTTTTATTAGAAACTGATAATCAAGCGTTATCCTGGCTACTAAATCACCCAAAACAGTTAGGCCGTATCGGAAGATGGGTATTAAGATTAAATTGTTTTAAATTTAAAGTACAACATATTAGAGGCACCCAAAACGTAGTTGCCGATACACTGTCACGTATGTTCCAGCCTAGTAGTAATACTTACGAAAACAAGAGTAGAGAAACGCCGATTATTAATACGTTAATTACCGAATTTCCTCTTGCATTTACGGATTTAGCCCAGTATCAACAACGTGACCCACGTTTGAGTCCAATTATTGAACAACTTGAAAAAGGAAGTAAGTCCGAGAAATACATATTAAGTAGGAGAGTATTATGTTGTAGAATAGCGAACGGAAAATATCTACGAATAATTGCCCCGGATATTATTAAACCTATGCTGATGGAATATTATCACTCTTCCACCATTGGAGCACATATGGGAATAAATAAAACCATACACCGAATTCGTAAAGAATATCACTGGGAAAATATGAACAGTGAGATCGCAAATTTTGTGAAAAGGTGTAAGTTGTGTGCACTCAGCAAACCAGCGAGAAACAGCCAAATAAGTCAATTAATCTCAGAGATTCCTGCTACCCCGTTCTCCAAAATTTATTTAGACTTTTCAGGACCCTACCCGCGTTCCAAATCAGGAAATACAATGTTACTAATTTGTGTAGACTCTTTTAGCAAATTCGTCTGGATGTACCCCATGCGGCGAGCCTTAGCTACAACCACAGTAAGTATTTTACAGGATAGATTATTTAAAGAATTCGGTATTCCTGTCCATCTAGTGTCGGATAACGGACCACAGTTTAAGTCCAAGGAATTCAGGAACATGTGTTTCAAACTAGGTATAGAACACATTACCACTACAGAGTATCGTCCGCAAGGTAATATAGCTGAGAGGTATTTGCGAAACCTAAAATCTGCTTTAATTGCCTACCATGCTAACGACCATACTTCTTGGGACCAGAACTTATCCTGGATACAGTTCGCCTTTAATTCTGCATATCATGAAGGACATAAGTCTACCCCATTTGAATTATTGTTCAAGTATAAACCTAACCACCCATTATCCACTAAGTGGAAAATACATGAATTGTTACCCCTTGAAATTAGGGATAAAAATATTAGGAAAATATGGAATGAAGCGCGCGCTAATTTACGAACAAACTTAGCGAAATCAAGGAAATATCACGTGCGAAATAAGAATAATAATGAAGTAAAGTACCAAATCGGTAACTTAGTTATGTGTAAAACACATCCTACGAGTAGTGCAATAGATAAGACCACTTCCAAGCTATCATACCGATGGTGCGGTCCTTATCAAATTCACAAATATTTAACTCCAGTAACCGTAGCACTGTATGAACCCTCTACTCAAAAATATGTACGAAGGACACATATTTCGCAGATAAAACATTATCACGACGAAGGAAATGGTAGAGTGCAAGTTAAATAAATAAAAAAAAAAAGGAAGGAATATGTTTTGTACTCAACTGCAAAGAAGTACTTGAGTAACATTTAGCTAGCTAATGGTATAAATAGGTACGAGGCCTGATCACCCTTGAATCCTATTCTTCGAAAGTAGAGCAAAGTAAGAAGTCAGCTGACAGCAAATATGAGGAATAATTAAGTAACAAATTACTTAATGAGTAATTCTATAACTAGAATAACTCCCAACTAAAGAAAAACCCGGTAGTAGTCATAAGTAGTAGTGTTAAGAAAATTTAGAATGTTAACAATATGTTTTTATAATGTGTGAATTTTATGTAGTATTAGAATTAGTCTGTAAAGTATGATATGTAGATAGTAAGAATAAGCAATTCGAGACTGACTTGTGCAACGCATAATTACATACAGAGAAAAACGGGTGAGAGAAATTACACATGGAAATCCCTAACATACTCCCGGTATATTCCAAAAAAAAATTAAACCGGAGTCTGTGGCTAAAGCGGCGGAGTATGTGACGATTTCATTAATAAAATTATGTTAATTAATTAAGTTGATAATATATAAGCGGAGAAATTTTAAATTCTTAATAAAATCTCACATTGTAAACTAAATCTTATGGCAATCATTTAATAATAATAATATTTAATATAAGTCTAATAATAAAATTAAAGGGGAATGGAATTGTACAGAAAGGGTAAAGCTTATTAATTTATCCTGCATAAACAGGCGCTGACCAGAATTAACTTGTTTTCTGACCCCTAAATAAACTAAGTATTATTGTAAATTTGTTATTATTTAAATAATTAAATATGACCATTGTTACGTACTTTGATAACTTCTGCAACTAAGAATATCACTATTTAATTATTTAATCAAACCGTAGTCCTTTAATTAAAATTATAAACACGGAACTACTTTTATGTTGCCTAGTAATTGTCTTGAGATTACTACTCTCCCCCTTAACTATTTCTGCCACTTGCAATGGAGCGCGCACGCCGTAAGCAGTGTAAAGCGTTGTTTCGCTACGTATATATTTAAAATGTGAAAGGCTTGATTCAATGACTATTTTAAATAAGTAAATTTGTGTGGTGATGACATCTCTCTATATTATAAAATAACGGACTATGTAATTTATACAGTTTTACAACCAAGAAGGTGATAGTCAACTAAGCTATAATCATGTGAAGTGTATAACAGTGAAACAAACTTTCTATCTATGTATTCTAACTACAAGAATTACTAAGAATAACTACAGTCGCCTGAGATGAATGTACCACACCAGAAAGGATCTGACATACTTCTAGAACTTCACCATCACAGTATGATAAGGTAACGACTGAACTTCAAGAAACATCAGGAGGACCGAAGAACTAATTCTGCAGCAACTTCAGGAAACACACAGGTGACATGGAGGCTTGTCTTCCATGGTTAAGAGTTACAAAATTATAAACCCCAAAAGACAATTTAAATTATCATGTTAAAGACTTTAAAACTTATGCTTTAAATGTAATAACATTAAAGACTTTAGAAAACTGACATTTTAGGTAACATGTAGTCTAAAATCTAATAACACTAGTTATAGCAAAAAGGTAAAGTTTAAACTAAAAGTTTTGTTGTTTTAGAAGATTAATAAAAAACCATTCTTCAAATGGTTAGAGTTTCAATATTGTACATGGCAAGGTGACCATTATTCATTTAATATATTGAGTCCCGGATCCGTGGAATTAATGAAAAAGGATGTACATCATATGTTGAGGCCCCTTTGTAAAGGAGTAATTTATATATTTAATCATATAGTAAACTATATTGTTTGAGAACTTTCAATAGAGAACTTAATCACCAAATGTAATAAAGAGATGTCATCTGAGTACCGAGTAAACTGAGTGCATAAATCAACAGTCTCCCCTTCCTAATATCTTGCTATAAATTGTTTTATTTGTTGTGATTATTTTCAGTGCTTCACAACGAAGGCAGCCTGTATAATTGGCAAATCCAATTATTACTGGTTCCCTAAGTTATAACTCAAGAGAAGAGGTTATAATTCGACGAATGGTTCGATTTTACTTTTAGTAATTGACAATTTACATAATAATATTGTTTTTTCAGCCATAACACTTTATTTTAAAAATAGCTGTAAGCATTGTATCTTGTTCCTTGTCCTCTCTGACCATTTCAACAGTTAAAAGAATCCTAATTAATTAATCTTGTAAACATATATTTTGTCAATTTTGTTCGCTACCGACTTGAGCAAATATCAACCAATGCCTGGTACACGCGCAGCCAGAATGGCGCACAATTTCAAATGTTAATAAATGAACATAATTATTCAGTTACAAGAGTTTGTATTTATTTGTATAGTAAATGCTAGTTATTCTTTTCTTCAAAAAAATAATTTAGAGTGATAAAAGTAATATTGAGAAGAAGAAGAAGAGCAAAGTCAGAAGAGAGAATTAATAGATCTAACTACACAATTAAATTATTAATAGAAACAAATATTGTCAGAACACAAGATCTTACTTATTTAATTGGAAGTAATTATAAACATACACTTAATTAATTATTAATTAATTTAATTAAATTAATTAAAAAAAAAATTTTTTTTATAACTAACGAAAATTTTTACTCAGCAATACATTACACTTTATTATACATTATTTACACTACTTAATTTTTATATTTGAATTAGGTTTAATGTAGCTAAATTCTTTCTATCTTTAGCTATATTTATATATATTTGTAGATTTTACTACAACACAGATCAACTTCACTACACCATATAAACAATTTACAGTGATAATTGGAATACCCATTGATCATTAATACAGTGTATTAATGAGATACAGTGTATGCTGTAACTCTACGAACTTGTTGACAATAAATATACGATATACGATATATGTTAAACGTATAGACACTGTTTTCAAAAGTCGGGCGCCATCTTGATTACATATGTTTTAGTAGCTTTGTCATTTTACTTACCATTGCTAAACACTATAGGGCAGGAATTCGTTACGCGAACTTTGGAGAAGCAGAAATTATTTGAAATAATAAGACCGGGTTAAAATTGTTACCAATGATACACCCTGTTTATTATACCAGAAGTACATCGTACATAATGCTGCATTCAGCGAACTTCAAACCCTCCAAAATCATGAGATATGTGATATAAAAATGTGTAATTATGTAACATTAACTAATAGGTTATTAAATATAGATATCATAGGTTATTAAATATAGATATACATATTTCTCTCGCACAACCCAGCACTTAGTAATTATAAGACACTCGCCCTCTCACTCTCTCTCTCTCACTCTGGTACAATTCTTTTAATGAGCTCATTTTGTTAAAATTTTAAAGACTTAGTGAATTGAATTTACTTTGAATTTTTTATTTTGGTCATTATGTTGCAATTATGTTTTATGTGAAATTAAAAGAAAATATGCTGTTGGAACGTTCTCACCAAATCGTCGGATAAGTCTCATCGCACTTCTAAGGTCGTAATCTCCATGCACAATCCGTAACTGTTTTACATCGCTTTACGGCCACACCGTCGTGTTTGCCCACGAAAACGCTTCGGACGGATTCTATACGCACTCCTAGCGACCTATCGGCCGATGACACCTATCCAATTAAGTTATCGCCCCAACATTTTAGATATTTTAGTGAGGTAATTAACCACTTTTAGTGGTTTAAAAGTAAAAATTCACTTTCCGTGAACTTGTTGCCGGCCGGCTGCGATCACGTTCCCTGATGAAATGACACAGATCCTTTGTCACAAATTTCTTAGGTGGGGTGAAACTATGTCACCCGGCTATTGTCCGTTTGTTTACAGTTTCAACAACACATTCCTCGCCGCTGGCATCATCAAGGATTGGCACTGTATCGCATTATTTGACATACGGTTTTTTGCTGGTTTTCATGTTTTTTGCTATGAAATAGTCAGAATCCTGGCAAATATTTATATAGTTCACTCACTGTAGATTTACAAAGATTATTAACGGGTTATTTAATTTTGACCAAATCGTTACAAAAATGTATGAATACAATATTTATGGTCTTTTATACCATATTTATGTTAATTATAAATTATACCATAATTGTACCGTTACAATGCATGATAATATCATTAATCAATGATACTAACAATTTTATTTAAAACAGAAAAACATTCAACTACATGACTTTGGTTAGCCGATTAAGCGGCCATTTTGTTTATTATTCTATTTCCAGTGCCAACAGAGTTCGTTCCCGCTGACGGTGAAAAAACTTAATATTTTATTTTGTAAACATTAATAATTCAGTTTTATTATTTTATATGTAATTGTAATGTGTTGTACTCCTTTTTAAAGCATTTTCTGACTTCATAACTAGCCCAAAGAACCCAAGCCCTGAGATAAATATTTTACAATAAATTTACTTGTAAACCATTGAAGAGCAGATTCGAAGACGAAACGATTATTAAACTGTTAAGGTCGATTCAAGACTTAACCATTTATGTTTTGACAAATAAACTGAAAAAAATAATAAAAGAAACCAATGATTACCGATTCCAGAGTTGTTATTTTATGCGTGAAAATAGAATAAGAATTTGTTCACAGGCATTAGCGAGTGACAGCAGGTACGCAGGGCGAATATAACCTCGCCAACAACAGAAAAAATAAACTAACCTACAACTGGTAACATACGGTTAACGACTGCCGCTGAGTCAACCAGAAGTGCGGGAAAATTCGAAGGCGCTAGCACACGAATACAAACACTTTCTCTCAGAACAACATTATACAAACTTTATATTAAAGAATTGATTATTTAAACATGTACACAAAAAAATATACGGTATAGAATTGGCGCATACCAACGTGGAGCTTATTTAAACCCCAAAACAAATTTACATTACAAGGTTGCGATTACAACGGTGAGGCATAAGACATATCACAACACAAGCTATTAAAAAAAATAAACGTTAAAGAATTGACGTCAACAATGTGGGGCTGAATAAAATAGACCCACAAACACACATAAGAATATACGTTATAGAATTGTCATCCAACTAGTGAGGCTAAATTAGGAAAAATTACGGACTGTAATACCACTATTAAACAATACAGTCAACCTAATTTTAGTAGGCGGCCGTTATAAGTCTAGAGATGCAGACAAGAGGAGTATCGAAAAGGTTAGCAAAGGACCAAGAAACGGAAGAAGGCAGACAAGAAGAACAAGAGACAGAAACAGTACTGGACACCGAAATGGAACAACAGGCGGGTGATAAAGAAGAGGCCAGAGGAGATGCAAATTTACTGAAATTCATGGAACAAATGAGTGCAAATTTAATGAAACAAATGGAGGAAAATAATAAATTGATGAATGAAAAATTCGATAGTATTAAAGAAAACAATAAACAAATTAATGAAAATTTATTAAGACAAATGAATGAAAAGTTTGACAGAAATGAGGAGAACTTGAAACAGATAAATGAGAAAATAGACAGTACAAATGAGAGTACTCGGGAAAACTTTAGACAAATCAATGAGAAAATAGACAGTACAAATGAAAGTACTAAGGGAGAGTTAAGGGATCTTATAAATGAAAGGATCGAAAACGTCACCGAAACACTCAGCCAGAGGGTAGACAAGTACAAGGAGGAAGTGAAACAACAAATAGCGGAGACCAAGGAAAAGCTGGAGAAAACTGAAGAAACCATCATACAGTTCCGAGTAGAAGTGGATACCAAGATAGAACGAGTAGAAACCAATAATCAAATCAGAATAGTTGCAACACAGCAAGAAACGCAGGAGAAGTTGGATGAAATCCAAGGTAATAAGTCCGGCAGAATGACAAAAATAAGTGACGAAGTAGACCAAGTGAAGAGTCAAGTAAACGGTAACAGAGAAAAAATAGAAAATATGCAACACATCCAATTAAACATACAGGAAGAAGTGGATCGACTAAACATCATCAGACCGACATGCAGTACTTACCACACCACACTAGAGAACAGGGACAGCGTGAACTTTAAAGACTACAGGAAAAACCCCATTGAATTCCTGGAACGCATAAATGAAAAACTGAGTCGAATGAAAGAAAACAGATGGAGCGTGACTAAGACCTTGTTGGACGATGGTTTCAAAGGAATAACTGACAATTGGTGGTCAGCAGTGAGGAATGAGGTAAACACCTATGAAGAATTTAAAAAAGCTTTTCAGTCCAAATACTGGTCTGAATCTATACAGAATATAGTAAGAGACAATCTCAGTAACGGAAAATATAACCCCAACCTAGGCCAGTCACCAACAGCCTTATTTCCTGGGTAAAGTGTGCGTAGCTCGCAAATTGGAACCACACATCTCAGAAGAATGTCTGGTAAACAAAATGGCATATCATTTTGATGAAGGAATCATCCAAGCAAGACTTTGTGGTCAAATTAAGACCACATCAGCAATGGAAGCACTGCTAGGTGATTATGAACAGCAGGATTATTACAGGAGGTCGAGAAGACAACATGAAAGAATGGCTTTCCACAGGGAAGACCAAAATCGTGATCAGTATTGTAGCATAACAGAATTATCACATTAAAATTTTAAATTAATGCAACATAAATAAAGAAGAAAATGTCCATAGTAAGTGAGAATAATAAATGGTTAAAGATTAAACTAAAGAAACTGTATATTAAGTCAAGAAAATGTTAATAAGAATAAACAATAACAAAGAAAACTATTGGTCAATATACAAATAACCTACCATATATAAAAACCCAATAAACCAGCAGCATAACCAGTAGATTGGGGAAGCAGTAAAAAGAAAAGGAAAGAAAAGAGATAAAAAGGTAAAAAGAAATTTAATAAGGGAAATTTATAAAGTCAAGAAGTAGAGAAACCACAAGACAAGGAATTTACTAATATAATAATGAAGAAAGGACAAAATATGTCACGATTCCTAAAAAGAGCCTAGAAATAAGAAGAGCTATTCCAAAAATGTTAATAAAGGAATACATACCTTTGAAACTAAATTAAAACCAATATATTTAGACCCAGTAACTCAAGTTACAAGATACAATACAACTGAAACTGAATTGTAAACTAGATATAAGTATAATGTATAACAACCCAAAAAGACTACCATAGAGTAGAACCCACTAAAAAGACTACCATAGTGTAGAAAATATAAAGTGTAGTGATGTAACAAAAATTAGAAACTACAGTGAGTGTAGTGAAAAACATAGCTAAAAAATCTATGAAAAAATATTCAATAAAGTGTTAATAATATAAAAGGGCTACCATGAGTGTAGAATAATACTAGTAAAACCATAAGAATCAAAGACAGTCTAAGGACTGACAACATTATTAGTAATAAGAGTTTTTTAAATTAGATATAAGAAATACTATTACCCATAAAATGTTTTTTAATTACAGTTAAGTAAATTGTGAGAAGGACAATAAATACCAGAGGACAGTTCATAACTGAGGGTAGAACTAATAATAAGATGTTTTTTATTTATTGTTAATCAGATAATATATTAGATATAAGGTGATAATAGATATAAGATGTTTTTAATCACAGTTAAGTTGTTATCAAAAGAAACATAAATACAAAAGACAGTTAATGACTGACAGTATTACTAGTAATAGGATGTTTTTATTTTTGTTATTAAATTATGTCTAAGGAATAATAAGGATAAGATATTTTTGTTATAACTAAATAAGATAATTAAAAATGATAAGTATAAGATATTTTGTTATCATTGAATGATACTGTTAAAAATAATAGGCATAAGATGTTTTTGTTATAATTAGGTGATATATGAAAAATAGTAGATAATAAGATGTTCTGTTGTCTTCAAAATAATGTTAACTAATTTTCATGTTTGTCAAGGCAGAGAGGCAAGTAGGAAATAGGAATGTTATAATTTTATTTAAAACTGTAAACCATATAAAAAGTACAAAGCAGATTAGCTAATACACCACTCTAGAAAAACAGACCAGTAATGTAAACCAAAACCATCTATCAGAGAGTCAAACTTAATTAAATAAATTCAATCAAACTACATAATATAAGGAATAGAATTTAATCCATACAACACAAAACTATGAAAATGTAATTAGTACAGATACAAATAATAACGAATGTAATGACAAAGGAAGAAAATTAACTTCTTTTGGAAATAACTAATACTAGGCCTAAAATGGTAATCAACTCAGGCTAAAAAGTAAATTAATCAATATTGAAGTGTTATAACAACAAAATTATTAACAACAAATAATAATCATGGAGTGAGTAATATTATTTCATGGAAATATCATAAAAAACACTTGTAAACCATTTAAATACTAAATTTGTACAAAATATGAGGCCTACAATAAATATCAAAAATTGTAAATTTTAGGCTTATCTGAACTTAAAACAGACCTAGCTATATATCAAATTATGTAAAATTAGTTTAAGAATATTGGTGAATAGTTAGATTTTTGTAAAATTAATAAATAATTGAGTTACAGCAATAAATAGGAAAACTTGTTATGTATATTTAGAGGATGAAACAAATCCAAGACATGTACTTTTATAAAAAGACAATGGGAAGAGGAAAAAGACATTTCATAAATTACCCTAAAACGACGACTTTCAGTCATCCGTCTATTGTTAATCGTGAATGTGAACAGTTGAGAAATTACTGACAGAAGACCGAAAAAGTATAAATTAGTGCAAAAACTGTGAGTGCAGCCTCGAAAAGTGTAACAGAGGTTAACTAAGTAAAAATACCACCAACAGAGAATAATTAACACCAAACTAATCCAGAACAACGGCAAGAACATTATCTGACACGAGCACAAGAAATCAACTGCCATTTTGAGAATATTTTAAACCACATTAGCAGAACACGAATCCAACACATTTGAACACCGAACACTGCACCAGTAAACCATCACGAAACGACATCGCAGAAGAAGGAAGAACACTCCACACCATATTCCAGGAAACCACAGCTTCGCAGAGAAGGGAATACTCATTTATTTCCGAGGGAGATCAAATCGTATCACCATTACATAGCAGAAGGTCGAGGTGACGGCAGCCATACTGAATTTCTAAGCGAGCCCAAGACACAGCCTTCTCGAAGCCAGTGACGTCATTCTGTGACGATTTCATTAATAAAATTATGTTAATTAATTAAGTTGATAATATATAAGCGGAGAAATTTTAAATTCTTAATAAAATCTCACATTGTAAACTAAATCTTATGGCAATCATTTAATAATAATAATATTTAATATAAGTCTAATAATAAAATTAAAGGGGAATGGAATTGTACAGAAAGGGTAAAGCTTATTAATTTATCCTGCATAAACAGGCGCTGACCAGAATTAACTTGTTTTCTGACCCCTAAATAAACTAAGTATTATTGTAAATTTGTTATTATTTAAATAATTAAATATGACCATTGTTACGTACTTTGATAACTTCTGCAACTAAGAATATCACTATTTAATTATTTAATCAAACCGTAGTCCTTTAATTAAAATTATAAACACGGAACTACTTTTATGTTGCCTAGTAATTGTCTTGAGATTACTACTCTCCCCCTTAACTATTTCTGCCACTTGCAATGGAGCGCGCACGCCGTAAGCAGTGTAAAGCGTTGTTTCGCTACGTATATATTTAAAATGTGAAAGGCTTGATTCAATGACTATTTTAAATAAGTAAATTTGTGTGGTGATGACATCTCTCTATATTATAAAATAACGGACTATGTAATTTATACAGTTTTACAACCAAGAAGGTGATAGTCAACTAAGCTATAATCATGTGAAGTGTATAACAGTGAAACAAACTTTCTATCTATGTATTCTAACTACAAGAATTACTAAGAATAACTACAGTCGCCTGAGATGAATGTACCACACCAGAAAGGATCTGACATACTTCTAGAACTTCACCATCACAGTATGATAAGGTAACGACTGAACTTCAAGAAACATCAGGAGGACCGAAGAACTAATTCTGCAGCAACTTCAGGAAACACACAGGTGACATGGAGGCTTGTCTTCCATGGTTAAGAGTTACAAAATTATAAACCCCAAAAGACAATTTAAATTATCATGTTAAAGACTTTAAAACTTATGCTTTAAATGTAATAACATTAAAGACTTTAGAAAACTGACATTTTAGGTAACATGTAGTCTAAAATCTAATAACACTAGTTATAGCAAAAAGGTAAAGTTTAAACTAAAAGTTTTGTTGTTTTAGAAGATTAATAAAAAACCATTCTTCAAATGGTTAGAGTTTCAATATTGTACATGGCAAGGTGACCATTATTCATTTAATATATTGAGTCCCGGATCCGTGGAATTAATGAAAAAGGATGTACATCATATGTTGAGGCCCCTTTGTAAAGGAGTAATTTATATATTTAATCATATAGTAAACTATATTGTTTGAGAACTTTCAATAGAGAACTTAATCACCAAATGTAATAAAGAGATGTCATCTGAGTACCGAGTAAACTGAGTGCATAAATCAACAGTCTCCCCTTCCTAATATCTTGCTATAAATTGTTTTATTTGTTGTGATTATTTTCAGTGCTTCACAACGAAGGCAGCCTGTATAATTGGCAAATCCAATTATTACTGGTTCCCTAAGTTATAACTCAAGAGAAGAGGTTATAATTCGACGAATGGTTCGATTTTACTTTTAATAATTGACAATTTACATAATAATATTGTTTTTTCAGCCATAACACTTTATTTTAAAAATAGCTGTAAGCATTGTATCTTGTTCCTTGTCCTCTCTGACCATTTCAACAGTTAAAAGAATCCTAATTAATTAATCTTGTAAACATATATTTTGTCAATTTTGTTCGCTACCGACTTGAGCAAATATCAACCAATGCCTGGTACACGCGCAGCCAGAATGGCGCACAATTTCAAATGTTAATAAATGAACATAATTATTCAGTTACAAGAGTTTGTATTTATTTGTATAGTAAATGCTAGTTATTCTTTTCTTCAAAAAAATAATTTAGAGTGATAAAAGTAATACTGAGAAGAAGAAGAAGAGCAAAGTCAGAAGAGAGAGTTAATAGATCTAACTACACAATTAAATTATTAATAGAAACAAATATTGTCAGAACACAAGATCTTACTTATTTAATTGGAAGTAATTATAAACATACACTTAATTAATTATTAATTAATTTAATTAAATTAATTTAAAACAAAATTTTTTTTTATAACTAACGAAAATTTTTACTCAGCAATACATTACACTTTATTATACATTATTTACACTACTTAATTTTTATATTTGAATTAGGTTTAATGTAGCTAAATTCTTTCTATCTTTAGCTATATTTATATATATTTGTAGATTTTACTACAACACAGATCAACTTCACTACACCATATAAACAATTTACAGTGATAATTGGAATACCCATTGATCATTAATACAGTGTATTAATGAGATACAGTGTATGCTGTAACTCTACGAACTTGTTGACAATAAATATACGATATACGATATATGTTAAACGTATAGACACTGTTTTCAAAAGTCGGGCGCCATCTTGATTACATATGTTTTAGTAGCTTTGTCATTTTACTTACCATTGCTAAACACTATAGGGCAGGAATTCGTTACGCGAACTTTGGAGAAGCAGAAATTATTTGAAATAATAAGACCGGGTTAAAATTGTTACCAATGATACACCCTGTTTATTATACCAGAAGTACATCGTACATAATGCTGCATTCAGCGAACTTCAAACCCTCCAAAATCATGAGATATGTGATATAAAAATGTGTAATTATGTAACATTAACTAATAGGTTATTAAATATAGATATCATAGGTTATTAAATATAGGTATACATATTTCTCTCGCACAACCCAGCACTTAGTAATTATAAGACACTCGCCCTCTCACTCTCTCTCTCTCACTCTGGTACAATTCTTTTAATGAGCTCATTTTGTTAAAATTTTAAAGACTTAGTGAATTGAATTTACTTTGAATTTTTTATTTTGGTCATCATGTTGCAATTATGTTTTATGTGAAATTAAAAGAAAATATGCTGTTGGAACGTTCTCACCAAATCGTCGGATAAGTCTCATCGCACTTCTAAGGTCGTAATCTCCATGCACAATCCGTAACTGTTTTACATCGCTTTACGGCCACACCGTCGTGTTTGCCCACGAAAACGCTTCGGACGGATTCTATACGCACTCCTAACGACCTATCGGCCGATGACACCTATCCAATTAAGTTATCGCCCCAACATTTTAGATATTTTAGTGAGGTAATTAACCACTTTTAGTGGTTTAAAAGTAAAAATTCACTTTCCGTGAACTTGTTGCCGGCCGGCTGCGATCACGTTCCCTGATGAAATGACACAGATCCTTTGTCACAAATTTCTTAGGTGGGGTGAAACTATGTCACCCGACTATTGTCCATTTGTTTACAGTTTCAACAACACATTCCTCGCCGCTGGCATCATCAAGGATTGGCACTGTATCGCATTATTTGACATACGGTTTTTTGCTGGTTTTCATGTTTTTTGCTATGAAATAGTCAGAATCCTGGCAAATATTTATATAGTTCACTCACTGTAGATTTACAAAGATTATTAACGGGTTATTTAATTTTGACCAAATCGTTACAAAAATGTATGAATACAATATTTATGGTCTTTTATACCATATTTATGTTAATTATAAATTATACCATAATTGTACCGTTACAATGCATGATAATATCATTAATCAATGATACTAACAATTTTATTTAAAACAGAAAAACATTCAACTACATGACTTTGGTTAGCCGATTAAGCGGCCATTTTGTTTATTATTCTATTTCCAGTGCCAACAGAGTTCGTTCCCGCTGACGGTGAAAAAACTTAATATTTTATTTTGTAAACATTAATAATTCAGTTTTATTATTTTATATGTAATTGTAATGTGTTGTACTCCTTTTTAAAGCATTTTCTGACTTCATAACTAGCCCAAAGAACCCAAGCCCTGAGATAAATATTTTACAATAAATTTACTTGTAAACCATTGAAGAGCAGATTCGAAGACGAAACGATTATTAAACTGTTAAGGTCGATTCAAGACTTAACCATTTATGTTTTGACAAATAAACTGAAAAAAATAATAAAAGAAACCAATGATTACCGATTCCAGAGTTGTTATTTTATGCGTGAAAATAGAATAAGAATTTGTTCACAGGCATTAGCGAGTGACAGCAGGTACGCAGGGCGAATATAACCTCGCCAACAACAGAAAAAATAAACTAACCTACAACTGGTAACATACGGTTAACGACTGCCGCTGAGTCAACCAGAAGTGCGGGAAAATTCGAAGGCGCTAGCACACGAATACAAACACTTTCTCTCAGAACAACATTATACAAACTTTATATTAAAGAATTGATTATTTAAACACGTACACAAAAAAATATACGGTATAGAATTGGCGCATACCAACGTGGAGCTTATTTAAACCCCAAAACAAATTTACATTACAAGGTTGCGATTACAACGGTGAGGCATAAGACATATCACAACACAAGCTATTAAAAAAAATAAACGTTAAAGAATTGACGTCAACAACGTGGGGCTGAATAAAATAGACCCACAAACACACATAAGAATATACGTTATAGAATTGTCATCCAACTAGTGAGGCTAAATTAGGAAAAATTACGGACTGTAATACCACTATTAAACAATACAGTCAACCTAATTTTAGTAGGCGGCCGTTATAAGTCTAGAGATGCAGACAAGAGGAGTATCGAAAAGGTTAGCAAAGGACCAAGAAACGGAAGAAGGCAGACAAGAAGAACAAGAGACAGAAACAGTACTGGACACCGAAATGGAACAACAGGCGGGTGATAAAGAAGAGGCCAGAGGAGATGCAAATTTACTGAAATTCATGGAACAAATGAGTGCAAATTTAATGAAACAAATGGAGGAAAATAATAAATTGATGAATGAAAAATTCGATAGTATTAAAGAAAACAATAAACAAATTAATGAAAATTTATTAAGACAAATGAATGAAAAGTTTGACAGAAATGAGAAGAACTTGAAACAGATAAATGAGAAAATAGACAGTACAAATGAGAGTACTCGGGAAAACTTTAGACAAATCAATGAGAAAATAGACAGTACAAATGAAAGTACTAAGGGAGAGTTAAGGGATCTTATAAATGAAAGGATCGAAAACGTCACCGAAACACTCAGCCAGAGGGTAGACAAGTACAAGGAGGAAGTGAAACAACAAATAGCGGAGACCAAGGAAAAGCTGGAGAAAACTGAAGAAACCATCATACAGTTCCGAGTAGAAGTGGATACCAAGATAGAACGAGTAGAAACCAATAATCAAATCAGAATAGTTGCAACACAGCAAGAAACGCAGGAGAAGTTGGATGAAATAAAAGGTAATAAGTCCGGCAGAATGACAAAAATAAGTGACGAAGTAGACCAAGTGAAGAGTCAAGTAAACGGTAACAGAGAAAAAATAGAAAATATGCAACACATCCAATTAAACATACAGGAAGAAGTGGATCGACTAAACATCATCAGACCGACATGCAGTACTTACCACACCACACTAGAGAACAGGGACAGCGTGAACTTTAAAGACTACAGGAAAAACCCCATTGAATTCCTGGAACGCATAAATGAAAAACTGAGTCGAATGAAAGAAAACAGATGGAGCGTGACTAAGACCTTGTTGGACGATGGTTTCAAAGGAATAACTGACAATTGGTGGTCAGCAGTGAGGAATGAGGTAAACACCTATGAAGAATTTAAAAAAGCTTTTCAGTCCAAATACTGGTCTGAATCTATACAGAATATAGTAAGAGACAATCTCAGTAACGGAAAATATAACCCCAACCTAGGCCAGTCACCAACAGCCTTATTTCCTGGGTAAAGTGTGCGTAGCTCGCAAATTGGAACCACACATCTCAGAAGAATGTCTGGTAAACAAAATGGCATATCATTTTGATGAAGGAATCATCCAAGCAAGACTTTGTGGTCAAATTAAGACCACATCAGCAATGGAAGCACTGCTAGGTGATTATGAACAGCAGGATTATTACAGGAGGTCGAGAAGGCAACATGAAAGAATGGCTTTCCACAGGGAAGACCAAAATCGTGATCAGTATTGTAGCATAACAGAATTATCACATTAAAATTTTAAATTAATGCAACATAAATAAAGAAGAAAATGTCCATAGTAAGTGAGAATAATAAATGGTTAAAGATTAAACTAAAGAAACTGTATATTAAGTCAAGAAAATGTTAATAAGAATAAACAATAACAAAGAAAACTATTGGTCAATATACAAATAACCTACCATATATAAAAACCCAATAAACCAGCAGCATAACCAGTAGATTGGGGAAGCAGTAAAAAGAAAAGGAAAGAAAAGAGATAAAAAGGTAAAAAGAATTTTAATAAGGGAAATTTATAAAGTCAAGAAGTAGAGAAACCACAAGACAAGGAATTTACTAATATAATAATGAAGAAAGGACAAAATATGTCACGATTCCTAAAAAGAGCCTAGAAATAAGAAGAGCTATTCCAAAAATGTTAATAAAGGAATACATACCTTTGAAACTAAATTAAAACCAATATATTTAGACCCAGTAACTCAAGTTACAAGATACAATACAACTGAAACTGAATTGTAAACTAGATATAAGTATAATGTATAACAACCCAAAAAGACTACCATAGAGTAGAACCCACTAAAAAGACTACCATAGTGTAGAAAATATAAAGTGTAGTGATGTAACAAAAATTAGAAACTACAGTGAGTGTAGTGAAAAACATAGCTAAAAAATCTATGAAAAAATATTCAATAAAGTGTTAATAATATAAAAGGGCTACCATGAGTGTAGAATAATACTAGTAAAACCATAAGAATCAAAGACAGTCTAAGGACTGACAACATTATTAGTAATAAGAGTTTTTTAAATTAGATATAAGAAATACTATTACCCATAAAATGTTTTTTAATTACAGTTAAGTAAATTGTGAGAAGGACAATAAATACCAGAGGACAGTTCATAACTGAGGGTAGAACTAATAATAAGATGTTTTTTATTTATTGTTAATCAGATAATATATTAGATATAAGGTGATAATAGATATAAGATGTTTTTAATCACAGTTAAGTTGTTATCAAAAGAAACATAAATACAAAAGACAGTTAATGACTGACAGTATTACTAGTAATAGGATGTTTTTATTTTTGTTATTAAATTATGTCTAAGGAATAATAAGGATAAGATATTTTTGTTATAACTAAATAAGATAATTAAAAATGATAAGTATAAGATATTTTGTTATCATTGAATGATACTGTTAAAAATAATAGGCATAAGATGTTTTTGTTATAATTAGGTGATATATGAAAAATAGTAGATAATAAGATGTTCTGTTGTCTTCAAAATAATGTTAACTAATTTTCAAGTTTGTCAAGGCAGAGAGGCAAGTAGGAAATAGGAATGTTATAATTTTATTTAAAACTGTAAACCATATAAAAAGTACAAAGCAGATTAGCTAATACACCACTCTAGAAAAACAGACCAGTAATGTAAACCAAAACAATCTATCAGAGAGTCAAACTTAATTAAATAAATTCAATCAAACTACATAATATAAGGAATAGAATTTAATCCATACAACACAAAACTATGAAAATGTAATTAGTACAGATACAAATAATAACGAATGTAATGACAAAGGAAGAAAATTAACTTCTTTTGGAAATAACTAATACTAGGCCTAAAATGGTAATCAACTCAGACTAAAAAGTAAATTAATCAATATTGAAGTGTTATAACAACAAAATTATTAACAACAAATAATAATCATGGAGTGAGTAATATTATTTCATGGAAATATCATAAAAAACACTTGTAAACCATTTAAATACTAAATTTGTACAAAATATGAGGCCTACAATAAATATCAAAAATTGTAAATTTTAGGCTTATCTGAACTTAAAACAGACCTAGCTATATATCAAATTATGTAAAATTAGTTTAAGAATATTGGTGAATAGTTAGATTTTTGTAAAATTAATAAATAATTGAGTTACAGCAATAAATAGGAAAACTTGTTATGTATATTTAGAGGATGAAACAAATCCAAGACATGTACTTTTATAAAAAGACAATGGGAAGAGGAAAAAGACATTTCATAAATTACCCTAAAACGACGACTTTCAGTCATCCGTCTATTGTTAATCGTGAATGTGAACAGTTGAGAAATTACTGACAGAAGACCGAAAAAGTATAAATTAGTGCAAAAACTGTGAGTGCAGCCTCGAAAAGTGTAACAGAGGTTAACTAAGTAAAAATACCACCAACAGAGAATAATTAACACCAAACTAATCCAGAACAACGGCAAGAACATTATCTGACACGAGCACAAGAAATCAACTGCCATTTTGAGAATATTTTAAACCACATTAGCAGAACACGAATCCAACACATTTGAACACCGAACACTGCACCAGTAAACCATCACGAAACGACATCGCAGAAGAAGGAAGAACACTCCACACCATATTCCAGGAAACCACAGCTTCGCAGAGAAGGGAATACTCATTTATTTCCGAGGGAGATCAAATCGTATCACCATTACATAGCAGAAGGTCGAGGTGACGGCAGCCATACTGAATTTCTAAGCGAGCCCAAGACACAGCCTTCTCGAAGCCAGTGACGTCATTCTGTGACGATTTCATTAATAAAATTATGTTAATTAATTAAGTTGATAATATATAAGCGGAGAAATTTTAAATTCTTAATAAAATCTCACATTGTAAACTAAATCTTATGGCAATCATTTAATAATAATAATATTTAATATAAGTCTAATAATAAAATTAAAGGGGAATGGAATTGTACAGAAAGGGTAAAGCTTATTAATTTATCCTGCATAAACAGGCGCTGACCAGAATTAACTTGTTTTCTGACCCCTAAATAAACTAAGTATTATTGTAAATTTGTTATTATTTAAATAATTAAATATGACCATTGTTACGTACTTTGATAACTTCTGCAACTAAGAATATCACTATTTAATTATTTAATCAAACCGTAGTCCTTTAATTAAAATTATAAACACGGAACTACTTTTATGTTGCCTAGTAATTGTCTTGAGATTACTACTCTCCCCCTTAACTATTTCTGCCACTTGCAATGGAGCGCGCACGCCGTAAGCAGCGTAAAGCGTTGTTTCGCTACGTATATATTTAAAATGTGAAAGGCTTGATTCAATGACTATTTTAAATAAGTAAATTTGTGTGGTGATGACATCTCTCTATATTATAAAATAACGGACTATGTAATTTATACAGTTTTACAACCAAGAAGGTGATAGTCAACTAAGCTATAATCATGTGAAGTGTATAACAGTGAAACAAACTTTCTATCTATGTATTCTAACTACAAGAATTACTAAGAATAACTACAGTCGCCTGAGATGAATGTACCACACCAGAAAGGATTTGACATACTTCTAGAACTTCACCATCACAGTATGATAAGGTAACGACTGAACTTCAAGAAACATCAGGAGGACCGAAGAACTAATTCTGCAGCAACTTCAGGAAACACACAGGTGACATGGAGGCTTGTCTTCCATGGTTAAGAGTTACAAAATTATAAACCCCAAAAGACAATTTAAATTATCATGTTAAAGACTTTAAAACTTATGCTTTAAATGTAATAACATTAAAGACTTTAGAAAACTGACATTTTAGGTAACATGTAGTCTAAAATCTAATAACACTAGTTATAGCAAAAAGGTAAAGTTTAAACTAAAAGTTTTGTTGTTTTAGAAGATTAATAAAAAACCATTCTTCAAATGGTTAGAGTTTCAATATTGTACATGGCAAGGTGACCATTATTCATTTAATATATTGAGTCCCGGATCCGTGGAATTAATGAAAAAGGATGTACATCATATGTTGAGGCCCCTTTGTAAAGGAGTAATTTATATATTTAATCATATAGTAAACTATATTGTTTGAGAACTTTCAATAGAGAACTAATCACCAAATGTAATAAAGAGATGTCATCTGAGTACAGAGTAAACTGAGTGCATAAATCAACAATCTCCCCTTCCTAATATCTTGCTATAAATTGTTTTATTTGTTGTGATTATTTTCAGTGCTTCACAACGAAGGCAGCCTGTATAATTGACACATCCAATTATTACTGGTTCCCTAAGTTATAACACAAGAGAAGAGGTTATAAATTGCGCAACTCTGCTTTTCTGCTGTAATTTGCTTATTTTGCTAATGTGCTAATTTTGCGTAAGAAAAAAGAAAGAAGTAATTGCGTCCCGATATCCCACGCACAAAAGCTGTTGATCTATTCACTCATGTATTTCAATATGTGTCAGAGTTTTAAATAAGATAAAAATAATAATTAATATTATAGTAATATAGTATAAATAACTTTATTAGTAAATATAATATGTGTAAAGTAATATTAACATATAATCCAATGTAAACAAACCATGTAGGTACTTGTTAAAAGTCCCATTCATAAACGTGCCACATTCTCGACAATCTCGGACATGTAAGTTTCCTGTTGCCGTTTGTTTAAAATTGTCATAGTTGGTCTCCCCTAAGTTGAGTTAGACAATAAGTCACCCTCCTTCTGTGGTCTATTGTTATAAGAAGCGTGTATTTTCCTGTGTTGAGTAACCGAAGATTCCCCCTTTTGTCGTACGCATATTCATGCCTGTGTGAAATTTCTCTCTCTCGCTCTATGTAAAACGATAAAGGTTGTCATAACATTTTAAGTGTTTATTTGTAAAAAGAAAAGGAGTAAGAATACTATTGATTTATATTTTTATATTTTTGTATAAAAAAAAAAAGAGGAAGCGTTGTATAGCATTTAATGCAAATAGTAGAATAATTAGTTATAGCCGCTCACGTTACAAAAATGGCTGAATTTAATCCTGATCTATTATTAAAAGATGAGCTATGCTACGAAGCACTTTTACGAGGTCTAAAACACGTGAATGTAACCGTGTCGGAATTACGAAAATCATTACGCCAAACCGGATCAGATACACCCTCGCAGTTAGATAGATTGCGTGAACTCGATTATGACGGCGAACGAGAAACCTGTTATGCGAAATATAGGGAACTGATAGTATTATCTCAGAACCTTGAGGACAAGAAATCACCTACGGAATTTTTGCGCGTTACGCAACGTATAGAACATTTAACCCGCCGGTTAAATAATTTATTAAGCTGGCCCGACGTCACCGTAATCACCGCCGATGTGCAGAAATTTGCGGAGGAGGCATTAAGCCAATTACCCATAATTATCAACGACTTACGACGAAAATCAGACTCATCGAGAATGGAGGAAATTGAGCACTACTTACAAAAATTATATATCTCCCCAGTTCAATCCCCTACTTTAGAACACCCTCTCTCCACCTCGAACCCCGAATCACCCACTGTATTGAAGATACCACAGAGTCATGAACAATTACCTAGTAGAGAATTAAAAACCCAAACTATGTTAGAACCCCCACCGCCAAATGTTCAGCATACTCGCACTAGTAAATATGCGATTACAAATCCTAATGCAAACACCAATCCTTCGAAAAGTATACCTAACGTATGTTTTAATGTAGACCTCTACGGAAAGATTTCCCACCCAAGTAGAGAAAATAATTAATGATATTCCTTACACCGATGGCTTAAGCATCACGACTCTATTGACTTTTATCAGATATCTACTGCAAATAAAAGATCTACAACTATTGAGCGATTGGCAAATACTGCAGGTCATCTTACCCAAATGTAAACCACCTTTACGAGATCGTGTGCTCGAATCATTAAACTCGACTCTTCCGGTAGAAGAACTTCATACAAATATAATCAAATATTTTATCCCCACTGGAATATATGAGGAGATCAAAAGAAATACCGTACTTCGAGTACAAAGAGCTCAAGAAAGACTGGCCCACTATATCGCAGACATCAGAGAATCTTCACGTCTACTGCAAGTCGACTGGACTGAAAAACAATTGGTCGATACTATATTGGTAGGCTTATCTCCTGAAGAACGCTCTCGTTTAGCTCTAATAAGTAGACCCCTTACTTTCGCTGACCTAGAACAATGTAGTGTGCACTCTTCAAATGTGTGGTATGCAGATCAGCATCGACATGCACCGGTATCCACAACACCACATAGAAAGGAAACGCAAGTCCTATCCTCAGATACAAGAAGTCTACGAGAACGACGCCCATTTCGGCGACCAACCTATGTTCATGGCCACGGTAAGTCCAAAGAGGCACCACCTAGACACGAAACCAGTGAGACCCCGCGTAAAGAATATATATGCTATAACTGCGGAAAACCTGGACACCTCAGTAGAAACTGTAAACGGAAACCGTATCATCAGAAAACCGATTATCCAAAAAAACATGTAAGGCAGGGAGATCCGAAACCCTGTGTCTTCCGCAGCATCGTGAAAACAGGTAAACCCCTGAGAGACCACAAATTAAAACAAAATACTAATAATAATAACAAAAGAAAATTAGACCCCTATGTTAGGAAATTTATCGATAAATGTAACTCTATTAGTAAATGTGATTACAATAGGTGTGAATTACCGTATATACAAGTTGACATTGGTGTTACGTCCACCCTCGGATTAATTGATTCCGGATCCACGCGAAGTTTAATTAGTCAAGAGCTAGCAAATCAATTATTTAAACACAATTTAGTTAAATGCAGTCAATCAGTAAATATTAGATGCGCTACTGCTAATAAGCAAAACTTAATGATAAAACTTATCATCACTTTTAAAGTAAAAATTAAAAATCTAACGTGGTATTTTCCAATGTTGGTATGCGACGAATTAGGACCCGAATTAATATTGGGAGCTGATTTTATCAGTAAAACAGGAATAATTTTAGACATTCATGAGATGATATTTTACTTTGGATTCGATCGTTCACGGAAATATAACTTGCATGATAATGCAAATAACAGAGAAAGTACTAGCACCACTTCTACACACATAAAGCATCACGAATCTGAATTAAGTCATCTGGAAAGTAAAGATAGACGGAACATACAGACTTTAATAAAACAATTCTCCAACGTCCTCACCCCAAAGTTAGGACTGACGGATCTGATAGAGTACAAAATAAATTTGAGCGACAACAAAGTAATACGTTTAGCCCCATACAAATTATCACCACCAAAAATGGAAGTGATGAGGAACCAAATTAATAAATTGTTAGAACAAGGAGTCATCGAACCCTCTACGTCATCTTATTCATCACCCGCGTTTTTAGTACCCAAAAGTAACGACAAACATAGATTAGTTGTGGACTACAGACAACTAAATAAACGGATAGAATTTGAATCTATACCACTTCCCGACATCCACAGTGCATTTCATTATTTTACTACAGCAAAAATCTTTACCATTATGGATTTAAATCAGGCATTTCATCAGATACCCCTTTCGGAAGAATCAAAACGTCTTACCGCATTTGCCGTCCCTTTCAACCTGTACCAATTTACAAGGGTACCTTTTGGTATATCCCAAGGTAGTTCTGTATGTAGCAGATTATTAGAAAAGTTATTTCATGACATAAAATTTAAATATGTGTATCACTACTTAGATGACATTGTTATCTACAGCGAGTCAATTGAGCAACATCTTAATCATCTACGTGAAGTACTAACCCGATTGGAGAAAGCTGGATTAACCGTAAATCCCAGTAAAGTAAATTTTGCTGTGACACAATTCTCATTTTTAGGTCACATCGTAAAAGCCAACGGAAAGGTAAGCATAGACCCAGAGCGAACCCGTGCCATCAGAGAATTTTTACCGCCGCGGGATGCGAAAGGAATAGCACGATTTTTAGGAATGATAAATTATTTCCATAAGTACATCCCATATCTAGCCGAAATTGCAGCACCGCTAAATACCTTAAGAAAAAAGGGAATTAAATTTGAATGGAATGATCAACACCAAACCGCATTCGAGAAATTAAAAGAAAGCATAATATCACCCCCCCGTACTACAATTAGCTGACTTTACAAAACCATTTGTAGTGCAGACAGACAGTTCTAGTGTCGCCCTAGGTGCAGTAATATATCAGGAAGTAGATAACTCAAGGTTACCTATTAGTTACGCTTCTCGCACCCTGACTGAGCAAGAAAAGAAATACTCCGCATACGAATTAGAATGTTTAGCTATAGTTTTCGCTTTTGAGAAGTTCAAACCATTTTTAGAACATAAGGAGTTTTTATTAGAAACTGATAATCAAGCGTTATCCTGGCTACTAAATCACCCAAAACAGTTAGGCCGTATCGGAAGATGGGTATTAAGATTAAATTGTTTTAAATTTAAAGTACAACATATTAGAGGCACCCAAAACGTAGTTGCCGATACACTGTCACGTATGTTCCAGCCTAGTAGTAATACTTACGAAAACAAGAGTAGAGAAACGCCGATTATTAATACGTTAATTACCGAATTTCCTCTTGCATTTACGGATTTAGCCCAGTATCAACAACGTGACCCACGTTTGAGTCCAATTATTGAACAACTTGAAAAAGGAAGTAAGTCTGAGAAATACATATTAAGTAGGAGAGTATTATGTTGTAGAATAGCGAACGGAAAATATCTACGAATAATTGCCCCGGATATTATTAAACCTATGCTGATGGAATATTATCACTCTTCCACCATTGGAGCACATATGGGAATAAATAAAACCATACACCGAATTCGTAAAGAATATCACTGGGAAAATATGAACAGTGAGATCTCAAATTTTGTGAAAAGGTGTAAGTTGTGTGCACTCAGCAAACCAGCGAGAAACAGCCAAATAAGTCAATTAATCTCAGAGATTCCTGCTACCCCGTTCTCCAAAATTTATTTAGACTTTTCAGGACCCTACCCGCGTTCCAAATCAGGAAATACAATGTTACTAATTTGTGTAGACTCTTTTAGCAAATTCGTCTGGATGTATCCCATGCGGCGAGCCTTAGCTACAACCACAGTAAGTATTTTACAGGATAGATTATTTAAAGAATTCGGTATTCCTGTCCATCTAGTGTCGGATAACGGACTACAGTTTAAGTCCAAGGAATTCAGGAACATGTGTTTCAAACTAGGTATAGAACACATTACCACTATAGAGTATCGTCCGCAAGGTAATATAGCTGAGAGGTATTTGCGAAACCTAAAATCTGCTTTAATTGCCTACCATGCTAACGACCATACTTCTTGGGACCAGAACTTATCCTGGATACAGTTCGCCTTTAATTCTGCATATCATGAAGGACATAAGTCTACCCCATTTGAATTATTGTTCAAGTATAAACCTAACCACCCATTATCCACTAAGTGGAAAATACATGAATTGTTACCCCTTGAAATTAGGGATAAAAATATTAGGAAAATATGGAATGAAGCACGCGCTAATTTACGAACAAACTTAGCGAAATCAAGGAAATATCACGTGCGAAATAAGAATAATAATGAAGTAAAGTACCAAATCGGTAACTTAGTTATGTGTAAAACACATCCTACGAGTAGTGCAATCGATAAGACCACTTCCAAGCTATCATACCGATGGTGCGGTCCTTATCAAATTCACAAATATTTAACTCCAGTAACCGTAGCACTGTATGAACCCTCTACTCAAAAATATGTACGAAGGACACATATTTCGCAGATAAAACATTATCACGACGAAGGAAATGGTAGAGTGCAAGTTAAATGAATAAAAAAAAAAAAGGAAGGAATATGTTTTGTACTCAACTGCAAAGAAGTACTTGAGTAACATTTAGCTAGCTAATGGTATAAATAGGTACGAGGCCTGATCACCCTTGAATCCTATTCTTCGAAAGTAGAGCAAAGTAAGAAGTCAGCTGACAGCAAATATGAGGAATAATTAAGTAACAAATTACTTAATGAGTAATTCTATAACTAGAATAACTCCCAACTAAAGAAAAACCCGGTAGTAGTCATAAGTAGAGTGTTAAGAAAATTTAGAATGTTAACAATATGTTTTTATAATGTGTGAATTTTATGTAGTATTAGAATTAGTCTGTAAAGTATGATATGTAGATAGTAAGAATAAGCAATTCGAGACTGACTTGTGCAACTCATAATTACATACAGAGAAAAACGGGTGAGAGAAATTACACATGGAAATCCCTAAACATACTCCCGGTATATTCCAAAAAAAAATTAAACCGGAGTCTGTGGCTAAAGCGGCGGAGTACGTGACGATTTCATTAATAAAATTATGTTAATTAATTAAGTTGATAATATATAAGCGGAGAAATTTTAAATTCTTAATAAAATCTCACATTGTAAACTAAATCTTATGGCAATCATTTAATAATAATAATATTTAATATAAGTCTAATAATAAAATTAAAAGGGAATGGAATTGTACAGAAAGGGTAAAGCTTATTAATTTATCCTGCATAAACAGGCGCTGACCAGAATTAACTTGTTTTCTGACCCCTAAATAAACTAAGTATTATTGTAAATTTGTTATTATTTAAATAATTAAATATGACCATTGTTACGTACTTTGATAACTTCTGCAACTAAGAATATCACTATTTAATTATTTAATCAAACCGTAGTCCTTTAATTAAAATTACAAACACGGAACTACTTTTATGTTGCCTAGTAATTGTCTTGAGATTACTACTCTCCCCCTTAACTATTTCTGCCACTTGCAATGGAGCGCGCACGCCGTAAGCAGCGTAAAGCGTTGTTTCGCTACGTATATATTTAAAATGTGAAAGGCTTGATTCAATGACTATTTTAAATAAGTAAATTTGTGTGGTGATGACATCTCTCTATATTATAAAATAACGGACTATGTAATTTATACAGTTTTACAACCAAGAAGGTGATAGTCAACTAAGCTATAATCATGTGAAGTGTATAACAGTGAAACAAACTTTCTATCTATGTATTCTAACTACAAGAATTACTAAGAATAACTACAGTCGCCTGAGATGAATGTACCACACCAGAAAGGATTTGACATACTTCTAGAACTTCACCATCACAGTATGATAAGGTAACGACTGAACTTCAAGAAACATCAGGAGGACCGAAGAACTAATTCTGCAGCAACTTCAGGAAACACACAGGTGACATGGAGGCTTGTCTTCCATGGTTAAGAGTTACAAAATTATAAACCCCAAAAGACAATTTAAATTATCATGTTAAAGACTTTAAAACTTATGCTTTAAATGTAATAACATTAAAGACTTTAGAAAACTGACATTTTAGGTAACATGTAGTCTAAAATCTAATAACACTAGTTATAGCAAAAAGGTAAAGTTTAAACTAAAAGTTTTGTTGTTTTAGAAGATTAATAAAAAACCATTCTTCAAATGGTTAGAGTTTCAATATTGTACATGGCAAGGTGACCATTATTCATTTAATATATTGAGTCCCGGATCCGTGGAATTAATGAAAAAGGATGTACATCATATGTTGAGGCCCCATTGTAAAGGAGTAATTTATATATTTAATCATATAGTAAACTATATTGTTTGAGAACTTTCAATAGAGAACTTAATCACCAAATGTAATAAAGAGATGTCATCTGAGTACAGAGTAAACTGAGTGCATAAATCAACAATCTCCCCTTCCTAATATCTTGCTATAAATTGTTTTATTTGTTGTGATTATTTTCAGTGCTTCACAACGAAGGCAGCCTGTATAATTGACACATCCAATTATTACTGGTTCCCTAAGTTATAACACAAGAGAAGAGGTTATAAATTGCGCAACTCTGCTTTTCTGCTGTAATTTGCTTATTTTGCTAATGTGCTAATTTTGCGTAAGAAAAAAGAAAGAAGTAATTGCGTCCCGATATCCCACGCACAAAAGCTGTTGATCTATTCACTCATGTATTTCAATATGTGTCAGAGTTTTAAATAAGATAAAAATAATAATTAATATTATAGTAATATAGTATAAATAACTTTATTAGTAAATATAATATGTGTAAAGTAATATTAACATATAATCCAATGTAAACAAACCATGTAGGTACTTGTTAAAAGTCCCATTCATAAACGTGCCACATTCTCGACAATCTCGGACATGTAAGTTTCCTGTTGCCGTTTGTTTAAAATTGTCATAGTTGGTCTCCCCTAAGTTGAGTTAGACAATAAGTCACCCTCCTTCTGTGGTCTATTGTTATAAGAAGCGTGTATTTTCCTGTGTTGAGTAACCGAAGATTCCCCCTTTTGTCGTACGCATATTCATGCCTGTGTGAAATTTCTCTCTCTCGCTCTATGTAAAACGATAAAGGTTGTCATAACATTTTAAGTGTTTATTTGTAAAAAGAAAAGGAGTAAGAATACTATTGATTTATATTTTTATATTTTTGTATAAAAAAAAAAAGAGGAAGCGTTGTATAGCATTTAATGCAAATAGTAGAATAATTAGTTATAGCCGCTCACGTTACAAAAATGGCTGAATTTAATCCTGATCTATTATTAAAAGATGAGCTATGCTACGAAGCACTTTTACGAGGTCTAAAACACGTGAATGTAACCGTGTCGGAATTACGAAAATCATTACGCCAAACCGGATCAGATACACCCTCGCAGTTAGATAGATTGCGTGAACTCGATTATGACGGCGAACGAGAAACCTGTTATGCGAAATATAGGGAACTGATAGTATTATCTCAGAACCTTGAGGACAAGAAATCACCTACGGAATTTTTGCGCGTTACGCAACGTATAGAACATTTAACCCGCCGGTTAAATAATTTATTAAGCTGGCCCGACGTCACCGTAATCCCCGCCGATGTGCAGAAATTTGCGGAGGAGGCATTAAGCCAATTACCCATAATTATCAACGACTTACGACGAAAATCAGACTCATCGAGAATGGAGGAAATTGAGCACTACTTACAAAAATTATATATCTCCCCAGTTCAATCCCCTACTTTAGAACACCCTCTCTCCACCTCGAACCCCGAATCACCCACTGTATTGAAGATACCACAGAGTCATGAACAATTACCTAGTAGAGAATTAAAAACCCAAACTATGTTAGAACCCCCACCGCCAAATGTTCAGCATACTCGCACTAGTAAATATGCGATTACAAATCCTAATGCAAACACCAATCCTTCGAAAAGTATACCTAACGTATGTTTTAATGTAGACCTCTACGGAAAGATTTCCCACCCAAGTAGAGAAAATAATTAATGATATTCCTTACACCGATGGCTTAAGCATCACGACTCTATTGACTTTTATCAGATATCTACTGCAAATAAAAGATCTACAACTATTGAGCGATTGGCAAATACTGCAGGTCATCTTACCCAAATGTAAACCACCTTTACGAGATCGTGTGCTCGAATCATTAAACTCGACTCTTCCGGTAGAAGAACTTCATACAAATATAATCAAATATTTTATCCCCACTGGAATATATGAGGAGATCAAAAGAAATACCGTACTTCGAGTACAAAGAGCTCAAGAAAGACTGGCCCACTATATCGCAGACATCAGAGAATCTTCACGTCTACTGCAAGTCGACTGGACTGAAAAACAATTGGTCGATACTATATTGGTAGGCTTATCTCCTGAAGAACGCTCTCGTTTAGCTCTAATAAGTAGACCCCTTACTTTCGCTGACCTAGAACAATGTAGTGTGCACTCTTCAAATGTGTGGTATGCAGATCAGCATCGACATGCACCGGTATCCACAACACCACATAGAAAGGAAACGCAAGTCCTATCCTCAGATACAAGAAGTCTACGAGAACGACGCCCATTTCGGCGACCAACCTATGTTCATGGCCACGGTAAGTCCAAAGAGGCACCACCTAGACACGAAACCAGTGAGACCCCGCGTAAAGAATATATATGCTATAACTGCGGAAAACCTGGACACCTCAGTAGAAACTGTAAACGGAAACCGTATCATCAGAAAACCGATTATCCAAAAAAACATGTAAGGCAGGGAGATCCGAAACCCTGTGTCTTCCGCAGCATCGTGAAAACAGGTAAACCCCTGAGAGACCACAAATTAAAACAAAATACTAATAATAATAACAAAAGAAAATTAGACCCCTATGTTAGGAAATTTATCGATAAATGTAACTCTATTAGTAAATGTGATTACAATAGGTGTGAATTACCGTATATACAAGTTGACATTGGTGTTACGTCCACCCTCGGATTAATTGATTCCGGATCCACGCGAAGTTTAATTAGTCAAGAGCTAGCAAATCAATTATTTAAACACAATTTAGTTAAATGCAGTCAATCAGTAAATATTAGATGCGCTACTGCTAATAAGCAAAACTTAATGATAAAACTTATCATCACTTTTAAAGTAAAAATTAAAAATCTAACGTGGTATTTTCCAATGTTGGTATGCGACGAATTTGGACCCGAATTAATATTGGGAGCTGATTTTATCAGTAAAACAGGAATAATTTTAGACATTCATGAGATGATATTTTACTTTGGATTCGATCGTTCACGGAAATATAACTTGCATGATAATGCAAATAACAGAGAAAGTACTAGCACCACTTCTACACACATAAAGCATCACGAATCTGAATTAAGTCATCTGGAAAGTAAAGATAGACGGAACATACAGACTTTAATAAAACAATTCTCCAACGTCCTCACCCCAAAGTTAGGACTGACGGATCTGATAGAGTACAAAATAAATTTGAGCGACAACAAAGTAATACGTTTAGCCCCATACAAATTATCACCACCAAAAATGGAAGTGATGAGGAACCAAATTAATAAATTGTTAGAACAAGGAGTCATCGAACCCTCTACGTCATCTTATTCATCACCCGCGTTTTTAGTACCCAAAAGTAACGACAAACATAGATTAGTTGTGGACTACAGACAACTAAATAAACGGATAGAATTTGAATCTATACCACTTCCCGACATCCACAGTGCATTTCATTATTTTACTACAGCAAAAATCTTTACCATTATGGATTTAAATCAGGCATTTCATCAGATACCCCTTTCGGAAGAATCAAAACGTCTTACCGCATTTGCCGTCCCTTTCAACCTGTACCAATTTACAAGGGTACCTTTTGGTATATCCCAAGGTAGTTCTGTATGTAGCAGATTATTAGAAAAGTTATTTCATGACATAAAATTTAAATATGTGTATCACTACTTAGATGACATTGTTATCTACAGCGAGTCAATTGAGCAACATCTTAATCATCTACGTGAAGTACTAACCCGATTGGAGAAAGCTGGATTAACCGTAAATCCCAGTAAAGTAAATTTTGCTGTGACACAATTCTCATTTTTAGGTCACATCGTAAAAGCCAACGGAAAGGTAAGCATAGACCCAGAGCGAACCCGTGCCATCAGAGAATTTTTACCGCCGCGGGATGCGAAAGGAATAGCACGATTTTTAGGAATGATAAATTATTTCCATAAGTACATCCCATATCTAGCCGAAATTGCAGCACCGCTAAATACCTTAAGAAAAAAGGGAATTAAATTTGAATGGAATGATCAACACCAAACCGCATTCGAGAAATTAAAAGAAAGCATAATATCACCCCCCCGTACTACAATTAGCCGACTTTACAAAACCATTTGTAGTGCAGACAGACAGTTCTAGTGTCGCCCTAGGTGCAGTAATATATCAGGAAGTAGATAACTCAAGGTTACCTATTAGTTACGCTTCTCGCACCCTGACTGAGCAAGAAAAGAAATACTCCGCATACGAATTAGAATGTTTAGCTATAGTTTTCGCTTTTGAGAAGTTCAAACCATTTTTAGAACATAAGGAGTTTTTATTAGAAACTGATAATCAAGCGTTATCCTGGCTACTAAATCACCCAAAACAGTTAGGCCGTATCGGAAGATGGGTATTAAGATTAAATTGTTTTAAATTTAAAGTACAACATATTAGAGGCACCCAAAACGTAGTTGCCGATACACTGTCACGTATGTTCCAGCCTAGTAGTAATACTTACGAAAACAAGAGTAGAGAAACGCCGATTATTAATACGTTAATTACCGAATTTCCTCTTGCATTTACGGATTTAGCCCAGTATCAACAACGTGACCCACGTTTGAGTCCAATTATTGAACAACTTGAAAAAGGAAGTAAGTCTGAGAAATACATATTAAGTAGGAGAGTATTATGTTGTAGAATAGCGAACGGAAAATATCTACGAATAATTGCCCCGGATATTATTAAACCTATGCTGATGGAATATTATCACTCTTCCACCATTGGAGCACATATGGGAATAAATAAAACCATACACCGAATTCGTAAAGAATATCACTGGGAAAATATGAACAGTGAGATCTCAAATTTTGTGAAAAGGTGTAAGTTGTGTGCACTCAGCAAACCAGCGAGAAACAGCCAAATAAGTCAATTAATCTCAGAGATTCCTGCTACCCCGTTCTCCAAAATTTATTTAGACTTTTCAGGACCCTACCCGCGTTCCAAATCAGGAAATACAATGTTACTAATTTGTGTAGACTCTTTTAGCAAATTCGTCTGGATGTACCCCATGCGGCGAGCCTTAGCTACAACCACAGTAAGTATTTTACAGGATAGATTATTTAAAGAATTCGGTATTCCTGTCCATCTAGTGTCGGATAACGGACTACAGTTTAAGTCCAAGGAATTCAGGAACATGTGTTTCAAACTAGGTATAGAACACATTACCACTATAGAGTATCGTCCGCAAGGTAATATAGCTGAGAGGTATTTGCGAAACCTAAAATCTGCTTTAATTGCCTACCATGCTAACGACCATACTTCTTGGGACCAGAACTTATCCTGGATACAGTTCGCCTTTAATTCTGCATATCATGAAGGACATAAGTCTACCCCATTTGAATTATTGTTCAAGTATAAACCTAACCACCCATTATCCACTAAGTGGAAAATACATGAATTGTTACCCCTTGAAATTAGGGATAAAAATATTAGGAAAATATGGAATGAAGCACGCGCTAATTTACGAACAAACTTAGCGAAATCAAGGAAATATCACGTGCGAAATAAGAATAATAATGAAGTAAAGTACCAAATCGGTAACTTAGTTATGTGTAAAACACATCCTACGAGTAGTGCAATCGATAAGACCACTTCCAAGCTATCATACCGATGGTGCGGTCCTTATCAAATTCACAAATATTTAACTCCAGTAACCGTAGCACTGTATGAACCCTCTACTCAAAAATATGTACGAAGGACACATATTTCGCAGATAAAACATTATCACGACGAAGGAAATGGTAGAGTGCAAGTTAAATGAATAAAAAAAAAAAAGGAAGGAATATGTTTTGTACTCAACTGCAAAGAAGTACTTGAGTAACATTTAGCTAGCTAATGGTATAAATAGGTACGAGGCCTGATCACCCTTGAATCCTATTCTTCGAAAGTAGAGCAAAGTAAGAAGTCAGCTGACAGCAAATATGAGGAATAATTAAGTAACAAATTACTTAATGAGTAATTCTATAACTAGAATAACTCCCAACTAAAGAAAAACCCGGTAGTAGTCATAAGTAGAGTGTTAAGAAAATTTAGAATGTTAACAATATGTTTTTATAATGTGTGAATTTTATGTAGTATTAGAATTAGTCTGTAAAGTATGATATGTAGATAGTAAGAATAAGCAATTCGAGACTGACTTGTGCAACTCATAATTACATACAGAGAAAAACGGGTGAGAGAAATTACACATGGAAATCCCTAAACATACTCCCGGTATATTCAAAAAAAAAATTAAACCGGAGTCTGTGGCTAAAGCGGCGGAGTACGTGACGATTTCATTAATAAAATTATGTTAATTAATTAAGTTGATAATATATAAGCGGAGAAATTTTAAATTCTTAATAAAATCTCACATTGTAAACTAAATCTTATGGCAATCATTTAATAATAATAATATTTAATATAAGTCTAATAATAAAATTAAAAGGGAATGGAATTGTACAGAAAGGGTAAAGCTTATTAATTTATCCTGCATAAACAGGCGCTGACCAGAATTAACTTGTTTTCTGACCCCTAAATAAACTAAGTATTATTGTAAATTTGTTATTATTTAAATAATTAAATATGACCATTGTTACGTACTTTGATAACTTCTGCAACTAAGAATATCACTATTTAATTATTTAATCAAACCGTAGTCCTTTAATTAAAATTATAAACACGGAACTACTTTTATGTTGCCTAGTAATTGTCTTGAGATTACTACTCTCCCCCTTAACTATTTCTGCCACTTGCAATAGAGCGCGCACGCCGTAAGCAGCGTAAAGCGTTGTTTCGCTACGTATATATTTAAAATGTGAAAGGCTTGATTCAATGACTATTTTAAATAAGTAAATTTGTGTGGTGATGACATCTCTCTATGTTATAAAATAACGGACTATGTAATTTATACAGTTTTACAACCAAGAAGGTGATAGTCAACTAAGCTATAATCATGTGAAGTGTATAACAGTGAAACAAACTTTCTATCTATGTATTCTAACTACAAGAATTACTAAGAATAACTACAGTCGCCTGAGATGAATGTACCACACCAGAAAGGATTTGACATACTTCTAGAACTTCACCATCACAGTATGATAAGGTAACGACTGAACTTCAAGAAACATCAGGAGGACCGAAGAACTAATTCTGCAGCAACTTCAGGAAACACACAGGTGACATGGAGGCTTGTCTTCCATGGTTAAGAGTTACAAAATTATAAACCCCAAAAGACAATTTAAATTATCATGTTAAAGACTTTAAAACTTATGCTTTAAATGTAATAACATTAAAGACTTTAGAAAACTGACATTGAAACTTCTCAATTAATTAAATTATAATTATCTCTTACCTTCGGGTTTTTTACTCCAAGGGTCGTTCAGACGAAACTGCTGCAAAAAGGATTATTTGGATTTGATATAGGCAAAGATCAAATACACCGTTTGTGCTAACACATTGCCTCTGATTTATTATTCAAAATGACTACTTCGTCTCCCTTTCATAACATTTAGAGCAAATACTTGTAGAAGGAGCAACAATTTGTGAAATCAAAGGTAGTAATAAAATATTTCTTAATTAACTAGCTTATTACAACTATGGTATACCACAACTATTTACTATCTGCAATGAACCAATACGTGCTTTAGCTACACACTCACACACATTCGTTCTTTGATTTTATCGTTCTATTTAAACCCCACTTCGAGATCTCTGATGTACATCTTAGATTTATATTTATTTATGTTGAATTATACTCTGGGGAAAAAAAGGAAAATAATCTTGTTTAAAACTCAGTTAATACTTAACGTCTGAAGAACTCCGCTGTTTTGCACCTCTGCTGTGAATGCACTGTTTAACACACCATAATTTAGTTAAGACACTGTTTAACCGCGGTACTGTTATTGTTTATTTCATATTAGGTTGATGCGCCACTATTATCTTAATCCACTTTAAAATAACGTTTCATTTTGTTTTGTCGGCCGACATAAATTTTCGAACACTTAGCTCGCTTAGGCTGGCCGCGCGGCCCTGTGTCACAACTGGTACTGGCGTTAGTTTGCTAAATTGCATACAGTGTTTTTTGGTCACGTGATCGTGCATATGTGCTCCCATTGGTGCTATTGAAAGGGCGCCTTAGCATAGGCGGGAAGGTGAGCAATGTTTTTGCCGCCTGGCGCAATGTGCAGGTAGATTACTTTCTTTCGTGATTCACGGCTGAGGCGCAGGTTGATGTTATTTCACAATCGGTCTGCGTTGCATGAGTACGGAGACAAAACATAGACGTTTTTCTGCAATAAACACAGCCTGTCTGGTTGACTAACTCGGGGTTCTACAAGGGTGAACAATGACTGTATAGAGAATGTAATTTTAAAAAATGTTATCTTGGCCCTACCATCTCGTACCGTTACAATACCCCCCCAATAAGAGATTGAAGGCCGGAGCGTTCAAACTCTTATTGCCTAAACCTAAGAGGATCAGTGAGGATATGGCGCCGCAACCCCCCTGAACACTCTACTACATCATGGGTTCTTACCCCCCTAGTCTGGCGACTGCGACAGCACCCATCCGATCTTACTGGACTTCTCTGTTCGAGATCCCAACACCAAAAAATCGAACAGATACCCGACCCAGTATCGCCTGACTTTAAAACATTTGATTAAAAAATTGACAAGCGGCCTTCCATCCCTCCATATCCCACATCTGATTTGTTTCCTCTTAGCCGTACTGGTTCATTGACAACGTACTGGCTCATTTTATATTATAGACCTTAAAGAATAATACTAATAAAACAATGTTGGTTTCCAATGATACACATAAATTCCAGTTAAATTGAATAATATTCCCCGTACAATATTGCCCAACCAAAATGACACATTAATTATACAAAATAACATTAACTCACAGTAAATACAAATTATATCCTTACTTGCCTACTCATATTTATAAAGAATAAACAAAAAAATTCTTTTTTTTTCTTTTACTACCCCCCTTTTATCCCTTAACCCCTGATACCCGTTACATTTTAATGTGGTCTGCGCGAGGCTCTTGGCCTTTTTCAGCCTCATCCTCGCCGTAACCCACATCTCCCTCGTGATCTGTAACTGGGTCACCGCCCATCCACACTCACTATTACCCCCCCCTAGACTGTGGCGTCTAGTTGCTTTCACAAGGACTGATGCGGAAGGGGTGGACATTTTTTCTTTTATTCCACCCCCATCCTTGCTTCCGCGTTACAATAAAATTCGGTATATATATAACCAACTATTTTTTATTTATACACCCCTAATGGACTACCACCCCTATCTGGGTGAAAATAGCCCTGTTCCAAAATTTGGTAGATTCCCCAAAAAATAACCCCCCTACTAAATCTAACAAACCACCGGGTTGACAAAATAAAACAAACCACAAGCCGGTTATATCAAGTAAAATTTATGATTTGCCATAATTAACTACTTTCACGGTCATGGTCCGGTGAGGTCATGACCGCACTTAGGTGGGGAATCTACAGTTAAAACATAAAACATAAATTAGCATTGATACAAGTTACTTGGACAGTAACATACACATCTTATTTTCCAGGTACTATCTCATCCTGAACATTTTCCATCAGTTATCAGTGTTAAATAAATATTTTAATCATTATTGGCATCAATTATCATTTAATTTATAATTCCAATTTGAATTTAAATGAAAATAAAGTTAAGTTCATTGTTAAGAATCATTGTTTCTATTAATTTTATTACTAAATTAGTTTAGTTGTATTTAATTTACTTTAATTAATTCAATTAATCTCAACAGTTACAGTAATTGCCTCACTATTATTAGGTCAATTTCAATTCCTTTCTATCACAATAAGATACTAATTCAGCGGACTACAACATTTTTTTTTGTTATTGTCACCAAGCATGACTACAGACATTAGTCTCAACATACCACACCTGTTTATATAAACACTAGTCTGCAAGACTCACATAGTCTAAACATTCTGGTTACATCATACACTGGCATATATACTTCCTATAAAATTTTTATTTCTATAATTCTTCTTGTTAACATATTTGTCAAAGTCTACTTGTTACAATTCGAACCAAATATAATTTTAATTCACCTTTCAATTACTTTAATAGCATTTTCTTAAAAACATTTTAACTGTAGCTATATTATTTAAAACACTTTGAATATGAATACAAAATAGGCTTCATTAATAAAATTGACTTCAATAATCTCCACTCAGACAGTTTAGCTTTGATTACCATTGTATGCAGTTAATGTATAAAATATATAAAATTACAATTTCAATTTGAATCAAAATGAATTTGAACACAGCACTAACATTTACAATATTTCGTTACTCCAAGGGCCACTACAATTCTATTTAATCTCTTCGTTTGTTCAAAACAATTTCCATTACTGTAATTACAATTTCCAAAATGATTCTACGTGATTAAATGTTTCAGTTTTTCTTAATAGTTCAATAAATTTTACAAACATTACATCATTGGTTCTAATCTCTCTTTAAATTCCTCCCCAATCACATTCCAACTACCATTATCCCGTACTCATAACCTAACATAGCAGGTACCACAAAATAATAATTAAACCCTTTGGTTACATAAGTTTACTTTAGAATACTTTCCAAAATTATTATTTTTTTCTTAATTACCTGTAAATAGGTTATATGTTACATGTACATGTACATTATTGTGAATCGAGATGCGATGGAAGACGAACAGAACCCCTACATGAGTGAATGTGAACAAAACCTGTTGGCAGCCCTGAATTCCTTACCTGCCTCCTTTCCCATAAAAACAAACCACAACCACTAATCTACAACCCCATCTCAATCCACAATAGTCATGTTGAATTACACAGAAAATTGATTATTTCGTTTGTCTACTCAGCCACAAAACTTCTCCACTACCTACCTAATTAAGGGATGAGTTTACAAGTCATAAATAACGCCAGTTTATTTAATTTTGAGGATTACCCTAATGTGTTATTGAGAATTAAGGCAATCAAATGGTTCCAAAAAGTGTGCCAATTTATGTAACTATTGTTTATGTGTTTCATCTAAGAGGAGGGTTAGGGAAATCGGGAAGATAAAAGGGATAAGGATTATTAAAAGGTCAAGAACTAGGACTAAAGGTAGGGACAAAGCTTCCTCCGAAAATAAGGGTAAATGGAGAAAACCAAGGCTCGCGTGGGCAGGGGCGCGTCCCTGAAATAGACGAACCCCACTGGGACAAGTGGGGAACCTCTATCCGCTACCACTTACTGTTTTATATTATTTAGTTATTGATAATTATTTAGTTTATGTTCAATTACAGGATTTGATGTATTATTTTTGTTTATTATTATTTCATTTTGACCAATACTTTTTTAAATTGGTGGCGTTATGGGTACCCACTATTTCCCCAGTCATTTGGTTTCGTAGAACGTAGGCATTATCCATTTTGATTTCAACTACTTCATACGGTCCTTCATACAACAAAAAGAATTTTTTGATCTCTTTATCTTGTGCACTTGATAAATCGTGTCTTCTTACTAATACCAACTGACCTATTTCGTACTTGATCCACTTACCTTTGGCGTCATGAAGCCGTTTTCTTCTTTCTCCCTTCGTTAATAAGTTTTCATTTGCGAGTTGAAGTTTTACTTCCAGATCTCGTGGGTTGCCTTCCGGTGGAAAATTGAACAGCTGTTCCAGGATCCTAGGTGGACGTTTTCCCTTGACTAGCTCGTATGGTGTGAACCCCGTTGATTCATGAGTTGTACAGTTTAACCATTCTTCAATTCTTCCCACATAGGCTGGCCATTCACTATGTTTAGCATGGCAATATGCTCGGAAAATTCTCCCCAATTCTCGCATGACTCTTTCAGCTTGGTTCGACTGAGGATGATATACCGCCGTGTGTTTAGGTATAATACCTTCCCAGCCCAAGATTTGTCGCCATATTCCACTAATAAATTGGGGCCCATGGTCGGATAATATTATTTTAGGTTTTCCGGTTTTAATCATATAATCCTTCGTTATTTTCTCACTTAGTACTTTACTATTGGCCCGCTTTACACTGTATAATCTTACAAATTTCGTAAATGTATCTAATACTACAAAAATGTACATGACGCCTCCCCTTCCCTTAGGTAGAGGGCCAAACAAGTCTACCGCAACTAGATCAAAAGGCTTTTCTACTTTAATACACCTCATCTCTCCCTCTAGACGGTAATTAACTACTTTTGACTTTTGGCATAAATCGCACCCTCGGAGTAAAGTTCTAACCCTCCGTTACATATTCTTAAATAAACATGATTCTTTTAATACATTTACACATTTCCTAGCACCGAAATGCCCATACCGAAAATGACAGTCCCATATTATCTTATCTACCAACCCTTCCGGTATAACTAGCCTCCAATCACGCTCTCCCCCCTCTACTTTCTTAAACAAACTCCCTTGATAAATCTGAAAATAACGGCTATACCCTGACTCATCTAAGTCGGACTCTAAGCTAGTTATTATTTTGTTCAATTTAAGATCTGTTCTTTGCATACTATTAATGTCTCTCAATTCTTCCCCAAATAATCTATCTTCTCTACTAAGTCGGAAAATTTCTATTTCTTTTAAGTCCCTCCCTGTTCTCATTCCCTGTGTATCTACCCTAGATAAAGTGTCAGGTATTTTGTTTTCTACCCCTTTTATATATTCCCAACTAAAATTATACTCTTGTAAAGCTAGCACCCACCTGGTTATCCTGCTATGTGTCAACTTACAGGTGTTTAAAAAGGATAATGCCTTGTGGTCCGTCCGGATGATAGTGGAATTTCCCAGTAGATATGTCCGAAACTTCTTCACCGCAAAAACAATGCTTAATAGTTCCTTCTCCGTTGTTGTGTAGTTTCTTTCAGCAGCTAATAAAGTACGACTGGCGAAAGCGATGGTGTGATGCTCCTTTTCGTCGTCCTCCTGGTACAGTTCTGCACCCAACGCGATGTTACTAGCATCGGTCTGTAAATAAAATGTGCGTTCAAAATTAGGGTGATTCATCAGGATCATGTTACTAAAGTGGTCCTTTATTTCACTAAACACCTCTCGTTCTCTTTCCCCCCATTTCCATAGTTTGTTCTTTTGTAACACTGCGCTCAACTTAGAAGTTATATGGGCATAGTTTTTCTGGAATTTTCTATAAAAATTACATAGCCCTAAAAAACTTTGTAACTGCTTAATATTTCGGGGTTCTGGAAATTTTAAAATTGATTCTACTTTCTCAGGGTTAGCTTTTATCCCCTCTGGTGTAATTATGAACCCTAGAAAATGTATTTCGTTCTGTAGGAATTTAGACTTCTCCCAATTGACAGTCAACCCCCCTGTACGCAGTCTATCTAATACAAACTCTAAATGTTCCACATGTTCGGAAAATGTTCGTGATGCTATCAATATATCGTCTACATAAATGGTTAAAAAATCTAAATTCTGTGGCTGGAGTATTTCATCTAAACATTTTATAAAGCTGGCTACACTGGTATTCAGCCCAAAAGGTAATCGTTTAAATTGGTAATTCTTTCCGTTGAACAGGAATGCTGTGTATTTCCTACTTTCACATGCTAACGGGACTTGCCAGTACCCCGCGGTTAAATCTAATGAGGTCATGTATTTGACTCCACTGAATTTTTGGAAGATTTCGTTTATTGCTTCGGGTGACTCCCGGTCCGGGATAATTATCTGATTAATCTTGCGGGCGTCTAAACATAATCTAACGCGGCCATCTTTCTTAATGACTACTACTAACGGGTTAGAGTACGGTGATACTGATTTTTCTATGATGTCCCCTTCCAACATTTTATCTAATTCCGCCTGAACCGCCCTCCTCTTTGAATAAGGTACCGGATAGCTTCTTTGTACATAGGGTGCGTGTTCCCTTACTTTTAATTCACACTCATAATCCCTTGCCCTCCCTGGTACATCGGCAAACACTTCTCGAAAACACTCTATTACTTGCCACAACGCTTTGCGTTGAGAACTCCCTACATCACGCCCCTCACTACAAAATTTTACCGCTCTATCCTCCCAAATTTGTTTATTTATATTACCCCCTAACTCTCTCTCTCTACATACATACGTATTAACTTCCGTTTCTATTTTACTGGCCCGATTCAGTATCATCTTAACCCCCGAAATTCTAACTTTATCTACTACCCGCTCAAAATTAATCTCGACTGGTCTACCTTCATTATTTAGTATTAACGACCGCTTCTGGAAATCAATTACCGCCTTATGCTTTATCAAAAAATCATTCCCCAGAATAACCTCCAAATTTAGTCCCCTTACTACTAAAAATGTGTTGTCATATTCTACTCCATTAATTACCATGTTCAAATGTACTTGTTTAGTTACACGTTTACTCCTAACTCCGGTAATACCTATAATGGTCACCCCCGCTACTGGCAAAATTGGGATATTTTTATTTATTTCTTGCAAACTCTCTAATATGTGTTCGGAAATGACAGAAATTTTGCTACCTGTATCGACCAAAGTTTTTACTTCCTTACCTTCAATTTGAATTCTTACCTCTGTCAGTCCGGTTTCTGGTCTGGCTGTCTCCAAGTCCTCTTCCTCCATTAGTTCCTTGGACATATCCGTACAGATGACGTTATTTGTATATTCGTTGTTATCTTGGGCCTCGCAGTCATTTGTCGACAATGGTGGGGTCCCTTCACTCACTGTCCTTGTTAGTTTTCCGTCTGGGTGTTTGCACGGCCTGGAGTGTGTCCACCACGACCTCTATTAAGAGTTCCGCTGCTTCCCGGTGCTCCTAGGTTGCTGCCCCCTCCTCTCTGTGGTTGACTATTTTGGTTAGGCTCCGTATTGCGTTGGCAACTCCTCTCTTTATGACACCTGTAACAAGTTGTTCTACTACCATAGTTCTCACAATGACACTCTCCACATCGCCAGTCCTCGCGTCTATAGTTATTATTGTAGCCTCCCCTTGTCCCTCTATACATTTTTGGTGTCCCACTAGATTGATTATGATTATGATTCTCGTTGTTATGTACCCCTGATGGGTTTGGGCGCCTACCAATTTCCCGGTCCCTGATATTTTGGAAAATATCTAATATTTGTTCAAGATCATTTATACCTTCCACTTCTCGCGTCATTAGGTTAATCTGCACCTCCCTTGGTAAATGTTATCTTATGTGACGTACAAATGATCTAAACGGTAATGGTGGTTCAAGGTATTTTGCCTCATTGTACATTTTCATTATATAAATGATGACATTATTACCGTTAGTCCCAAAATTACCCGACCCCATTATCTTGCTTCTAAGTACTTCTTGGTCCTCTTCAGACCAGTATTTACTTCTAAAATCCCCTTCAAAACTTTCGAAATCTAACCAATCTCCCTTATGTACCTCCGCCCAAATTGAGGGGCTTCCCTTGAAACATTTCATAACTTTCAATAATTTCATCTCCCAATTATTGTTACAAAATCTATTAAAGTCTCTTACTCTATTTAGGAATTGCATAGGGTGTACCCCCCTCCTATCCCCAGTAAATGACTCTAACTCTATTTCGCTATCTACATTACGGGTGATTACTACTTGTTCATGGACACTGTCTAATGTTTTGTTTATTACCGTTTTCAAGTCATCTTTAACATTGATTATTTTTTGTTCCACTAAATTAAACTTGTTGTTAGTTACACGTTCAGATTGAATACTGGCATTATTTACCATTTCTACAGCACCTTTTAATAGCTGTATTTCTGACTTACAACTACTTTCTGTTTCACTGATCTTACTATCAACATTGTAATTGATTTCTAAGATTTTATTCGCAAAGCTCAATTGGCATTCACTTATTTTGCTATCGCAATTGCTTTCTATTTCATTTATTTTGAAATTAACATTAGTTTCATATGTCTCAATGTTATCTCTAACTTCTTCTATTTTCTCTACTACACAATTAAATTTACACTCATTATCAACATTATACTTATTTATCCTACTTTCAAAACTATCTTTCAACTCTTGAATTTGCTCATGCACTTGTATTTTGACTGTCTCTGACACTTGTTTATTTACACTAATGATATGCTTATTTAATTGTTCATTTACTGAGCCTATCACTTGTTGTTTAATAGTGTTAAAGCATTCATCCATCTCATTTAGACGTGTATTCATTTCACATAAACGCTTATCAAATTTTTGGTCAATATTATTTATATCACCCTTTAACTCATGGAATTTGCTATGAATTGTATTAAATTTAATATCAGAATCACTCTTCTGTTCCTCAAATTTAGCGTCATTACTATCAAATCGTTTACTGAGAAGGTTAAATAGGTCATTCATTGACATTTCTTTGTCTTTTATATTTGTTTTAATTGTAATAGGGGTGGAAGTTGCTCCCCTCTCATTAATTAATACAGATTCGTTTACATTACTGTCACTGATTGACAGTGACTCTGTCTGAATACCTGAATCGCCTTTATTGGCCGACTCAGTTGACATATTTTCATTTACTGCCGTTTCAGTTACTATTGTTTTTATTTGTTTTTCAGCACTAGTGCTAGTTAAATCAATAATGTTTTCCATGTTTTCAAGTGTTTACTTATACACGCTTTATATACTTATACTGACAATATCTCCCTCACTCCCAAATAACCCGTTCTGCAGCTTAATTAGGTCTGGCGAATATAGGTTGTAACCTACACTCGCGTCCCTGTTCGGGCGCCAATGAAACTTCTCAATTAATTAAATTATAATTATCTCTTACCTTCGGGTTTTTTACTCCAAGGGTCGTTCAGACGAAACTGCTGCAAAAAGGATTATTTGGATTTGATATAGGCAAAGATCAAATACACCGTTTGTGCTAACACATTGCCTCTGATTTATTATTCAAAATGACTACTTCGTCTCCCTTTCATAACATTTAGAGCAAATACTTGTAGAAGGAGCAACAATTTGTGAAATCAAAGGTAGTAATAAAATATTTCTTAATTAACTAGCTTATTACAACTATGGTATACCACAACTATTTACTATCTGCAATGAACCAATACGTGCTTTAGCTACACACTCACACACATTCGTTCTTTGATTTTATCGTTCTATTTAAACCCCACTTCGAGATCTCTGATGTACATCTTAGATTTATATTTATTTATGTTGAATTATACTCTGGGGAAAAAAAGGAAAATAATCTTGTTTAAAACTCAGTTAATACTTAACGTCTGAAGAACTCCGCTGTTTTGCACCTCTGCTGTGAATGCACTGTTTAACACACCATAATTTAGTTAAGACACTGTTTAACCGCGGTACTGTTATTGTTTATTTCATATTAGGTTGATGCGCCACTATTATCTTAATCCACTTTAAAATAACGTTTCATTTTGTTTTGTCGGCCGACATAAATTTTTGAACACTTAGCTCGCTTAGGCTGGCCGCGCGGCCCTGTGTCACAACTGGTACTGGCGTTAGTTTGCTAAATTGCATACAGTGTTTTTTGGTCACGTGATCGTGCATATGTGCTCCCATTGGTGCTATTGAAAGGGCGCCTTAGCATAGGCGGGAAGGTGAGCAATGTTTTTGCCGCCTGGCGCAATGTGCAGGTACATTACATTCTTTCGTGATTCACGGCTGAGGCGCAGGTTGATGTTATTTCACAATCGGTCTGCATTGCATGAGTACGGAGACAAAACATAGACGTTTTTCTGCAATAAACACAGCCTGTCTGGTTGACTAACTCGGGGTTCTACAAGGGTGAACAATGACTGTATAGAGAATGTAATTTTAAAAAATGTTATCTTGGCCCTACCATCTCGTACCGTTACAACATTTTAGGTAACATGTAGTCTAAAATCTAATAACACTAGTTATAGCAAAAAGGTAAAGTTTAAACTAAAAGTTTTGTTGTTTTAGAAGATTAATAAAAAACCATTCTTCAAATGGTTAGAGTTTCAATATTGTACATGGCAAGGTGACCATTATTCATTTAATATATTGAGTCCCGGATCCGTGGAATTAATGAAAAAGGATGTACATCATATGTTGAGGCCCCTTTGTAAAGGAGTAATTTATATATTTAATCATATAGTAAACTATATTGTTTGAGAACTTTCAATAGAGAACTTAATCACCAAATGTAATAAAGAGATGTCATCTGAGTACCGAGTAAACTGAGTGCATAAATCAACAGTCTCCCCTTCCTAATATCTTGCTATAAATTGTTTTATTTGTTGTGATTATTTTCAGTGCTTCACAACGAAGGCAGCCTGTATAATTGGCAAATCCAATTATTACTGGTTCCCTAAGTTATAACTCAAGAGAAGAGGTTATAATTCGACGAATGGTTCGATTTTACTTTTAATAATTGACAATTTACATAATAATATTGTTTTTTCAGCCATAACACTTTATTTTAAAAATAGCTGTAAGCATTGTATCTTGTTCCTTGTCCTCTCTGACCATTTCAACAGTTAAAAGAATCCTAATTAATTAATCTTGTAAACATATATTTTGTCAATTTTGTTCACTACCGACTTGAGCAAATATCAACCAATGCCTGGTACACGCGCAGCCAGAATGGCGCACAATTTCAAATGTTAATAAATGAACATAATTATTCAGTTACAAGAGTTTGTATTTATTTATATAGTAAATGCTAGTTATTCTTTTCTTCAAAAAAATAATTTAGAGTGATAAAAGTAATATTGAGAAGAAGAAGAAGAGCAAAGTCAGAAGAGAGAATTAATAGATCTAACTACACAATTAAATTATTAATAGAAACAAATATTGTCAGAACACAAGATCTTACTTATTTAATTGGAAGTAATTATAAACATACACTTAATTAATTATTAATTAATTTAATTAAATTAATTTAAAAAAAAAATTTTTTTTATAACTAACGAAAATTTTTACTCAGCAATACATTACACTTTATTATACATTATTTACACTACTTAATTTTTATATTTGAATTAGGTTTAATATAGCTAAATTCTTTCTATCTTTAGCTATATTTATATATATTTGTAGATTTTACTACAACACAGATCAACTTCACTACACCATATAAACAATTTACAGTGATAATTGGAATACCCATTGATCATTAATACAGTGTATTAATGAGATACAGTGTATGCTGTAACTCTACGAACTTGTTGACAATAAATATACGATATACGATATATGTTAAACGTATAGACACTGTTTTCAAAAGTCGGGCGCCATCTTGATTACATATGTTTTAGTAGCTTTGTCATTTTACTTACCATTGCTAAACACTATAGGGCAGGAATTCGTTACGCGAACTTTTGAGAAGCAGAAATTATTTGAAATAATAAGACTGGGTTAAAATTGTTACCAATGATACACCCTGTTTATTATACCAGAAGTACATCGTACATAATGCTGCATTCAGCGAACTTCAAACCCTCCAAAATCATGAGATATGTGATATAAAAATGTGTAATTATGTAACATTAACTAATAGGTTATTAAATATAGATATCATAGGTTATTAAATATAGATATACATATTTCTCTCGCACAACCCAGCACTTAGTAATTATAAGACACTCGCCCTCTCACTCTCTCTCTCTCACTCTGGTACAATTCTTTTAATGAGCTCATTTTGTTAAAATTTTAAAGACTTAGTGAATTGAATTTACTTTGAATTTTTTATTTTGGTCATTATGTTGCAATTATGTTTTATGTGAAATTAAAAGAAAATATGCTGTTGGAACGTTCTCACCAAATCGTCGGATAAGTCTCATCGCACTTCTAAGGTCGTAATCTCCATGCACAATCCGTAACTGTTTTACATCGCTTTACGGCCACACCGTCGTGTTTGCCCACGAAAACGCTTCGGACGGATTCTATACGCACTCTTAACGACCTATCGGCCGATGACACCTATCCAATTAAGTTATCGCCCCAACATTTTAGATATTTTAGTGAGGTAATTAACCACTTTTAGTGGTTTAAAAGTAAAAATTCACTTTCCGTGAACTTGTTGCCGGCTGGCTGCGATCACGTTCCCTGATGAAATGACACAGATCCTTTGTCACAAATTTCTTAGGTGGGGTGAAACTATGTCACCCGGCTATTGTCCGTTTGTTTACAGTTTCAACAACACATTCCTCGCCGCTGGCGTCATCAAGGATTGGCACTGTATCGCATTATTTGACATACGGTTTTTTGCTGGTTTTCATGTTTTTTGCTATGAAATAGTCAGAATCCTGGCAAATATTTATATAGTTCACTCACTGTAGATTTACAAAGATTATTAACGGGTTATTTAATTTTGACTAAATCGTTACAAAAATGTATGAATACAATATTTATGCTCTTTTATACCATATTTATGTTAATTATAAATTATACCATAATTGTACCGTTACAATGCATGATAATATCATTAATCAATGATACTAACAATTTTATTTAAAACAGAAAAACATTCAACTACATGACTTTGGTTAGCCGATTAAGCGGCCATTTTGTTTATTATTCTATTTCCAGTGCCAACAGAGTTCGTTCCCGCTGACGGTGAAAAAACTTAATATTTTATTTTGTAAACATTAATAATTCAGTTTTATTATTTTATATGTAATTGTAATGTGTTGTACTCCTTTTTAAAGCATTTTCTGACTTCATAACTAGCCCAAAGAACCCAAGCCCTGAGATAAATATTTTACAATAAATTTACTTGTAAACCATTGAAGAGCAGATTCGAAGACGAAACGATTATTAAACTGTTAAGGTCGATTCAAGACTTAACCATTTATGTTTTGACAAATAAACTGAAAAAAATAATAAAAGAAACCAATGATTACCGATTCCAGAGTTGTTATTTTATGCGTGAAAATAGAATAAGAATTTGTTCACAGGCATTAGCGAGTGACAGCAGGTACGCAGGGCGAATATAACCTCGCCAACAACAGAAAAAATAAACTAACCTACAACTGGTAACATACGGTTAACGACTGCCGCTGAGTCAACCAGAAGTGCGGGAAAATTCGAAGGCGCTAGCACACGAATACAAACACTTTCTCTCAGAACAACATTATACAAACTTTATATTAAAGAATTGATTATTTAAACACGTACACAAAAAAATATACGGTATAGAATTGGCGCATACCAACGTGGAGCTTATTTAAACCCCAAAACAAATTTACATTACAAGGTTGCGATTACAACGGTGAGGCATAAGACATATCACAACACAAGCTATTAAAAAAAATAAACGTTAAAGAATTGACGTCAACAACGTGGGGCTGAATAAAATAGACCCACAAACACACATAAGAATATACGTTATAGAATTGTCATCCAACTAGTGAGGCTAAATTAGGAAAAATTACGGACTGTAATACCACTATTAAACAATACAGTCAACCTAATTTTAGTAGGCGGCCGTTATAAGTCTAGAGATGCAGACAAGAGGAGTATCGAAAAGGTTAGCAAAGGACCAAGAAACGGAAGAAGGCAGACAAGAAGAACAAGAGACAGAAACAGTACTGGACACCGAAATGGAACAACAGGCGGGTGATAAAGAAGAGGCCAGAGGAGATGCAAATTTACTGAAATTCATGGAACAAATGAGTGCAAATTTAATGAAACAAATGGAGGAAAATAATAAATTGATGAATGAAAAATTCGATAGTATTAAAGAAAACAATAAACAAATTAATGAAAATTTATTAAGACAAATGAATGAAAAGTTTGACAGAAATGAGGAGAACTTGAAACAGATAAATGAGAAAATAGACAGTACAAATGAGAGTACTCGGGAAAACTTTAGACAAATCAATGAGAAAATAGACAGTACAAATGAAAGTACTAAGGGAGAGTTAAGGGATCTTATAAATGAAAGGATCGAAAACGTCACCGAAACACTCAGCCAGAGGGTAGACAAGTACAAGGAGGAAGTGAAACAACAAATAGCGGAGACCAAGGAAAAGCTGGAGAAAACTGAAGAAACCATCATACAGTTCCGAGTAGAAGTGGATACCAAGATAGAACGAGTAGAAACCAATAATCAAATCAGAATAGTTGCAACACAGCAAGAAACGCAGGAGAAGTTGGATGAAATCCAAGGTAATAAGTCCGGCAGAATGACAAAAATAAGTGACGAAGTAGACCAAGTGAAGAGTCAAGTAAACGGTAACAGAGAAAAAATAGAAAATATGCAACACATCCAATTAAACATACAGGAAGAAGTGGATCGACTAAACATCATCAGACCGACATGCAGTACTTACCACACCACGCTAGAGAACAGGGACAGCGTGAACTTTAAAGACTACAGGAAAAACCCCATTGAATTCCTGGAACGCATAAATGAAAAACTGAGTCGAATGAAAGAAAACAGATGGAGCGTGACTAAGACCTTGTTGGACGACGGTTTCAAAGGAATAACTGACAATTGGTGGTCAGCAGTGAGGAATGAGGTAAACACCTATGAAGAATTTAAAAAAGCTTTTCAGTCCAAATACTGGTCTGAATCTATACAGAATATAGTAAGAGACAATCTCAGTAACGGAAAATATAACCCCAACCTAGGCCAGTCACCAACAGCCTTATTTCCTGGGTAAAGTGTGCGTAGCTCGCAAATTGGAACCACACATCTCAGAAGAATGTCTGGTAAACAAAATGGCATATCATTTTGATGAAGGACTCATCCAAGCAAGACTTTGTGGTCAAATTAAGACCACATCAGCAATGGAAGCACTGCTAGGTGATTATGAACAGCAGGATTATTACAGGAGGTCGAGAAGACAACATGAAAGAATGGCTTTCCACAGGGAAGACCAAAATCGTGATCAGTATTGTAGCATAACAGAATTATCACATTAAAATTTTAAATTAATGCAACATAAATAAAGAAGAAAATGTCCATAGTAAGTGAGAATAATAAATGGTTAAAGATTAAACTAAAGAAACTGTACATTAAGTCAAGAAAATGTTAATAAGAATAAACAATAACAAAGAAAACTATTGGTCAATATACAAATAACCTACCATATATAAAAACCCAATAAACCAGCAGCATAACCAGTAGATTGGGGAAGCAGTAAAAAGAAAAGGAAAGAAAAGAGATAAAAAGGTAAAAAGAATTTTAATAAGGGAAATTTATAAAGTCAAGAAGTAGAGAAACCACAAGACAAGGAATTTACTAATATAATAATGAAGAAAGGACAAAATATGTCACGATTCCTAAAAAGAGCCTAGAAATAAGAAGAGCTATTCCAAAAATGTTAATAAAGGAATACATACCTTTGAAACTAAATTAAAACCAATATATTTAGACCCAGTAACTCAAGTTACAAGATACAATACAATTGAAACTGAATTGTAAACTAGATATAAGTATAATGTATAACAACCCAAAAAGACTACCACAGAGTAGAACCCACTAAAAAGATTACCATAGTGTAGAAAATATAAAGTGTAGTGATGTAACAAAAATTAGAAACTACAGTGAGTGTAGTGAAAAACATAGCTAAAAAATCTATGAAAAAATATTCAATAAAGTGTTAATAATATAAAAGGGCTACCATGAGTGTAGAATAATACTAGTAAAACCATAAGAATCAAAGACAGTCTAAGGACTGAAAACATTATTAGTAATAAGAGTTTTTTAAATTAGATATAAGAAATACTATTACCCATAAAATGTTTTTTAATTACAGTTAAGTAAATTGTGAGAAGGACAATAAATACCAGAGGACAGTTCATAACTGAGGGTAGAACTAATAATAAGATGTTTTTTATTTATTGTTAATCAGATAATATATTAGATATAAGGTGATAATAGATATAAGATGTTTTTAATCACAGTTAAGTTGTTATCAAAAGAAACATAAATACAAAAGACAGTTAATGACTGACAGTATTACTAGTAATAGGATGTTTTTATTTTTGTTATTAAATTATGTCTAAGGAATAATAAGGATAAGATATTTTTGTTATAACTAAATAAGATAATTAAAAATGATAAGTATAAGATATTTTGTTATCATTGAATGATACTGTTAAAAATAATAGGCATAAGATGTTTTTGTTATAATTAGGTGATATATGAAAAATAGTAGATAATAAGATGTTCTGTTGTATTCAAAATAATGTTAACTAATTTTCAAGTTTGTCAAGGCAGAGAGGCAAGTAGGAAATAGGAATGTTATAATTTTATTTAAAACTGTAAACCATATAAAAAGTACTGAATCTATACATAGCAGAAAGTCGAGGTGACGGCGGCCATACTTAATTTCTGAACGAGCACAAGACACAGCCTTCTCGAAGCCAGTGACGTCATTCGACGAATGGTTCGATTTTACTTTTAATAATTGACAATTTACATAATAATATTGTTTTTTCAGCCATAATAATTTACTTTAAAAATAGCTGTAAGCATTGTATCTTGTTCCTTGCCCTCTCTCACCATTTCGACAGTTAAAAGAATCCTAATTAATTAATCTTGTAAACATATATTTTGTCAATTTTGTTCGCTACCGACTTGAGCAAATATCAACCAATGCCTGGTCCACGCGCAGCCAGAATGGCGCTTAATTTCAAATGTTAATAAATGAACATAATTATTCAGTTACAAGAGGGTGTATTTATTTGTATAGTAAATGCTAGTTATTCTTTTCTTCTGAAAATAATTTAGAGTGATAAAAAAAAAATATTTGAGAAGAAGAAGAAGAGCAAAGTCAGAAGAGAGAATTAATAGATCTAACTACGCAATTAGATTATACTTAGAAACAAATATTGTCAGAACACAAGATCTTACTTATTAAATTGGAAGTAATTAAAAACATACAATTAATTAATTTAATTTAATTAATTAATTAAACAAAAGGAAAATTTTTTTATAACTAACGAAAATTTTTACTCAGCAACACATTACACTTTATTATACATTATTTACACTACTTAATTTTTATATTTGTAATTAGGTTTAATTACAAATTGCCGAATCCAACGAGGAGCATTATCATCAGCGAGGTTCAGACAAAATTAATTAGTATCACAATAATTCTTGCTATCTTTATTTATTTATATTTGTAGTTTAATTACAGTATCAAAGAAAAAACTATGCAAACAGGAATGATCACGATCATCGTAATAACAGTAATAATAATAATACCTATCACAATCGTAATTATCACAACAATAACAATGATAATTACAACCGAAGCGGTAATAATAATAATAATAGGTATAGGGAAGGTAGAAGAAATTTTGACAATGGTAGAGGATACCAAAATAATGACAGGAACTACAGGAATAATAACAGGTGCGATGAAGAGAGGAGGTACCCAGAACGGAGCCGGAGCAGCGAAGACCGTTCCAGAAATCGACAAGAGAATGAACAAGGAAACGGAGATAACCGTAACCCTACCAATCAACCCGAAGTACACTTTATACGAGGGAGCACTCAAAACAACCAGGGGAGGCGCTACCTAAGACCACAATCAAACGAACGAAACAATAATAACGCCCAGAGCGATAACCAGAGAAGGGATGCGCCATCCGGAAGCAACCAACCAGAAGACGAAAATTACGACTGGATACCCTTCAGTGACAACCCTGTGGAGAATTTCAGAATAGCGTATAATAAACGCACCCCACCAGAACGCTGGATTCCCTCAAGAAACAATGGAAACGCATCCAACACACCTCAGGGAGGGAGACAAGAAATAAATGAAGACGAAGAAACGGCCGACAGGTGGAACGAATAAAAATCATAAAGAAGATAAAGAAAAACTATAAAACAAATCAATGATTACCGACCAGGCAAACTATTGGAGAATTGAGAAGGAAAAATGATGAGAAAGGTAATGACCAATGAAGATTTCAAAAAAAAAACACGAACAAATAACCCACCAAATTCTAAAATGAGTAAGGTCATCTTACAGGATACTTTCGAGAATTTATTTTGGATCAATAAAGAAGAGAAAGACAGTTAACAACGATAATAAGGGGACAATAATGAAAAAGAAGAAAAGAAGTACTTAAAACAAATGAACTTGCAGAAAAAGAATTGATGTTTGTAAATGAACAGAGTGATAATAATTATATTAGTAACTGCTAAAAAGGGATGTTGAAACAGAAGATGAATAACATAGTGGCTAATGAATAAATTAACGATGAAATGAAATTAAATTGAAAAGAAGAAGTATACAAAGGATTTTTACAAAACTGAAAATCAGTTATTTGAAAGTAAGGGGAACTGCTGGGATGCAATTTATAATAATGAAAAGAAGTAAGAAGACAACGTGATTCCGAGGGCATGTAAAGTAACACAAGAGTTACCATTTTTATGAGAGTGTAGAAAGCTACGGCGCCACTCAATAATTATTATGATGGGCAGGGGCCAACGAGCACTGTACCATGCACGGGGTGAATGGTCGGGTGAGGAATAGGTCAGAATAGTGCCACTCACAGCCGATATGCATTCACCGTGCTATTTCAAGTTAGGGAGGAATTGATAACCCCAATTAAAGAATCCATACGAACAGGAGAAACCCCAGAGGAAAGGAACAATCAGTTGGTAACTAAATAGCCTATATGAAGAAGATGAAAAGAATTAATATATTTCGTAGATTCGCCAAAGAAGAAAGGAAGTTATGCGTACATTATGAGATAATAACCAACTTAAAAAATTCATCACAACACAATCCCTGAAACCATAGAAAAAAATAATAACCACGAATAAAAAGTAACAGCTTATTTTTCCCTAAACCCCGTTTCGAAAAAATAACCATGTCTTGGGGAGGGAGCAATTATGTAATGTGACATAATGAGAGTCCCAAAACAATTAACAAAAATAGTCCAAATAATAATAAAAAAGTCAGAATAAATGAAATCAAGTATGTAACTATTTAAAATAAAAAGTACAGCACAATAGTGTGACCAATAATAAACTATGTATTGTAAAAAAATAAGATAAAACTTATGAAAAGTGAATCAGTGTAAAAGTGAAAAGTGAAAGGTGAAAAAACAAGGGTGATCATTAATCACACAGATAAGACTGTTAAGATTAATGATCCCTATAATTCCATTAAGTGTGAAAAATCCCAAATAGTTCAATGTAAGCAGCCCAACTCTTATAGGTAATATGAAATGACAAACATACTAAATGTAAAGTATGAACAGACAATTGTAGTATTGTAACATTGTTTATTGAAAGGTTGTATAATTATTAATCCCATGTTTGTTTTTCTTTAATTAGGCCAATGCCAGTAATTGTTAGAATTGATAAACTATGTGTAAAAGAATATAAGAAAAATATTAAGCCTGTAGGCAAGAATAGAAAGTATGTGTTACGGCATAATACCAGAACATACTTAAATAGAGGCCCATAAACAATATAATAATGGTCCATGAATAGAACCTAATAGTATGAGGATGAAAATGGTATTATGACCAATTAAATAATTTATGTTATTGTTTGTGAATTAATGAATCAAATCTTGGCCATGAGGCAACATTTTTAATTAGTATGTTAAGGGTTTTGTGTTAGTTAATAAACATTGTTAGAATAAGTTAAAGAAAAAAATGTAGTAATCTTTAAAACAAATGTAATCAGGCAAAAGGGTTCAAAACAGAAAACAATTTAATAATTAATGTAATTTAGAAAATGAGTATGAAGTCAAATTTGAGGCCTAGGCCGAACATGAAATATAAAATAAAATAATGTCAGAAATGATTAAGTTATCAAATCAATATAATACAATTATAACAGAATAGGATCAAAATTTAACAATGGACAAGTCTTAGAGTAATTGTGTATCAAATGAAATTAATCTAATGAAAATTAAGAATTGTATCATAGTGAATGTAAGGGCAGTGTTATAGTCCAGATTTATAGATTTTGTAAAGGTGAAAGGACACCTAATATGAAGTTAACTTATACAAAATTATATACCAAAATGTAGACCTTTAAAAAAGGAACAGAAATATGTAAACCAATTTTAGTTTAAACAAAAATTAACAAGGGAGTATTTTTTGACTGTAAAGGCAAGGATATAATTTTAGTAATATATGCCGTTTGACCTCAAGTTCATGAAAACTGACCAATCAAAACCCGAGTTTACTGGTCAAAAAGCCGTTACGAAGGAATAATTGTATTGTTAGATGCCACGCTGAAAAGATGAGTCTAATAGTTGACGCTTGTGAAAAAACTAAACCAATCAAGTAATACTCGACTTATGTTCTAAAATAAACCAGAGAAGTAAGAAAAACACTCCAAGAAAATTATAAAGAATTAATTACTGACCGATGGAAGCATAATTCTACACCAGATCCACAAAAAGACGCTAGCGAGGGATTGCTTGCAGTATTCCAGGAACGTAATTATAACTCCGAAGTATTTTCATTACCACAATATACACAGATCAACTTCACTACACCATATAAACAATTTACAGTGATAATTGGAATACCCATTGATCATTAATACAGTGATTAATGATACTAACAATTTTATTTAAAACAGAAAAACATTCAACTACATGACTTTGGTTAGCCGATTAAGCGGCCATTTTGTTTATTATTCTATTTCCAGTGCCAACAGAGTTCGTTCCCGCTGACGGTGAAAAAACTTAATATTTTATTTTGTAAACATTAATAATTCAGTTTTATTATTTTATATGTAATTGTAATGTGTTGTACTCCTTTTTAAAGCATTTTCTGACTTCATAACTAGCCCAAAGAACCCAAGCCCTGAGATAAATATTTTACAATAAATTTACTTGTAAACCATTGAAGAGCAGATTCGAAGACGAATTGATTATTAAACTGTTAAGGTCGATTCAAGACTTAACCATTTATGTTTTGACAAATAAGCTGAAAAAAATAATAAAAGAAACCAATGATTACCGATTCCAGAGTTGTTATTTTATGCGTGAAAATACAATATGAATTTGTTCACAGGCATTAGCGAGTGACAGCAGGTACGCAGGGCGAATATAACCTCGCCAACAACAGAAAAAATAAACTAACCTACAACTGGTAACATATGGTTAGCGACTGCCACTGAGTCAACCAGAAGTGCGGGAAAATTCAAAGGCGCTAGCACACGAATACAAACACTTTCTCTCAGAACAACATTATACAAACTTTATATTAAAGAATTGATTATTTAAACACGTACACAAAAAAATATACGTTATAGAATTGGCGCATACCAACGTGGAGCTTATTTAAACCCCAAAACAAATTTACATTACAAGGTTGCGATTACAACGGTGAGGCATAAGACATATCACAACACAAGCTATTAAAAAAAATAAACGTTAAAGAATTGACGTCAACAACGTGGGGCACATAAAAATATACGTTATAATATGTATAAGCATAATGTTTCTCCTAGAAAAGCATAAGAAAATACCTACACATACTGTTACGATGGTCTAACTGATCATCATAAGGTACAGTAGAAAACAAAATACAAGACACCAATTACGTCACTAATCACCAGCTTTAATTATCACAATTAAACAGTTTGTAATCAACAAAATAGTCTCTTACAATAAATCAAATAAAAATTGTTCACATGCAATAAAAATGTCTACTAATATAAAACACAATTGTATTACAATTGTCCTGGGTATTACAAACTGCAGTAATAACCACTTGAACGCACAGAGTAATTGCCCGACAATAAATCACAACTCAAAACTGAAACTGAATGTAAAGGTAAACATTAGAGTGTAATTCATTGCGGCTGTGACACAGTGCACCCGGTTCTGGCACAGACTAGCTAATGCGCTGAGAATCATGTATGCACACACATTACAGCTGGATTCCACTGGAACATTCGATAAACTTGTAGAACATTCTGTATTACATAACACTTTTTCCGCATTACGTAACTGCCCCCTCCTTAAGCCTGTTCGTCCAGAACTGGCAAACCGTTTCTGAAGTAATACTTAGCCAGGCGATCTAAGTGGATGACCTTGAACTTTCACTGTCCTTCCGGTTGAGTCTGGTAAACAACATCGTTGATTCTTTTTTTCACAGTGTAGGGTCCTTCCCAGTTAGTCTAAAGCTTAGGTGAGCGACCACGATGGCGCTTTGGGTTGAACAACCAGACCTGATCCTTCTTGGAAACCCACACTATTGCTGCACAAATGTCATACCGAGTTTTAATTTTATCATTGGCAATCTTCAGACGTCCTCTTGTCAAGCAAATTTTTTCTCACAGTTGGTTTTCTAATTGCGAGGAATAGTTCTGTGGCTTTTGGGACTGAGTCTCAGGTGATCCGAACATCAAGTCCCCAGGAAGATGAATCTCCCGCCCAAACACCAATTTTGCTGGAGTCATGACGGTTGTGTCGTGTACTGATGACCTATACGCCATGAGGAAAAGGTGGTATACGTTGGTCCCAGTCTGTTTGGTTCTCGTTAACAAGCTTCAAAGATGCTGTTCAAGTGTCCTATTGAATCTCTCAACCATCCCATCCGAATGAGGATGCAGAGGCATTGTCCTGGTCTTTCGAATTCCGAGTACACGGCATAATTCTTTAAACACTCCTGATTTGAAATTTCTCCCTTCATCCTATAATACTACTCGTGTACCCGTAGTATCTTAATGGTATAATATTTTGCCCGTGTTATTCCTTGTATATGTTAATTTGTAATAAATAGTTGTAAATAGTGTATCAGCTGATCGTGGAATATTTATGTTGTGTGTTTACGAATGTGATTTAAATATATAAGTAAAAGAATTGAATTATTCTGCCTTGGGTTCTGAATCAGAATTATAATTATTCCAGTTCAGTAGTTAGAACTCCCAAAATCAATTCAAAAATAGCGGTCGAGTCATCCCAAAATTTTCAAGTCACCTTCGATATTAGGCTTTAACCTATTATTTGAGGTTAATCTTGGTTTTGCAGTTTGCGTACTTCCAATGACTCCCCAAATTCTTCTTATCCTTGTTAATTATAAAATAAATGCTGATAATATATTACGTTCCTGAAATAATAACTCATGGATATGATTTAATAACATAATGGTTTAATCTCTGTAATATAAATTCAAATTATTGGAAAATTCCATTCGATACATACAGTTGTCACAATCGATATTTATCTCAGGATTTAATAATTAAATAATTTTAATATATTTCGTGGGAATTCTTGTGGCTGCTACGAAAAGTTCCTTTACATGATAATTAATAATAGAGAGTACCTTTACAAACAATATATTACTTATAATCTAAAAATTTACAAAAATTATATATTAAGTAACATACAAAGTTTGACGATATTCAATACTTCGTAAAAAGCATGTAGGTTAGAGTGACATCAACATCATGGCTACTATTGTCCGTCTCATAAAATAATGAAGTTTATTAATGTGTACAATAAATGTTTTCCTTGTAATCACTGTTCGTTTAGATATGGAATTTGTTTTCACTTTAAAATGTTTACTAGTGATTAGTGTTAGTGTAAATTGGTATATTGTCTAGTGGTTGTTCCTTGTTGGATAAAAATATTGTCAAATTATACTTTACACATCTTGACGATATTGCTGAAGGTTTTCTGGTTTTTCTGGATAATTTCTGGATTGTGTATATTACTGGTTCATGAAAATTGTAGTGGAGGGATTATTTATCTTCGATGGTGGTCCTTCAGATCTTCGTTCACAAACAGGTTAACAATTTTTATAATTTTATTTTAATTACCTCTCGACACGCACGATTCAACTGTTCTTTTTCACATTTAACAATTAAGTGTTATTTCTTCTTTTTTAGTCACGGAACTCATACAAACTTCTTAAATTTTGATTGGCCATTTATGTACAGGTTAAATGTTATATGATCGATTCCCATTAATTACTTTACATTTTTATAAATTACCTTTAATAGATAATTTTATTATTATACTCTAATGTTACATGGAATGTTTACATGATGATTAATTATATAATTATAAACAATTTGATACTAAATGCCTCAGTTTATAACTGTAAAACCTTATTAATTTGAATTTCTATGATATGTGGTGGAACAATTTGTTATGGTTGATTGTAATTTCTACTTTGACTGCCTGAGATAAATATATTTAAATAAATTAACTGATAACATAAACTATTATAACATATAACAAAAACTCTTAATAATAATACTTGTTTTTTGACAACTTTAATTATTTCATACTTTTAAACTATTGTCTGTATGATAATAATAAAAAACACTTTTTATAAATAATAAATAACACTGTTTAACGGTAGTCTGTGTCACTATTTATATTATATCACTGTAAAGGTTTGTGTCCCTTTTTCTGTCCTTATTATAGGCCTATATGATTTTAATTAATACAATTTTTATTTTGTGAATAGGTACTCTTTATTAGGTTTAATTGTGTTTCAGGGTAATTTGATTATTTAGGCCTACTAGGTTTATTTATTTAACTTTTGTCTGTTTACTGCCCTATTCTACTGGGTTATTTCTGGGTTTCTTGATAATAAGTCAAACCAACTAGGTTTCCTTTAATTTGCTTTCAATTATTATTTCTTGTTTCCTCTCTGGATCGGATTCCACTATTATTTTGTAACATTTTGTTTCGTTACAATCCGTATGGATTTCTATAGGGGCTCCATAACGGCTACAGAAGTTGTGAACTAACTCCTTTGCCACAGTGGTAACCTCCTGATTTGGAATTGCGTAGGATTCCACCCACTTAGTAGTCACCTAGAACCATGATGTACCGATTTCCATCGTCTGTAACTGGGAATGGTCCAGCAATGTCTATGGCAATTCTCTCGAAAGGCAGTCCAACATTATACTGTCTCATTTTCCCCCTGCTTCTAGTTTGTGGGCCCTTGCTTGCAGCATATATTTCACATGTCCGAACCCATTCCTCTACGCCGTGATGAAGATGAAGCCAATAGAATTGCTTCTGTATTTTGTCAAGGGTTTTGTTAACACCAAGATGGGCTCCAGATGTTCCATCATGCATCTCCTTCAAATCAGACCGCTCTTTACTTCAGGGAACTATCAACTGCATGACCATGGTTTGTCCATCTGCACTTTCCTACGCCCTTATCAGCAATTCGTTCTCTAAGGTAAGGGTTCCCATTGTGCCCAGTAGCCCTTCAGCACTTCCGAACCATGGCAGATATCTTGCCAATCCGGGTGGCAACCTTCTTCTTTTGCTGTCAAGATCGGTCCAATGTCTTCATCAGTAATATGGTCTTGTCGACAATCTTGTGTCGTCTAGCCATCTGCCAGGAAATCTACAGTGATGGCTTGAACATGTTCGCTGGAACTTTGTTCTTCCTTTCTATGGCAATGTCGGCAGTCTTCCGGGCACGGTCGTTGTGATACGCCATCCGCATTACTATGCAGGCGCCTCCGCCGATGTTGTACTTTTGTAGACGTTTGAGCCACCTTGCTAACTGCCCTTCCGGATTTTTAAATCTCAAGAGTCATGCAAGCGCGGCATGGTCGGTGTGTAGTGAAAACTCCCTTCCATAGAGGTATTTATGGAAGTGCTCCAAAGCTCGGACGATTGCCAGCAACTCTCTCCTTGTAACGCAATAATTTCTCTTTGGTTTAGAAAGTGTCTTTCACTTGAGACAAAACTGCTCCTAGACCAGTATTGCTTGCGTCTCTGTCTACGATGTACTCCCCTTCGGAAGCTGGGAAAGCGAGAATTGGCTCTGAACATAATGCAATTTTCAAAAAGTTCTAAATGGTTGACCACACACAATGGTTGCATATAGGTACACATGTCCAAGCATCCTTGAGAAATATTACTTGAACATGTTTCTGATCAACTGTTAGCAACTGTGGCACCCATCATGTGGTGCAAAAAGAGAAAAACTAAATTTATAAAATTGAGCAAGCTTTCAGATAATAAACAGTTGAATTTGAAACAGTTCATTCAACACGTGGAGATTACTACAATAAAGGTGAGATAATATCAATAAACACTTATTTGCGTTGAATAAAAAAATGTTAACCTGAATTTGTTCATCTTAAAATAATTTTAACTAATATTTGCAATTATTATGCATGTAATAATCTGAGTATCTTATGTATTCACTAATTACGTATGTACCATGGCATAACATTTACCTAGCATAACTTGTTTAATGTTACTGATGTAATGTAGTTTTGGGGCTACACTTCTTCCTACTGCCATATACTTGGTGGGATTTAAACATGTCTAATAATCAGGAAAATCTAAATACAGTCAAGATATCATAAAACAGATATTACTTTATTGACAGTGTATAAGAAAAACTTAGTACATAACCGAAATCGAGTATCAAACACATATGTAAAGACATGAATAGTATGGAATGAAAATAAATTTATGAGAAACAACTGTGATAAGAACAAGTGAGGACAGAATCTGGGAGTATACTAAAGAGAAGAATAGAGCAGACTGTACTGTCACAGGAGTGGACCATAGTGTACTCATAAGGAGTCGAACAGTTATAGTGAAATAAGTGTTTGATTGGAAAAAATGAATTTTGTGTGTCAGAATGAACCTGGATGTGAGGAAGAGACTGGTGAAATGTTTTACTTTGTGTATCAGAGAAAAGGACGGCAATGAGTGAAAAGTTAAGAGATAGGAGTGAGGTGTTGGAAATGTTCTCAAAAGAATCAAGTAGGGTAGAATATTTCTGCAGGTTATAAAAAGGGGAAAGGGAGACTGAATTGGATATATCTTGAGGATAAATGGACTAAGAAGAATGGTTTCTTTAGTAACACTAATAGGATACAAGAAGCGAGATAGGAGAAATTTGAATAAAAAGTGTGTCACAAGAAGAGATAAAGACTGAAGCGTGGGTAGACAAGAATGGAGATGGTGGCAGTGTCTCAAACCAGCCACATGGTAGACAACCATATAATCATATAAAAATATCATGCACGGTATTTAGTTTCTAGACATTCCTTGTACACTGCATTAATTTTAATGTCCAATTTTAAGGAACCTATTTTGTAACTGAGCTAAACTGATGCTGTGGTGAGGTAGAAATAATACAAGGGAGGGGAGAAAAGGAATTCACAATGTTTGCGTGACTGTAAAGTTAATATGAATGGTAAAAGCCATTCAGTGATCATCCAAAAATGTGTAAGAACACAAACATAGAAAACTTACAGTGAAAAGAGATTATAATGTTTCACATTTGCTGAGACTGAGCGGAAGTTGACAAGTGTGTGGGCTATACAAGAAAATTAGATGTTTTAATTATATTTACCTCGGTATATGGAATTTCCATCCTGTCACCACCTAATACAACAGGTATACTCCCAGTTCTAAGTGCTTCATATAACCTGGCTAGAGTTAAACTAGTTGAAACATATGTTGTATTTTCAGGTGCTGGTATTAACACAAATGTTGATTCCTGAAGTATTTTTATACGAGTTGTTTCAGTACCACACAACCACCAATCACTTGTTGCAACTGTATCAATGTCTGTTCCCAAACACTCTGTATCAATGAGGAACTGATCTGCTGTTGAGTGCGTAAGATACTGTTGTAAATCTGCCACTATAATAAAACAATAAACAATTTTTTTTTTTTAAACTGGAACATTACTTCATTCTCTCTCCACACACACACACGCACACGCACACACACACACACACACACACACACACACACACACATACACACATACACACACACGATAGAACTTTAATAAAGTGCACTGACTGCATAAGACTAAATCCATAATTCAAAATCAAATATCATAGACAGACATGATCGGCATAGAATGAAAATAAATAATAGGAAAAATGAAAGTGATGACAATAAATGATTATTATGCCCTATCAATGAGTACTCACTATCAAAGGCCATGGTACCAACTTCTGGTTTCCTGGGTGTATGTTTTCCTTGAAATGACAACAGATACTTGCGTCTAGCTGGTAACTGAGGTGCGCATTCTGCCCACACATCACCTCCTGGTGGTCCAAGAACTGGTGGTACAATAATGTCAAATCCTGGTCGTAAATACTGCTTCAAGAATGAGGATTGTGCTATTATTGCACGACCAGTCAATTCTGGAAAAAGTGGTGTTGCTGCGAGATTGCTTCGAGATAAATATAACAGAATATGATTCCTACCTGAAATCATGCAAATATTTCATGATGATATGTGACAAAAACATTGTGATCTGCTGTTTTTTAAAAGAAGATTTCACTAACACTTACCATCACCTCCCCAGTACGGTAAGTCTTTCAGTGATGACAAATCATAGGAGTCACCTTCTCCAATGAGCACTAAATACACACAAGCTTCTTGTGGATTTGTTGTAAAATGTGGATTATATCCTACTGTCTGTCTGACACCAGTACGAAGGTACGAGGAAGCAGGAGACATATCAGTATCATAGAGATAAACAGGAAATCCAGAGGTAAGGGCACACCGGGAATGATCAAAACATGATGAGATGTGGCATGGTGGTGAGAGGGGAGGTGGTGGAGGAACATAAGATGGAGGGGATGCAGGAACTATATGCAGAGGGGGAGAGAGGTCAGGTGTGTTACGCTGTAATGCTTCACGATGAGCTACCTGGGCCTAAACAATGAGAAACATGAAAGTAATGTGAGAAGGATTTGTTACCTTATAAATGGCACCTTATAATTTAATAAGAGAATATGCTAGAATCCCTCACAGTTTAAAAGTTCGCACGCACTTGCATTTACAGATTTCTTGTTGAGTACAGACCAGACATACCATATCTGAAAGCCAATACGTTCTGTTTTAAAACAATTTTCACATGCCAAGCATGGACTTTTAGGTTTATTAACCTACGCTTAATGGTTAAATTAAAAAAAAAAAAAAAAAAGGTTACTTTAAACATTTTTGAACACTACATAAATATTAAGACTGTTACTATGTAGCAAAACTACAAGTTAAGACTACATATGTACCAAAACTACATAATAGTTTTGCAAAAGACTGAAGTGGCATGTGGTTTTGTAAAATTTTTGTCTTTGTTGTGTAACAAAAAATGTTTGTTACTTGTTTGTAATTTGTATATATAACATAAGTTACATAACACGTGCTACATTTTCTATAAAAACACTTTAATATACTCTTATATGTGGAGACTGTTGGACTGGCTATTGAACTATATTGGTAGGGAATCTATAGAAATGTATGGGACTCCATATACTAACAATAGTTTATTAGCATATAATTTTTTGCAAAAAGTATTTTTAAAATTAAATGTATACTTCTTGATGTACTGTACTCCTCAACTTACCTTGTACGGGATTGCTTATATGTGCTTCCTTTTACTTTCATTTTCATAAATAACTATCAAAAGTCATGTAAAACCAAGGTATTACTTTAGTTTAACTATCTTCAAAAAACTAAGGCAAGCAATCTTTTATTTGCAATACAGTAAACCCTCGATTTAACGGACCTCGGTTTAACGGACTTCGGATTTAACGGACAGAATTTTACAGAAAAAAAGCATGATAATGTTTTTAGGCTTTTCAAACGTATAATGTGCATAAACTGCAGACTCTCCTGTTCTGGCGATATTGCTTGGCTATCGCAGCATTCTTTTGTTTCTTTTCTTCTTGTCTTGAAACACGCAAATTTTCTCATCTTCAATTGTATTTGATGAGAACTGTATTTGAATTCATCAAGAATTCATTTAATTCTTCACGATCCCTGTCTTTGCGTTGTCATTGACGCAGGCGTCGCACATGTTCAGTGGAAGACATCACGACGACTAGCACTGAACAATATACACTGATCAATATAATATCTTATTTCACTGTGAAATATTCGTCCATCGGCTAATACAGCAAACATTACGTACGTAATTTTTCATTTCCCGTAATCTTTATTGTTACAGATTTGGTTCCCTTTTAGTCCACCGTAAATATACGTAAATAAAAATACAGGCGTTTCATCGGCATTTCCCATGTGTTCAAGTGAATAATTATGCTTCTTGCATAAATGAATGACAAATCGCTGATACTGTAGGAGTTTTTCTTCATAGTCACTCGGTAGTTTTAGCGCAAGTGATATACGTCATTTAAGCGCAAATCCATTTCGCTGCATCATTCGCTTATACACCCGAAGCTGGCTTTGAAACCGGAGACTTTTAATTCTTCTGCGATTTCTAAAGCTTTTAATTTTAAAACATGTCTAGTGACAGGGAGTCCTTGCCTTCTTAAAAGCCGTACGTATTCACAGACGCTGGACTCTACTGCTACAAAACGCCCAACTTGAGGTCCCGCGAATGCTCGTCGCGCAGTATTTGCATTTAAAAGTCGTTCCTTCTGTTTTCTCCATCGTCGAATACACGATTCATCAATATCGAATTTCCTTGCGGCTTCGCGATTGCATGGTTTTTCTACATTTTGTATCACAATTAATTTATAATTTGCATCGTACGGGTTAGGTTTAATTTGATTTGACTGCGTGTGTCTCCACAATATCACTCATACCGCAAATGCACTACAAAAACGCCGAATGAAAACAAAGTACAGATCAGCGATGTTGTCGCTGTTACAATAGAAAACCACACTGGCAGTTTACCCATTATTTAGAAACATGTTACTCACACCCCCTCTACTCATCCTTTGTCCTGCCTACAGAAGGGTGCGAGCAAACTTACACTTTATCTTCCTATTCTTTCTCCAGTTTGCTGTTAAAACATTCGGTTGTAGTCATAAATCATAACGCCAGAGTTAACTACAGCCAGGCAAACTGCTGTTGCTTAGGTAGTAAACAACTCATAGATACCAAAAGCGTTCGTCCCGCCAGAAGTCAGGTATAACTTCGAATTTTGTTTGCGCACGAATGCAAACCGCAGGCCAAATTAGCGCACATGTTTTTAGGACAAAAAGTGCGGCTTGTATTCGGAACAATACGGTATTTGCATGATATTAATAGTATTAAAATTTCAAGTGTTATAGGCCTATTTGATTTAAATATATCCTCAAAAAACAAAATTTGCGATTTAATGGACTTTCGATTTTACGGACACCCCTCAGCCCCAATTAGTCCGTTAAATCAAGGGTTTACTGTATTTGTATCTGCAAAAACATCAAATCTTTCTCAACAATTACTGTTAGAAAGCTTAACTGGGTATGACAAAACTACCATAAAATATTTATTACAGGGTTGGGGAATCAAGATTATTTATTTTAATGATCATTAGGCCAGCACTGTATGAGATATCTATACTTACAAAATTCGTTTTTGTCCATGGTAACTTCTGAATAAAGCAAGAAAATTTTAAGAAGCTGACAAAGAAACTACTGTCTCATCTTTGGAAGGTCATCATTTTATGACACATTAGGCACAAAATTATTTTATGACATAATTTTAAACTGACATTAGGTCTCCATGAATACTCAAGGCCTATTAAATTTTATGGTGACTGGCTGAATACTCTTCCGTTTGGTAGATTACAATTGTGTTGAGATGGTTGCATATGTTACAGATAACCTCTCCAGTGTGACTGATGTGACCCAGACCAAAAATACTTAATAATACTTATATAATTAAAAAATAGGTTGAATCTTGATAAATTCATTACTGAAATTAAAGAACACATACGAGGTATCATTAATATTGTTACAACACAAATAAGCCAACCCAGTACCAGGGATAAAAACTATATTTATAAATGTAAAAATACTTCATATCAAATAAAATAATTAATTTAAATAAAATATAAAGAATATGACTCGACGAACGACGACTTTGACCTAACCCAAGTGATTGACCCACCGACAGGAAACAAATGAAGAAGGGAACCACACAAATAACCAACGAGAATAAGAGAAGAAAGTGATTGACCCAACAACAGGAAACAAATAAAGAAGGGAACCACACAAATAACCAACGAGAATAAGAGAAGAAAGTGATTGACCCAACAAATACAACCAAAAAAGAAAAGAAGGTGATTAACCAAACCAAAGGAAGAAAGGAAAAAATTCAAAACCCAAACAAAAATGAAACAAGTTCATGGGATTAAACGACCCCAAAATACCCAAAGAAAAGGATGGAAAACCAAAGTATTAATCAAATAATGAAAATGAAGAAGGAGGGAGATAGGTAGAAGTGAAAACCAATAATGATTCACAAACGAGTAATAAAGCATAGGAGAAGGAGAAATAAAGCACTCAAGAAGAATATTGGAACCAAACCAATGGTTATCCTGAGAAAGGAAAAAGTAACGGTTATTGCCCATTAATGGACAAAATGATCTAGCGAAGAAGCCCTATTAAAAAATGTTAAGGATTAAGGTGATGAAAAAGCAACCTAAACCACAAATGAATTTTAGATGTAAAAATAGTATTATAAGAATATAAAATTGTTATTAGTATTAAGGATATATTGTGATGAAAGAGAAATAAGTATAGGGATTACCTACTAAAAAACACGTAGTATAAACAGTGATACAGTGCAATAGTGTATGTGTAAAAACCCCAAAGTGAAGTGATAAGGTACGCTAGTTAAATTATAATTAACTATAGATAATTTAAAAGTGAAGGTGAGATATAAGTGGGAATAGTGTAAGATTTAGAATATAACTATTATAAGGAATAGTGAATAATGAAGAAAATAGACACTTCATAAATCTGTGAAAAACACTAAAGGTTTAAAAGTGGAAAAATAACAGTGAATAAATAGCTGGTGAAAAATAGTATTAAGTATGAATCGTAGAATAAGATATGCTGAACACTAGAAAGTGATGATGACATTACTATTTAAGAAAAGATGTTTAATAAATTTAAGTTTAATTATAGCCGATAGTAATTAAAAAGGGAGGATTCCAGGAAAGAATAAATTGAAGGTGTTGACATGGAGAGAATGTAAAAATTGTTTAAAAATTAAGAAATTAGAGACAAATCAGAGACACCTATGTTATATGGGACTGTTATAAATTTCATAAAAGTGATGTTGTTTATCACAACAAAAATAATATGAATTGTAAACAAAAAATTAGTAAATAATAATAAGTTGGAAGGAAGTGATGATATTTCTCATGCAAAATGATAACTCTAATCACTCATAAAGAATTGTTCATGTTAATGTTATGAACGGGATATGGCTGAAAGAAACTTGCAGTCCATAAGCCTAAATTGTTATGTTTTAAGTATTAAGATAGAGAAAGCAATATTGACATGTAATCAAAACACCAACAGACTCAAAATACAACACAACCAATAATAATAACAAAGTAAAGCCCATTAGGCTGAAACAGAATGTGATTTAAATGAAATAAGTCAAATACTATAATGGCTACTCAGACCTAGGAAAGGACATAACTGTCAGAACCAAACAACCAAAAATTATAACAAATTGACTAAGAATTTAGTAAAGCTGAGGTGAAGGAATCACCAAGAATAAATTGTAAATCATTTGTAAAACAAAATATTATAATAAGCATTTGTATACAAAAAGAAATGTAATTAACAAGCATTAACATAATTGTAAAAACATAAAATCTAAAATTACCCAGACTTGTGGGGTATCAAAATAATCTATGAAAGGAAATAAATAATATAGTGACAATATTTAATAACCAGGAAGGAAGATGGAGGAATAACAGCAATCAGAAGATATACGAAGAATTCGAATTTTGATAACAATACATCATCTCAAAATCAACCAATCAAAAATCATACAGTTACCATGGAAACGGCAGTTGAAGACGAAATTACCGTTGGAATATAGAGAGAAGCGAAGCGTCATTAAGCGAATACAGACGCCAATATTGAGAAGAACGTTTTTATATGAAAATAATGCAAAAAAGTATTTAAAGTTACTAACCATGGCAGCCTAAGAAGCAGACGACCATTGATAGCAGTCAATACAAGATCCAAGGCCAATTAAACGGAAAATTATCAGAAAAGAACATCCAGATACTTAATGAAAAAGACGCCCAATCCATTGAAGCCCCAAAATCCATGAAAACCGAACTTATGCAGCCAAATCCTACCCGATTAAACAAACGAAGGCACCGAGACATACTGAGGTGTTAAGTACAATTAAATTATTTATTTTCCAAAACCTGAATCACTTTAAAATTTTCTAAAGGTAAATTTACCTCACTATAGAACCAATATTTCTCTTTCATAGACTATTTAAGCAAAATAACACTTGATAGAAACTTGTTAACGTTGAATATAACCTATTAGTTAAACACGAACTTACGAAACACATTTACGACACACAGAACAGATTGTAACAGCACACATTATTATTTATGTACACGTAGAATAAGGTAATAAATTTTTATTGTAACCATAGGAATTCTTTAGCTCATAGTCACAAGAATCCATGATTTTGGAAACAAAAACAATAGTAATACTTCAACATACACAGCAATGCAAACGCTGAATGTTTCCTTGATCTATTCGCCAAGCCTAGAGAACAGAGTCTAATGTAAACAGTCGGTGCAAATTTATTATTGTATTATTGTCAATGTGAATGTTTTCCATTATCACCTATTAAAAAGTAACTATTACAGGGAGTAACCGCCGTTATCATTTCATAGGGAGTGCTTTATATATTACTTGTGTTTAGTTAAGAGTAGATTTGACGAGAAGCGAACAAGTTGTCATTCACGCAGCAGCAGCGACAATTGAGACGGCCGTGCGAGCAGGAATTATTTGAATGCCCATACCGTCACTGCTGATAACTCGTCAGATAATAATTTTAGTTGTTTTATAAAACGACTTGGCGCCACCTGGGATTAACACACCCCTATCAATAAAGGTAAGGTTACTGCCGTGTGATACAGGTGAATACCTCAAAGCTACGAACATCGCTAGCCACAACATTAATGTAACGACCCCGGTGCAAGGCGAATGCACTAATCATAATTACACATACAAAACTGGTGTACATTTTACAGGTACGATCAGATCTTCTCGTTACAATATTAATTACGGAAAGGGAGACAAGAAAGTAAGTGGCTGTGAATGTAACATAAACAATTTACTGATTCCCTTCTACAACTGTGGACATGTTTCATACATTAACTGTTATTGAAAATGCACACGGATCATTTGATTTCTGCTAAGTGACTGCCATATATGTGTAGCATAAAGGGTGGCTTTACACCAACATTTTTATACTTGTAACATTATTTTACATATTATTTATGCAAAAATACTAATTAATTACAAAAATAATTAACAATAATATAACTTATAGCACCTGGTGACATACGTTTCATCAAATTCGATGACTTTGTATAATCACCTCATATTTTGTATTACCAGAAACGAAATTCTTTTTTTAAAAAAAGCAAAATGCCCTGAGTCTGATAATGCAGAACATGACTTCTCTGAGATATAACTTTAATACCAGTATTTTAAAAGAATATAATTAGTTGTATAAGTATCATATAATAGGCGCAAGAACCATTCAAATTTAAACTATTAGTGAAAAATATTGTTACGAGAAGTGTACTGAACAAACCAGAACATTCTCCACTCCTCCCCTTCCGGTGTGGCTTGTGTTGCGTCATTCACATAGGTGGTTCTAGTGAGTTCCAGGAACATTTGAGATAAGCATTAAGCCGCTGGCGTGCAGTAAGGAGGCAAAGCTGTACTGCACCTCTGCGGGGCCTATATAAAGCCATAGCAGCCAGATTGTCAGTTCAGTTACGTGAGTGATTTTTACTAGTGCGGATTGAGTGTTGTCGAAGTGAAGTATTATTGTGTTAATAATTGTGTGAAACTCTATTAATAGACATTGTTATAGCGTGTGGACAAATCTAACTGGAAATATTGTACGAGTTAATTACAAACTGTGTAACTGTGAAAATTAAAGCTGGTGATTAGTAACGTAATTGGTGTCTTGTATTCTGTTTTCCACTGTACCTACGACGATCAGTAGTCCGTCATAACAATATTAATACTAATTTTAATAACACTAATATCAATACACTAATATTAGTATGATTTTGAAATAAAACACACACACACACACACACACACACACACACACACACACACACATGGATACATATTGTTACATGATATTTTCCCCATCATCTTGTTGTATGATTGCCTAAGTAAAGATATTTACAAACCCTAGGAAAGTACCAGAAAAACATAAAGTAGCCTGCTTAAATGACTACTAATTATAGGTTTTATAATAATGATTAATAATAAATAATGTTTTAATAATTATGTTTTGAACTACTAAAGTTAGTAAGACTAGAAGGACAATGTTTTGTAAATACATACCATGTTAATACTTATCCCACTATGTGTGTGAAAGTTGAGATTGAGTCATAAGTTCAATAAGAGTTGTGATACGTTTATAATGGAAGTAGTTAATAGTAAAGAATGTTAGAATAATTATGTTTGAGATATTAAATTTAGTAAGTAAGGAGGACAATGTTTTGGGGAATACTTACCATGTGAATACCAATTTTATTATGTTTGTAAAAACTGGAATGGGTCCATAAGTTTAATAAGAATTGCAATATGTTTCATAATAGTTGTTAGTAATTAACTGTTTGATGTTGATTGATAATATATGCTGTAATATTATTTAAACAAATGTTAATGTTAATGGAAGGGTACAAAAATTATAATACTAGAGATATTTGTGAAACTAGGTATGTTAGGCCTATATAGTTAAGGAATTTGGAAAAGAGTTTATAGTAAAACTAGAATAATTAATGTCATGTTGAACTATGTTATTACTGATTGTATCTAACAGTTTTAGTAAAGTGAAGGGTACAAAACAGAACTAATTATAAATAATTTTGTACAAACAGTTAAAAGTGTAAACTAGTAACTCTGGAAATATGGAATGGAAACTAATCAAAAGTGATATAAAAACAATCAGTGTTCCATCAGAAATTCAAAGATACTAGTATCTTGAAGATCAAAGATCATATAAAAAAGTTATAACAATTTTAAGAAAATTGTATGTAAGATGTTAGAAGTTTGTTTATTTTGAGGGTCAGAGAGAACCATAGTAACTCAAGATGATACAGTTTAAACCAATGAAAGCTAAGTTATAGGCCTTAGCAACAGACATGTTATAAAAATAATTACAAATTCCATGATGAGAACTGAACGAGAAAGGATGATATAAAAAAACGAGAGACCAATCTAAAATATTTCGAGTGTAATAACAGTTAATGTAATTAAAGTTAAATCATTTTAAAAGATCAAATGTTTAGAAGAAAGAAGTAAACCATTATTCGAAAGAAGGAAGCCGATTAACATATGAACAAATAAATTCAACGTATCCAGGAAGGGAAGTATTTTTGCTAATAACTAAACTGAAGAAGTTACCTTAGTGTTCCAAGTTTACCCTTGACAAAGAAACTGTTTAAACTTTTTGATTTAAATTATATTTTAACTTTCACTTGGAAAATAATTAATAAACAGTCTTATTTTCATGGTAAAAACTATTAATGTATGGTAATATGACCATTTAAAGTGCATTAAACATTGAAAATACGTAGTTCAACATAACCTAAAGACACTGAACATTATAAAGTTAGTAATAAACTCTTGTTAAGACACTCTGTATTTAATTCTAAGTCCATGTATTTTGGTACTTTTCCGAAGATCATTGTAGTTTATATCGTAGCCAAAAGGACCTAACGTAAAACAGTTTTAAGTGTATCTTATTTAGCAATTATTAAAACGCAAATGTTGTATACCCTGGGAAGTGGGAGTAACTGCTGCCATTCTGAGCAAATTTAAAGAACAGCCGGCAAGACTTTGTTAATAATGATATCTTTCTTTTACCAACATTTAATAAGGAGAATAAAGGATTTGAGTTAAATAACACCGTATAAAAGGTTTTCTTTTCTTTCCTTAGTTGATAGTTTTATGTATATGATATTATGTATAACATATAATCGAATGTAAATTTTTCATCAACTGGCATAGGTTGGTAACACTCCCGACAAGAAAAGTATGGCACAAGATTTGAATCTGCCTTACTGAGAATTAGTATTCATAGTATTATATTAAATAAAAGATATAAAAAACAAAAATTAGAAGGTAAAAGAAACCCTTGTGATATATGCAATATTAATTACAGATTAACCAATACATTTTATTTGCAACATACGATTGCAAATTGGTGCTCAACAAACATTACCCTGATAACATAATAATCCTTAAAATTACTGAAATTTTTTTCTCAATGTGTATGTTACAAATTGACTCAACCAATGCGTGGCTAGTAAACCATACGATAGAGATCATTATTTAGTACGTTACAATATATATGCATACACCATACGTTTTCTCACTGTTACCTGTTCCACAGACAGCTTCAGTCTGTCCAGTTCAGTCTGTTGTCTTAGTAAGTCTATCTTTAGTTGATCTATTTTATGCGTAAAAGTTGACACTTCAGACTGAAGACGTTGTCTTTTGGCTTCTAAGTCTCTTAATTCTGAACTCACAGATCCTATAGTAATGTATAACAAAAATAACATAAATTTTGATGATACTTTGTGTAAACATATAATTGAATATTTTTAAATGTATAGCTTTCATTTAAGGTAGGGCACTTCACATTTTAGAGTAAAACATATTTATCTATACTAGTTCAGAGAGCTGTATTTTTAAAATTCTGTTAATGAATTTCAAAGTTATTTTAATTGTAAGCTGCTACAATGACAAGTCAAAAAATCCTAAATAAAGGTTTACAAAATAAAGATAAACCATAAATTTGTGATTTATAAAACATCCATGCATCTTACTCCTTTCTTTAAAACAAGTCTACAAACTGAGTTAAGATACTACAGGATATCTTAACCATTGTGTAAGCTACACTACAATATGTAAACACTGAAAGACAGAAGGCAACAATATATAGAGGAGTATTTACGTCATTTGCGATCAAAAATTATTAAAAATAACATCTGGAGAAAACTATAATGCATTTCGTACCCAAGATCATCACAAAAAACATGCTTACTCTGAACGTTTTTAAATTTAATACATTCTACACACATTGTAACGGTACGGAATTGTGTGTAAAAAAAATAATAATTTAAATCAATTGTAATCCCAATGCAGTCAGTATTCACCTAAGGGGTACCCCTAGTAACCAGCAAAACATACAATGTTATTGCAGACTGTTTATGTTTGATGTATGGAGTCTGCCCAGTCAGACATATTACGCAACAGCTTGCCAGCTCAGTCTCTTTGTGAATCACAGAAAAACACATTGTCACCCCAGTTTGCATCAGACAGTAGCAGATTACAGTCGTCTGCAAGTTAACTAAAAACAGTGGCCTCGGGTGCAAGATAGGCCGAAAATACTATAATCGGCCTATCCAGTAAAACAACTAGTAAAATATGAACAATATAGTGGCCAACTAACTCCAAACCTAAGTGCTCGAGCAAAGAAAAGTCGGCCGACAAAAAGCGAAATGTGATAAAACATGGTTCTATTCAGCGAGTAATATTATTCAACCAGTGAATAATTAACGCCAGTCAAAAGAAAAAATAACTTTAACTATCTTCCATTGACTTTCGGAGTGCGGGGTGAAATAAGTGCCTCAACAGTTGGACCAGGTCTACAACCAGGCTGAGTACTCGTATAATCAATTTCATATAATTCCAAAATTTTAACAACATTAAAATTTATACCTGGGAACGTTTCAAATAATAACGAGATCTCTAAGGGAAAGGGGTTTAAATAGAATGTTCGTGTAAAAGAATGAATGTGTATAAGAATGGGGATAAAATACATACTGGTTAATTAAAAAATACAAATAGTTTGTCATAGGCTAGTTAAGCAAGAAATATTCATTTTGTTAAATTGTTTGATGTTATATGTTACTAATTCAACGAGTATTTTAATATACCAGAAAACAAATAAGAAACTTAATTGTCATCAAAGTGAGACGAAGTAATTAATTTGTATAATAAACCGGAAGCAATTTGTTTTAGCATAAACTGTGTTATTATATTTTTACCGCTCAACTCAAATAATCCTTCTGCAACTGGTTTCGTCAGTAGGACCCAGGAGTGTAACCCGAAGGTAAGATATTATTATCATTTGATAAAAATACAATAATCTCAATGGCGCCCGAACAGGGACGGTGAGTGTAATTTTTTATTACATAAACCAGACCTAATTAAGCTGCAGAATGGGTTATTTGGTAGTGAGGGCATTGTTACAAATGTTTTTAGATCGTAGCTAGAAAGTAACGAAAGTAAAATTGATAAATTTTAATAAATGTGTATGCAATTGATAATCATTTAATTAAAAATAATTTCATAATGGAGAACACAGAGAATAAAATAAACACAGCTGACGTAACTGTTATGAATGAGTCGGGAAATCAGTCAATGACCGAATCAGTGGTAATGGACGAGGTGAGAGTTCATTCAACTCCTGTCTCGACTAGGGATAGTGATAAAACTGATGACGAAACGAGAAATTGGTTTCGTGAGATAATGGGGGAGATTAAACAAATGTTAATGATAATAATAAGAGATTTGATGCTAATGACGATTTTTTGCGTAAAAGTGTTAGTGAATTAAGGGATGATATTAATAGTCGGTTTGACATAAACGAGACCAAACTAAATAAACGTTTCGACACAAATGATGTTAATTTAATGAACTTAAGGGCGAGATTAATGAAATAAAGGGGGATATGAACAGTAAATTAAATGCCTTAAATAATCGTTTAGATGAAAAATTTGATACAAAATTCAATGAAATAAGTAGCAACATAAATAGGCGTTTTGATATAAACAAGAATAAATTTGAGGAATTAAATAAACGATTCGATACTAATGATGCTAAGTTTGACGAATTAACTAATTCACTGTGCAGTATTGATGAACGAAGGAACAAAATACATAACAAAACTACCAGAGAAACTGATGAGTTACGAGAGAGGGTGGTTATGTTAGAAAATAAGGTAAGTGACGACTGTAAAACAAGTGGTAATTATAATGGAGAAATAATTACGAATAGTAATGGTAATAATTTAAATACAAATCAGGTGATGAATTATAAGGTAAGTTGCAGTGTTAAAATAAATAATGATGAAACATTATTGAATAAAAATATTGGTGATACGGTAAATAATAGTGGTGCTAATGAGAATAGAATGAGAGTTGAGGTTCATCAGGGATTGCTAGTTAGTGTTTATGATTTAGAAAGGGAGTATAGAGATAGGTTAATTGTAGAGGGTGAACAGGGGGCAAATTTTTCTGGGGTTAAATGTGAAGCAGAGATTTCACAAGTTGTTTATGGGGATAAGAGATCCTCCCTAGGACATTTGGGCGACTATGGGTCGGCAAATGGTCAAAATAGGTTTTTGTGTATATCTGGTACGGCCAGATGGTGTTTAAATAATAAAGTGGTTTTGCCCTCTGTGTGGAATGAAAAGGTGAAATTGGGTTGGGAGAGTGATAATAAAGAAAGAAATAGAGTGATAGAGTTGTTCAGGTTAGGTAGAGATTATGAAGGATTAGTTAAGGAGTTAAATAATGAGAGAATTATTACCAATAATAAAGACTTACCTGGTGCAGTAGCTAACGATGAGTATACTGTAGTTGATAATGATAAACATTTACCTGTGGGGAGAATTAGTGTCCTTGTAGTAGCTGATAATTGTGATAATGATGTAACACCTGGGTGTAACAATAAATACTAATGGAGACTGGACAAAAAATACTAATGCAGACTTGGCCTATGATAAAATAATAATGGGGGGTAACCCTACGAATTATTATTATGGTATAATAGAAAAAACAAACTATTATGGTTATTACATAAAAAATAGCCATATGATGAATGTAAATAAAAATGAAATGTGTTATGTGAAGAAAAGACTAATTTTCGATGACGGGGGTTAGACAACTAATGAATGAACATTTAATTATGTGAGTTAATGGTAATTACTAGGCTGATTTATGTAATGAAGTGTGGTAAACAATAAAATTATGACGAAAATTTGTAAATAAATGTGTTGGTGTTAAATGTATTGTGTTAAGGTTATATTGTGGGAAGGTATATTATAGCTTATGTAAAACATGTTTGTAGTAAGGATGAATGGTATAATAATAACAATATTTTATTTTGCTAAATAATTAACAGGAGGTACTAATGAATTTTATTTTGAAAGTGTTTATTTAAATCAAAAGCGTTTTTAATAGCGTAATTAAAGTTAAATTGTTTTGAGTGGAGTTGGAATTAAAGTAATTTAAAAGGTGAATTTTATTAATGAAGCCTAATTAATTTTGATTTAAATTGTGATGTAAATGCAAAAATGAAACATAAATAGTAATTGATTAACATGTCAACAGTAAAATATTTATATAAACCGAAAATTGAAGGGAGTGTTAGTGGTGATGTAATCAGGAATGTGGAGGCTGAGTCAGTGTTTATAAAACAAGTCGTGTATACAACTGTTGATATAAACAGGTATAAATAATCTCTATAGTAATGTTAGTATCATTCATTTATATTATATGAAACCAATGTAACATGTTGATGACGAGTTGAAATCATTGTGACAGTGTATGAGTACGGACTTAATAATTGAAGTTGAATTAATTAATTTAACTGATGGACTATCTACAAAGTTGTAATAATTTATTTTTGACTTGTAGTAAATAAGGTGGTAATGTTTTGTTTGTAATTCAATGTAAAAATGGTAATGTTTATTTGGAAGGCTTATCATGTTGTATCCTGTTTATGTAATTGTGTATTGAATCATAAGGCAATAATAACTGAAGTTTTAACACAAGAGTAAAGTAAAAATGATAATGAAAGGTAAACAGAAGATTGATTTAATGTTGGTGTTATGATTTATTCGTATTCTATGTAATCTACTTGTACTTTTGGTAAGGAACCGTGTTTTGTTAGGGGAGAAAATTACCAATATACAACTGGTATGTGATTTTTATGTATTCAATGTAAATAAATGTAAGCAGACAGTAAGGTTATATTACTATGTAGACATATGCATATTGTTTTTTGTATAATAAAGACAGGGCTGCAAACTGGTTTTGAGGTCTAAATTACTGATTTTACTGACTAAAATCACTGAAATACTGACTTCTTACTGACCTAAGATAAAATAACTGACCTTAATTACTGACCTCCATCGACCATATTAATATTAATTTACAAGTAATTAGAGACAGTTTAAAACATATTTTTTATAATTGGCCACCCTTCTCCCCACTGAGCAGCTGTAAAACAAAATCTAACGTACAACGGCATTATTTTAGTTTGAGACTTATTAAAAAACATTAAAAATTAAACATTGTTCAAGTAAAATCAGCAGGCATATTGTTAACTGGTTTACAGCTACTCAGGCCAATTTCCCTTGCCACCATTATAAGTTAATTTTGTATATTTATTTTATTGACATATTATTCAGCGCTTAACTTACATCTTATATCTAATAAAACTGTAACATAATTACCCATCTTAAATATTCCTAGAATAATATAATGTACATACCAAGAGAACGTTAAATATCCTTGGTACTCTATGATCAGTCTGCTTAAGAATTGTAATTGAAACTCATTGCTTGGGTTTTTTATTGAAAAATGAAGTAATTAGTGAAGATTTTCTTTTCTCAACATTTTTCTGAATTTTTTCCGCATCATGTCTTTTTATGTCAGCTTCTTCTTTAACTTTCTGAGCACTTTCCAGGATTGCCTGTGCAACATTAGCCGCAACAAGCTCCTTATTTTTAATAGCCTGCTTTAATCTTTCATTTGCATCTTTTAAAAGAGTATCAGCTACTTTTCTTTTCTCTTCTTCATGACTTTTCAGTTGTTTTAATACTACTTCTTTTTCATCAATACCTTTCCTCTCAGCTGAGAGTTTTTTCTCTAATTCGTTTTCGGCAATACGCTCTTTCTCCTTAGCTTCTTCTTCTTTCTTTTACTGTTCTTTCTTTAAACGTTGTTCTTCTAGGTACTGCCTATGATGTATATAGGCTGACTGAGCGAGATTCAAGAGCTCTTTGTTTATATGAACCAAATGTACTTTTCCATCATAGAGTTTATGCAACTTAACGTGAAGATAGGCATCCAGAGTTCTTTCAGACATACTTGCCGGATCAGAGGTCATAACTCTCTGTGAGCTTGAGAAGCCTCTTTCCACATCTGCTGAACCATGAGAAAGAGATAAAGCTGCTTTGACAACCTTAGAAACAAGTGGGTACTTAATCTCACCTGCCTTAACAGTTTTCTTAAAAAACTGGTTCCAGTAAACATCAGTGCGATTGCTCTTGCTATGGAGCTCATCTTCTTCCAAACTCAGTAACTTCCATTCATCAATAAGGGAGGCTATGTTCAGATCAATAGGCAATGCTTTTGCCACTTCAACGATGGACTTCCAACTATTGTCTTTTGTTCTTTCGGATGGGATCAAACATTCAAAATGCTTCAATAAAGGTTTTGACGTCAACGATGACTTGGTAAAAATGTGTTTACAACTAGCAATGAAATGCTTTTTTGCTTGGAGCAGAAATGCAAGTTTGTCCTTTTCTGGTAACATTTGTAATTCTTTTACATCTAATCCTCAGTTTACTTCTTTAAGAGGAAGAAAACTTTTCTCATCATTCAAGGAATCTAACGAGAAGATAACCTCAGAATGACATATACGAGTCATTAGTCTGCTTGTTAGAGTTTTGAGGTGATCATACAGAAGGTGAATCAAAGGTTCTTCTTTCTGAAAGTGACCAGTAAACTGTGAAAATATGTGAGCACTGGAGCAAGCAAAGTTTATTTCCACTTTCATTGTGTTAACTTTCAGAAGACTAACAATGTTCTTGTATTTGGATGATATCATTAAATCACTTTTATATTTTGGCACAAATACCATGAAATACTTCGTGACTGCTGGCCACTGTTCTAGGAGTCTTAAACCTGCTGACTCCAAAGACAACCACCTTGAAGAAACATGTTTGATGAACCTGTGCTTAGGTAGCTTCAGATCATTCTGAATTTTTTCAAAATCTTCCCATCTCGAAGGCCAACCATAAAAAAAGTCATGAATACGGAATATCAAATTTGAAGCGTCATCACCAAGTTCTTTCATACCGCGCCTAAAAGCATTGTGAAGTATGTGAATGTTGCATGTACCAATGTCAACCATTCGTTTTTTTCTTAATAAAATAAGAGATTCATTCATCAGGTTTGTAACTGCTTTATTGACATTGGGCCCATCATTACTGAGCATCAGTAAGTTGGTTCGCAGTAAGGTTGTGTTATCTATAGCTTCACACAGCTTATTATACAATTCATCAGCGGTAGCTGACCCCATAAAAAAAGTCTGCAAATGCCTTGTAACAATAATTTCTTTAGATGGAGACCAATACTTAACACCTGTTTGAAGTTCTTTTGATGAGCCAGCATTAACAGTTTCGTCAAAACATAATGTGAAAAGAGCACCATCCATTTCATTCAACATTTGCTTTTTAAAGAATGGTGCCAGAGCATCAGTTATCAAGTATTGTGCCTTTGTTCTTGAAAGTGAAAAATCTGTAGGAACACTTGATGGAAACATCGCTTCAAAAGTCTCCCGAATGTCTTCACAGGATGGAAGCAAAGGAAAGTTCGCTGCAACTGTCTTCATTACCCAAATAAGTTCCGCTTTGGCTGCACTATCTCTAATGTTGTACAACTGAACCGTTTGCTTGATTGTTTCACCAACACTAGTAGATGGCGCACAGTCTTGTGAACCAGCTGTGCATTGGCGAACTGAAGTCAGGTGAAGTTGTGAAGAGGAAAGTTTTTGTTTACATTCTTCTTTATGCTTCCGAGAAGTGCATGCTGTTCCACGGCTTCATATCCCCACGAAATATTGAAAGTTTTTACACAAAGGGTACAGAACATCTCATGGTCACTGGCTTTATGTCCCCACTCAGCAACAATATATCCATTACAGTCAGACTTTCTCAGCCAGTCACTTTTAAATTTACACCTGCCCATTTCAAATACTTTACACAGTAAGAAATTGTTTTTAAACACTTAAGAGTCCCAACAAATTATTTGATTTCAAAAAATTATAAGGCCGGTACGAAACAACGGATTAAAAGACTTTGGGTGGTCGCTTTCTTCCCTTCAGTTCCGGTTGTATTCTTCTTTCTTAACTTTGAGCCAGTGTAGTAAGTCTATGGAAGTTCTAACAATTTTTTCAGTGATCTTTCATGGATATTATCGGCCTTATAAATTATACCAGTAAACCAGCACGTGAAACAAAAACACAGATGAAATGTACAGTTAAAAATATTACGGTGCTATAAAAATCTGTTAGTGCAACAGGAATTTATAGCACCAATATTGCGCCCTCAGTTAAACATCATTGGGCAAACAGTACATTCCAGACTGCTTTTTATACTGGAATGCAATCTCACAATCTGCTTTTCATACCTAATCTTAATTATTTATTTCTGACAAAAAAATTTTTAATTATCATGTTAGAAAGTAAGGAAATAAAAAAAATGAATTGCCGGTATTGAGTAAAAACCCTTTCTTAAGAACCACTAAATTCTGCTTTAAAAACCTGACTTTACTGACCAATTTAAAAAATACTGGCTTTTTACTGACTTGCTCAAAAATACTGACTTTTACTGACTTTACTGACCAGTTTGCAACACTGTAAAGAACCAGTACTTTGACAAATAATGAACCGGTATGACTAAGAGGAAACGAATCAGTTGAGGATATGGAATAATGGAAGTCCATTTATTGATATTTTAATTAAATGTTTCAGTCAGGTGATACTGTGGCGGGTGCCTATCTGATTTTATGGTGTTGGGATCTCGAGCAGAGAAGTCCAGTAAGGTCAGATGGGTGCAGCCACAGCCACAGGACTAGGGGGGTAAGTACCCATGATTTTAGTAGGAACTAAGGAGGGTTGTGGAGCCATATCTTCACTGATCCTCTTAGGTTTTAGTCAATGAGAGTTTTTATGCTTCGGCATAAAACCTCTCATTGGGGGGGGGGGGAATTGTAACGGTACGGAATTGTTTTAAAAAAATAATAATTTAAATCAATTTTAATCCCAATGCAGTCAGTATTCACCTAAGGGGTACCCCTAGTAACCAGCAAAACATACAATGTTATTGCAGACTGTTTATGTTTGACGTCTGGAGTCTGCCCAGTCAGACATATTACGCAACAGCTTGCCAGCTCAGTCTCTTTGTGAATCACAGAAAAACACAATGTCACCCCAGTTTGCATCAGACAGTAGCAGATTACAGTCGTCTGCAAGTTAACTAAAAACAGTGGCCTCGGGTGCAAGATAGGCCGAAAATACTATAATCAGCCTATCCAGTAAAACAACTAGTAAAATATGAACAATATAGTGGCCAACTAACTCCAAACCTAAGTGCTCGAGCAAAGAAAAGTCGGCCGACAAAAAGCGAAATGTGATAAAACATGGTTCTATTCAGCGAGTAATATTATTCAACCAGTGAATAATTAACGCCAGTCAAAAGAAAAAATAACTTTAACTATCTTCCATTGACTTTCGGAGTGCGGGGTGAAATAAGTGCCTCAACAGTTGGACCAGGTCTACAACCAGGCTGAGTACTCATATAATCAATTTCATATAACTCCAAAATTTTAACAACATTAAAATTTATACCTGGGAACGTTTCAAATAATAATGAGATCTCTAAGGGAAAGGGGTTTAAATAGAATGTTCATGTAAAAGAATGAATGTGTATAAGAATAGGGATAAAATACGTACTGGTTCATTTAAAAATACAAATAGTTTGTCATAGGCTAGTTAAGCAAGAAATATTCATTTTGTTAAATTGTTTGATGTTATATGTTATTAATTCAACGAGTATTTTAATATACCAGAAAACAAATAAGAAAATTGTCATCAAAGTGAGACGAAGTAATTAATTTGTATAATAAACCAGAAGCAATTTGTTTTAGCATACTCTGTGTTATTATATTTTTACTGCTCAACTCAAATAATCCTTCTGCAACTGGTTTCGTCTGTAGGACCTTGGAGGAGAGCCCGAAGGTAAGATGAAAACGAAGTTTGCATAAATTTAATATATTTTATTAATTGAAATAAATTGAATTGTATCAATGGCCCCGAACTAGGGACTAGATATTATTATCATTTGATAAAAATACAATAGTCTCAACATGTAGTAAATATTAACATCGAAAATATATGAATTTTAGAATTTATATTTCAATAGTTTTATTTCACATTCATGAATTAGAAAGATATTAAATTTGTCACTTTTAAAGCACTTTCTGCATCTATTTAAAACTTTTGTTCTATGTTTCTCACACTTTTTTTAACTTTTTAGTGAAACTGGTAATAAATAACGTCCTTTTTAAATCTAAAAACATTATATGGCATTATGATGATATATACCATATCATGATTGAAGGAAGACATACTATTTCAGTGCTTACCATATATTGAAATTTGAGGATTTTTAAACTATAGTGCAGAAATTTAAGAAATTGTGTTTTGGAAATCTAGAATGCATTTACAAAGTAAAATGTTTTATATACACAATTTTGTTTTCTTACATTAGAAATCTATTTAATAAAGTGTCCTTTTTTGCTTTGTCCAAGTACTTAGTAATGCTGGGAATCAGGTTGATGTTTAAAAAATTTCATGCACTCATCTCGGGGAAGACAAGTTCTACTACCAGAAACACTACTAACCTTGATGGTCTGGCAGGGAATAAAATGGGAAAGAAGAGTAGTGTTGAAAATATTAACTGCTGTATAAGTTTCTGCAAAAAACTCTTATCAAATGTTTATCAGAGAACCAAAATGAATAAGACAAAAATATCCCATGGACACTTATATTTGTTATAAAAACTTTTATAAACAGCTTTATATATAAAAGCCAATGAAACATTATCTACAAAATGTAAAACGTTTGAGTTTTGACCCCAAGAAAAGTTGGAAAAGGTCTACCAAAACATAAAAAAATTTGAAAGATCTTTTGCTAATTTCTTGATACCACAAAACTAAAAATACTAATAAAATAAATTTGAAAACCTCCAACTTTTCTAGTCATATCTTGTCTTCGTAACCTTAGTACATGTATAGGCCTATGACATGATATCACACGTCAGCAGCTATTCTGTTCTCAGATATCATCTCAATCTTCACACTTCCAGTCTGATACTATGTAATACGTTCACACTGTTATTTACTATAAGGTGATCATATAAATTTTTATTACAACTGAAAAAGGTCATGATGGAAGAAATATTCACTTGCATGGAATTGCTCAGTTCTGTTTGGTTTGAGATATATGGGTACCTAAAGTTCACCAATGGAAAATATGACAAGATTCTACAAAGTAATGAAGTATGCATGGACCAAAGTAATGAAAGGCAAATCCTATGGCAAGTAATAGAATATACTGCTGCATGAAAATTCTACACAAGAGGCGGAATGGAAGCTAGCTGTGTAGTGGCAGAATACACAGCCTACCTAAACCATGTTACACATGAAATGAAACAGAAGCAGGGAGACAGTTTACCTTTGATTCTAAGCATTTCTTCAATCCTTGTTTTTAGGTCAGATCCCTTAAACATATTAAAGTCTTCATACGCTTCCAGTTTGGCACGAGACCTGTGAATGTCTCCCACTGGTGTATCACGTTCCACCTGAAACAATTTAAAATGTGGAACATTTTCAACAAGGTTGAACTTTTTAATGCAAATGTAATTAAGAAAAAGTTCATTAATGACTGTATACTTACATTGGATATATAATAATGGGTAAAGAGAGGGACTAGTACAAGAGCGAGAGTGACTAGTATGATAATGCGTGAAAGCTTAACATTGATGAGCCAATGGCAGAGCAGCTCTTTTGTGAAAACCATACTTGTTTCACCTCATTTCGTTGTACCTACAACAAAAGAAGAGATAAAATGTGCACTAACTACATTAGTTTTAAACACTTTTTTACTTTTATACCGCATACAAGCTAAATACTTAGTAGCAGCATCAGATGATCTGGTTCTTCTATATCCATTTATCAAATGTGATAAAGGTTTTGTTTAATGTTAACTCCCACACTGGTCACACTTTATTTACATTTGTTTGAATAGAATAAATTTATAAACCTTCAAAGCACTGCTAGCGTCTCCATATTTTATGGCAAGTTGGTGAGATCCTTATGTTCATGTGTCTCTAATTACTTTAATACTTACAAGTTTAACATACGTCATGTGTACCTGTAGTCACAAATCATAATGAAAATGGACAAGTATTATTGCTAGTAAAATGCAACTAATAATGTCTATGCAGTATTTTAACAATCTCCTTAACTAACAAGCTCTAAAGAAACGCTTAGGAATACGTTTTCTATATAACAGACTGCCCAAGTCTTCAAGACTAATTTCTTGTAAATAAATTACATCTACAACTTTTTAAATAAAAAGTAATTAGTTCAACTATATTACGCACATTTAATAAACCTTTACTGTTCTATGCTCATCCCACCTTAAAATTATCAATACTCCAGATCAACAGAAACAAACTATAAAAACTAACCAAAAACGACTACATCGAATTTGAGGTTAGAAAATTTAACGCTGACGTACGTACCCACCTAAATATTATTTCATTTTTATTCTGAATTACGACGCTTTTTATTACAAACAAAATAAAAAAATTACTTCCGCTTACGCTTCATACACTGATCCAATACATGTGACATACAAAACTAATTAATTAATTTCATTGTTAACTGCAAAACACTACACATACCGTTGGGTAAGATAAACACAGACGATTACCTACAATAAATATTCACATAACTAGTAATAAGTAAACACGTTTATTATGTTTGATTAAAAGAAATAATTTTCATCACGTTATGACAAAGAATCATGCAAAAGTTAACTTATTTACATTCGTAGATTTCCATGGCTGTCAAATATGGAAAACAAGCCAATGCCTGCTTTACGTGTTTTACTTTTGCTGCTTACCCAGTAAGTTAAGAATAAATATAAAAGTTACATACAATCAAAGAAAGTGAGTCCAGAATAAAAGTAATTACTGAACCACAGAAATGATGTTGTAGGAAAACGGCGTAAATACATTTGAAATAAATAAACTTGACAATCGCTTTACAGTACAGATAGTACTAGTACTATTGGCACATTAACTAACAGCACGTTTGTAGGGTAGAAACGGCTGGAAGAGATCTCCTGGTATGGACTGAACTCTTTGTCTCTGGAGGTGAGGATAAAGTATGAATGAGTGCGTTATGTAAACTCTGGGTTACTTTATCGTAGCCGGTTTGAGTTGCGCGAAAATCTGCCATAACGGACAAACTCTACGAGATGTCTCATTATACTGAGTGACGAAAACAAGGCATTGCGCATGCTGCTGTGGCCAATGTAGCCGACCACCAGAAAGTAACAGATAGTAGGCCTACTATTATAGTTTATGCTTCTTTGTTGATTAAAACACTGCACACGCTATTTGTTTATGCTCCCTCTCAGCGGCGTTCTATATCCTGTATGGGCATTGTGTGCTTTAAAATAGTCTTAAAAGTTTACAACTATTTATACACTATTTAGGAGTGTACATATTAACTCGAATATAAATTATATTGAACCACCCTAAACATGAAATATATTTTTAAAATTTTAAACTTTTTCACGGGTATACTCGATATGGCGCCAGCGCGTGTTGTAATTTAACTACTGAATGTGCTGTAAACGACTGCACACTGTCTTTGCTGAAGGTGTTTGAAAACTGTTAGAGGGACAGTGGATTTATATTTAAAATCATTTTCGAAATGAAATATTTCCATAGGAACTACTTCTTGCTTCAGCCTTAACCACAGTACTGTGGTAACTGACTATACCACCTCACGTTATTGCACTCGATTTTCACTGACGATGGCAGTCGATGGCATTGGACCACGGCCAAACAGCCCAGGAAGGAATTTTAACAATAAATTACTTCTTTGTTGCTGATAACGTAGTACACATATAATAAATTATCCCCCCCTTCAACTATCTTTTTCATTTATAGAAAATTACCCCCTCCCCCTTAAACTACCCTTTTCATTGATAGATATTTGATCTATCTTTCTACAGTGGATTATTATGACCTTCTTTTCATGATACTTTATTCATAAAAATTAAGTACTCTACTCTTGTTAAAACGTAAAACGTTGGAGGTAAACTACCCCTTCCCATTAACCGATCTTCACACCAATAATCCTCACCATCAATAGGCCTTGAGTTTTCTACAGTTCAGGCATGTATGCAAAAATTATTTGATTCTGTTTGAATTTGTGGCAGTTATCGTTTGGCATAGAGAAAATTCCACACACACACACACACACACACACACACACACACACACACACACACACACACACACACACACACACACACACACACACACACACACACACACACACACACACACACACACACACACACACACACACACACACACACACACACACACACACACACACACACACACACACACACACACACACACACACACACACACACACACACACACACACACACACACACACACACACACACACACACACACACACACACACACACACACACACACACACACACACACACACACACACACACACACACACACACACACACACACACACACACACACACACACACCAGAATCAGCCCTTATCTCAAACACGATTTTTTTCGCCATCACCATACTTCCATTTCCTTATGGAACATGGAAGTAAAATCGGTACGGATAACCATACATGACTTCCATGTTTTAAGATTTATATTTAAAATCATTTACTTGAATTCGGTTCGATAATTTCTAAAAAAAATATCCCTACCCTCAAACTATTTTTACTATTTATAAATATTTTTGTTCTTATGGGGTAGTCGTTTAATATAATGTTATTTTCGAGTCGCTTTATCTATAAAAATTAGGTACTTTATTCTTATAAAGAAACTGAACTAAGCAGATAATCTTCCCTCCTCCTCAAACGATCCCCACCTTTAATGAATTTTACACTTTCATAGAGTAATAGTTTTATCATATGTAATTGCTAAGGGACCTTATTCTTCAGAATTAAATACTGATATCAGCAAAATAACTTCCAAAAATCACTCCCCCCCTCTTCAATTACTCTCTCCATTTATAGATATCTCCATTTATCATTTTATAGTGGATTAATATGATTTCATTTTTGGGGCAGGCCTGGATTTAGGTGTCCTGCTGCCCCTAGGCACTATTGTTAGCCCCCCCCCCCAAAACAAGTAACTTCTATATATTCAATTCTCCTTGACTGCTGAAAATAGTCATTTCAACTATCTCTATTGCAAATATCTCATTTGATCTTAAATCTAAACGGGAAATGTGATGGAATTGTGAAAAATACTCCATTTTATTAACTTTTATTAATATTTATTTATGTGTACACTTTAGTAACACTCAGATTACTTTTATAACAAGTACATATGTAGGCCTACTTTCTTTTTAAAGGTTTATTTATAGACCTACATGGTTTGGTTTTATCATCAAATATAGTAAAATCAATGAAAGTAATGTAAATTTGATGAATAGAACAAATAATTTGAGAGTGATCGAATAAGATCCCAAAGTACACAAATGGCTTGATTTTACATTGGCTTTCGTCTTCCTTTGATCAGTGAAAATTCTTCAATAAGGCCTTCAAAGTTCATTCGTTCACTGTTTAAAAGTTATGCCTCAACATGCAGGATTGAGAGTAAGTTGAGTTTTTCCTCATTCATTGTGCATCTAACACATGATTTAATTCTTTTTAACAGAAAACATACGTTCTGCTGAACAGTTAGAGATAGCTGTACACAAATACATACGAAGAGCTATTGCAATATTTGGAAATGTTGATTGAAGTTGCTCTTGTCGCATGAATAACATCATATGGAGTGGGGCGTTCTTAATATCAGCATTTTTTATTAGTCCAGCAAAATGGACACATTCATCAGCAAATGACTCTCCAAGATCATGTTTGTACAAAGATCGAAGTTTATTAGCACGTTCAATGACAGTTGCAGATGGCGTGGTAGACAGTTCCTTAAAACTACAAAATTTTCTGCTATTGGATCGTAGGGATTTTTCCTTCTATGCAACTCAGATTTTAATTGGTCGAGTACTGTATAAAATGTGTCCACCTTGAACTCTTCTCTCCCATGAAGAATAACTTCAGACTCATTGTTCTCATCAGCCTGGTGTTTTCTTTTTCTTTGGCAATTGTTACATGACTCATAGTCCATCTCACAACGTTTCTTTGCTCGTTTTTCATATTCATCAAACATTTCCTGCAGGGAAGCAATAAACATGATTAAAGACTCATACAGTATTACTACTTTTTCAAGTGTAGTATCAACTTTTTGGAGAGTTTGAATCAATTTCTCAAGTCCGTCCAAAATGCCACACCACAGTTCCATCATCAATGTTGTTTCAAGTCTGTTCAAAGACTTCAATAATCCCGATGCTTCACTCCTTACTAACGTTTTCTCATTAGTATCATCTTCGTAATGCTCCAAAGCCAGTATAACACTTTCTAAATTCCCGCACAGGCTCTTACAGGCGTCTTCTATAGCGCTCCAACGGGTATCAGACAAACTCTTGAGTATTTTGCTTTTAGGTTGACTAAAACTTAGTAAAGTTTCCCACCTCTTGGTATATGCAGTGAAAAAATTATACACAATTTATAATAAATTAAACTGCAGTGATTGTCACCAGTTCTACATCGGCCAGACGGGAAGATCTTTTTCCTCTAGATATTCTGAACATTTAAAAGCCCTCACCACAAACTACATACATTCCACATTTGCCACACATTTACAAAATGAAAACCACAGTTACACAAACATAGAACACAACATGGAAATACTACACTACTTACCTAAAAGTAGAAAACTAAACACAGCAGAACAATTTGAAATATACACATATCACACACTACAACCAAACAACATATTAAATTAACAATTACATTATAAATCACACATACTTTTCGATACACTGATTCAAACACACACTTGAATCCCAGCGCCAATTCCCTCCCACCAGCAACTCCCGCCACACACACCTACAACCCATAACCGTTACTTTGTACAGACATTCAGTATTTACTCCCACTGAGGAAGACGAACACCACGTCGAAACGTCTGGGAAACAAAACCAAAAAGTAAGTGTTCACAGTGAAAGTTTAATATATATATAATATTTAAAAAACTGAATGAAGAGGATGTACCAACAAGATAATTACAATTTGAATTAATTTAAAATATGGACATGCTTCCGGACAACAACTTGCAGCGCAAGTACCTACTAGATTAAGAGAGTGTGCTGAACAAGGTACGAAAGGTGCTTTCAGATTTCACCCTTGATGCGCGCTTGCAAGCCACTATATACTCCTGACATGTTGCTGGCATTATTATACGATTGTCCTCTACAGTCAGCAATATCAATGGAGTTTTGACTCAAAACAGTCATGACAACATTAGCTAAATTCTCTGATTTATGCCCGGGATGAGGCAAAAATAAAAGAAAACATTCAACGGGATTGCCATTTTCTTCTACATATCTTAAGACAAAGGATAATTGATCAGTGTGACTTACATCGGGTGTTGAGTCTACTATTATGGAGTAGTACTTAGCTCGTTTTACATTGTCAATTATGATTTTTCTTACTTTACAAGCAAGCAATTCGATCAACTCATCACATATAACTGAAGAAAGGTAGGAGGTTCGTCCTGAGCCTGGATTACCAAATCTGTGAATGTGATCAGCTAAAAATGGATCAAATTCAGATATTAGTTCTAAAGACATCATAGGCTATATTCACCGTTGTCCAGAGAACCAAATATTTCATCATCTCCTCGAAAGGGATGTCCTTGACTTGCCAACTTTTTTCTCCACTCCACGGTCATCTATACAGGTCTGGACACTTCATTGGAGTGGGTTATATATTTTTGTCCACGAATTTGGTGACTAAAATAGTTTGTTTCGATATCGCTTGGGGCGCCTCGATCTAGAGGTAATTTTCTACTGCGCATGATCATATATTAAAAGCGCAATAGAGAATGTTGTTTAAAACTAATTATTTAGTTTTATATTAACTAAATTAAATGTATCAAGTTCTTCCCTTCATTTAAACAACATTTTCTATTGCGCTTTGAATATATGATCATGCGCAGTAGGGACTGACTTCTAGATCGAGGCGCCCCAAGCAATATCAAAACAAACTATTTTAGTCGGCAAAAAAGCAGACAAGAATTTCAATTGATTGTCGAGACCTGTATATACGACCATGCTCCGCTCCGACCATAGCTATTGATAGGCCCAGTGTCAATACCGTGTTATTCAATGATATAATTAAAGGTTATTTCAAAACCATTTTCTTCAATTTGGCCGTAATGCAAGTGTCCAATACAAATAGTGTAATTAAAAAACCGAAAACATGAAATTTTAACAAATAATTTTTCACCTCGTGCCGCCCTCCTGAGCCTGCCGCCCCTAGGCATGTGCCTAGTGGGAAATCCGGGCCTGTTTCGGGGCACTTATTTATCAAAATAAAGTACTTTACTCTTTTTAAAACACAAAACAGTGCAGGTAAACTACCCCTCCCCCTTAACCAAACAACCCCATTTTTGATATTTAGACTTTTACTGAGTAATAGTTTCATGATATGTAATTGCTAAGCTATCTTATCCTTCAAAATGAAGTAGTGTATTCGACATTAGAAAGGTAATTTTCAAAAAATAACCCCTTCCCCATTCAACTACTCTTTTCATTTATAAATATTTCATCTACTTTTCTACAGTGGAGTGTTTTACTTCCATATTCCTTAAGGAATGGAAGTATGGTGATGGCAAAAAAAATCGTGTTCGAGATTATTGCAGATTCTGATTCTACTACACTCAAAACATAAAAAAAAGTCGTTTTCCGAAAAGTGTCTGTGTGTGTGTCTGTCTGTCTGTCTGTCTGTGTGTCTATCTGTGTGTCTGTCTGTAGATTTTTTTCTATGGCAAACGATAACTGCCGCAAATTCAAACAGAATCAAATAATTTTTTGCATACAGCCCTGATTTGTAGAGTACTCAAGACCTATTGTTTTTGGTGAAGATCGGTTGAGGGAAAGGGGTAGTTTACCTGCAACGGTTTTTTTTTATCAATGGAAATTTTTTTTTTTTGGCAAACGATAACAGCCGCAAATTCAAACAGAATCAAATAATGTTTCGCATGCAGCCCTGAATTGTAGAGTTCTCAAGACCTATTGTTTTTGGTGAAGATCGGTTAAGGGAAAGGGGTAGTTTACCTGTAATGTTTTATGTTTTAACAAGGGTATTTCCTATGGCAAACGATAACAGCCGTAAATTCAAACAGAATCAAACGATTATTTGCATACAGCCCTAAATTGTAGAGTTCTCAAGACCTATTGTTTTTGGTGAAGATCGGTTGAGGGGAAGGGGTAGTTTACCTGCAACGTTTTTTTATCAAGCGTATTTTCTATGGCAAACGATAACAGCCGCAAATTGAAACAGAATCAAATAATTTTTTGCATACATCCCTGAATTGTAGAGGTCTCAATGACTTTCGATTTTGGTGAAGATCGGTTAAGGGGAAGGGGTAGTTTACCTGCAACCTTTTACGTTTTAACAAGAGTAAAGTACTTGAAAATTTATTTAAACTTTTTGAAACAATGGTAATTGTTAAAAATAAAATAATTTTGTTGCCAGGCAATAAAATTATAATTTTTTCATTTTAATGTAATATAATATTTTTTCATTTAATACAGCAATAAAAAGGCAGGTAAGACACAGCCTGGCTGTTTGGCTGAAAATGATTTTAAATATAAATCTTAGAATATGGAAGTCATGTATGGTTCTCCATACCGATATTTTACATTTTTTACAGGATATTTTATTTATCCTGTAATTAAGTACTTTACTCTTGTTAAAACGTAAAACGTTGCAGGTAAACTACCCCTCCCCCTTAACCGATCTTCACCAAAATCAATAGGCCTTGAGTCCTCTGCAACTCGTGCACAAATGCAAAAAATTATTTGATTCTGTTTGAATTTGCGGCAATTATTGTTCGCCATACACAAAAATTATACACACAGACACTAGTGCAGGGCCGGAACTAGCCCTCCTTTCACCCGGGGCAAGGGTATATTTCGGCGCCCCCTCCTCCCCCTCAACGCCATACTCACTCCATTTAAAACTATTTAACAAAAAACAAAAGCATATACTCTCCTGTACTTAAGTCAATGCTATTAATTACAGCTTCGTAGCTTTACTCATCAACACACTACACTATAGTGCAAACAGATCAAGTGAAATTCAGTTCTGAAATTACAGCACTCCTCTATTGTATTTTGTGTAATAATTTTTTAACAGAATCTAAAAAGTAAAAGGTTTTTTCTTCATTTGTTAATCTAAAATTACAGAAGTGGGTAACACATTAAGAAATGAGACATTTAGTTAAACTTCAAATCATTCTTAAGTTTATTTGGCATTTTGGTTATAAATTGGTACAGTATTCATGTAGTACTTTACTATTTCAATTTGGAACACATTGAAAACAAATTAGATTTTTACATGAGTTTTGGGTACTAAATTTACTAACAGTCCTTATTCATTCTTGAATCTAAATAAATCAAATTGTCATTTTTCGAGCTTTTTTGGCAGCAAAGGTGTTAATAATGTCATCAAAAGAAATAGATGATGTTCTCTGGTGCTCAATAGAAATGATGCTCAAGTTAGAGAGTCTGTCTTGTTCCATTGTGCTCCTCAAGTAGTTTTTGACTATTTTTAATTTACTGAAGCTTCTTTCGGCTAAAGCAACTGTAACTGGTAAAGTTAGAAAAATCTTCAAAAACGGTTCGATAATTTCTAAAAAAAATATCCCTACCCTCAAACTATTTTTACTATTTATAAATATTTTTGTTCTTATGGGGTAGTCGTTTAATATAATGTTATTTTCGAGTCGCTTTATCTATAAAAATTAGGTACTTTATTCTTATAAAGAAACTGAACTAAGCAGATAATCTTCCCTCCTCCTCAAACGATCCCCACCTTTAATGAATTTTACACTTTCATAGAGTAATAGTTTTATCATATGTAATTGCTAAGGGACCTTATTCTTCAGAATTAAATACTGATATCAGCAAAATAACTTCCAAAAATCACTCCCCCCCTCTTCAATTACTCTCTCCATTTATAGATATCTCCATTTATCATTTTATAGTGGATTAATATGATTTCATTTTTGGGGCAGGCCTGGATTTAGGTGTCCTGCTGCCCCTAGGCACTATTGTTAGCCCCCCCCCCAAAACAAGTAACTTCTATATATTCAATTCTCCTTGACTGCTGAAAATAGTCATTTCAACTATCTCTATTGCAAATATATCATTTGATCTTAAATCTAAACGGGAAATGTGATGGAATTGTGAAAAATACTCCATTTTATTAACTTTTATTAATATTTATTTATGTGTACACTTTAGTAACACTCAGATTACTTTTATAACAAGTACATATGTAGGCCTACTTTCTTTTTAAAGGTTTATTTATAGACCTACATGGTTTGGTTTTATCATCAAATATAGTAAAATCAATGAAAGTAATGTAAATTTGATGAATAGAACAAATAATTTGAGAGTGATCGAATAAGATCCCAAAGTACACAAATGGCTTGATTTTACATTGGCTTTCATCTTCCTTTGATCAGTGAAAATTCTTCAATAAGGCCTTCAAAGTTCATTCGTTCACTGTTTAAAAGTTATGCCTCAACATGCAGGATTGAGAGTAAGTTGAGTTTTTCCTCATTCATTGTGCATCTAACACATGATTTAATTCTTTTTAACAGAAAACATACGTTCTGCTGAACAGTTAGAGATAGCTGTACACAAATACATACGAAGAGCTATTGCAATATTTGGAAATGTTGATTGAAGTTGCTCTTGTCGCATGAATAACATCATATGGAGTGGGGCGTTCTTAATATCAGCATTTTTTATTAGTCCAGCAAAATGGACACATTCATCAGCAAATGACTCTCCAAGATCATGTTTGTACAAAGATCGAAGTTTATTAGCACGTTCAATGACAGTTGCAGATGGCGTGGTAGACAGTTCCTTAAAACTACAAAATTTTCTGCTATTGGATCGTAGGGATTTTTCCTTCTATGCGACTCAGATTTTAATTGGTCGAGTACTGTATAAAACGTGTCCACCTTGAACTCTTCTCTCCCATGAAGAATAACTTCAGACTCATTGTTCTCATCAGCCTGGTGTTTTCTTTTTCTTTGGCAATTGTTACATGACTCATAGTCCATCTCACAACGTTTCTTTGCTCGTTTTTCATATTCATCAAACATTTCCTGCAGGGAAGCAATAAACATGATTAAAGACTCATACAGTATTACTACTTTTTCAAGTGTAGTATCAACTTTTTGGAGAGTTTGAATCAATTTCTCAAGTCCGTCCAAAATGTCACACCACAGTTCCATCATCAATGTTGTTTCAAGTCTGTTCAAAGACTTCAATAATCCCGATGCTTCACTCCTTACTAACGTTTTCTCATTAGTATCATCTTCGTAATGCTCCAAAGCCAGTATAACACTTTCTAAATTCCCGCACAGGCTCTTACAGGCGTCTTCTATAGCGCTCCAACGGGTATCAGACAAACTCTTGAGTATTTTGCTTTTAGGTTGACTAAAACTTAGTAAAGTTTCCCACCTCTTGGTATATGCAGTGAAAAAATTATACACAATTTATAATAAATTAAACTGCAGTGATTGTCACCAGTTCTACATCTGCCAGACGGGAAGATCTTTTTCCTCTAGATATTCTGAACATTTAAAAGCCCTCACCACAAACTACATACATTCCACATTTGCCACACATTTACAAAATGAAAACCACAGTTACACAAACATAGAACACAACATGGAAATACTACACTACTTACCTAAAAGTAGAAAACTAAACACAGCAGAACAATTTGAAATATACACATATCACACACTACAACCAAACAACATATTAAATTAACAATTACATTATAAATCACACATACTTTTCGATACACTGATTCAAACACACACATGAATCCCAGCGCCAATTCCCTCCCACCAGCAACTCCCGCCACACACACCTACAACCCATAACCGTTACTTTGTACAGACATTCAGTATTTACTCCCACTGAGGAAGACGAACACCACGTCGAAACGTCTGGGAAACAAAACCAAAAAGTAAGTGTTCACAGTGAAAGTTTAATATATATATAATATTTAAAAAACTGAATGAAGAGGATGTACCAACAAGATAATTACAATTTGAATTAATTTAAAATATGGACATGCTTCCGGACAACAACTTGCAGCGCAAGTACCTACTAGATTAAGAGAGTGTGCTGAACAAGGTACGAAAGGTGCTTTCAGATTTCACCCTTGATGCGCGCTTGCAAGCCACTATATACTCCTGACATGTTGCTGGCATTATTATACGATTGTCCTCTACAGTCAGCAATATCAATGGAGTTTTGACTCAAAACAGTCATGACAACATTAGCTAAATTCTCTGATTTATGCCCGGGATGAGGCAAAAATAAAAGAAAACATTCAACGGGATTGCCATTTTCTTCTACATATCTTAAGACAAAGGATAATTGATCAGTGTGACTTACATCGGGTGTTGAGTCTACTATTATGGAGTAGTACTTAGCTCGTTTTACATTGTCAATTATGATTTTTCTTACTTTACAAGCAAGCAATTCGATCAACTCATCACATATAACTGAAGAAAGGTAGGAGGTTCGTCCTGAGCCTGGATTACCAAATCTGTGAATGTGATCAGCTAAAAATGGATCAAATTCAGATATTAGTTCTAAAGACATCATAGGCTATATTCACCGTTGTCCAGAGAACCAAATATTTCATCATCTCCTCGAAAGGGATGTCCTCGACTTGCCAACTTTTTTCTCCACTCCACGGTCATCTATACAGGTCTGGACACTTCATTGGAGTGGGTTATATATTTTTGTCCACGAATTTGGTGACTAAAATAGTTTGTTTCGATATCGCTTGGGGCGCCTCGATCTAGAGGTAATTTTCTACTGCGCATGATCATATATTAAAAGCGCAATAGAGAATGTTGTTTAAAACTAATTATTTAGTTTTATATTAACTAAATTAAATGTATCAAGTTCTTCCCTTCATTTAAACAACATTTTCTATTGCGCTTTGAATATATGATCATGCGCAGTAGGGACTGACTTCTAGATCGAGGCGCCCCAAGCAATATCAAAACAAACTATTTTAGTCGGCAAAAAAGCAGACAAGAATTTCAATTGATTGTCGAGACCTGTATATACGACCATGCTCCGCTCCGACCATAGCTATTGATAGGCCCAGTGTCAATACCGTGTTATTCAATGATATAATTAAAGGTTATTTCAAAACCATTTTCTTCAATTTGGCCGTAATGCAAGTGTCCAATACAAATAGTGCAATTAAAAAACCGAAAACATGAAATTTTAACAAATAATTTTTCACCTCGTGCCGCCCTCCTGAGCCTGCCGCCCCTAGGCATGTGCCTAGTGGGAAATCCGGGCCTGTTTCGGGGCACTTATTTATCAAAATAAAGTACTTTACTCTTTTTAAAACACAAAACAGTGCAGGTAAACTACCCCTCCCCCTTAACCAAACAACCCCATTTTTGATATTTAGACTTTTACTGAGTAATAGTTTCATGATATGTAATTGCTAAGCTATCTTATCCTTCAAAATGAAGTAGTGTATTCGACATTAGAAAGGTAATTTTCAAAAAATAACCCCTTCCCCATTCAACTACTCTTTTCATTTATAAATATTTCATCTACTTTTCTACAGTGGAGTGTTTTACTTCTATATTCCTTAAGGAATGGAAGTATGGTGATGGCAAAAAAAATCGTGTTCGAGATTATTGCAGATTCTGATTCTACTACACTCAAAACATGAAAAAAAGTCGTTTTCCGAAAAGTGTCTGTGTGTGTGTCTGTCTGTCTGTCTGTCTGTGTGTCTATCTGTGTGTCTGTCTGTAGATTTTTTTCTATGGCAAACGATAACTGCCGCAAATTCAAACAGAATCAAATAATTTTTTGCATACAGTCCTGATTTGTAGAGTACTCAAGACCTATTGTTTTTGGTGAAGATCGGTTGAGGGAAAGGGGTAGTTTACCTGCAACGGTTTTTTTTTATCAATGGAAATTTTTTTTTTTTGGCAAACGATAACAGCCGCAAATTCAAACAGAATCAAATAATGTTTCGTATGCAGCCCTGAATTGTAGAGTTCTCAAGACCTATTGTTTTTGGTGAAGATCGGTTAAGGGAAAGGGGTAGTTTACCTGTAATGTTTTATGTTTTAACAAGGGTATTTCCTATGGCAAACGATAACAGCCGTAAATTCAAACAGAATCAAACGATTATTTGCATACAGCCCTAAATTGTAGAGTTCTCAAGACCTATTGTTTTTGGTGAAGATCGGTTGAGGGGAAGGGGTAGTTTACCTGCAACGTTTTTTTATCAAGCGTGTTTTCTATGGCAAACGATAACAGCCGCAAATTCAAACAGAATCAAATAATTTTTTGCATACATCCCTGAATTGTAGAGGTCTCAATGACTTTCGATTTTGGTGAAGATCGGTTAAGGGGAAGGGGTAGTTTACCTGCAACCTTTTACGTTTTAACAAGAGTAAAGTACTTGAAAATTTATTTAAACTTTTTGAAACAATGGTAATTGTTAAAAATAAAATAATTTTGTTGCCAGGCAATAAAATTATAATTTTTTCATTTTAATGTAATATAATATTTTTCATTTAATACAGCAATAAAAAGGCAGGTAAGACACAGCCTGGCTGTTTGGCTGAAAATGATTTTAAATATAAATCTTAGAATATGGAAGTCATGTATGGTTCTCCATACCGATATTTTACATTTTTTACAGGATATTTTATTTATCCTGTAATTAAGTACTTTACTCTTGTTAAAACGTAAAACGTTGCAGGTAAACTACCCCTCCCCCTTAACCGATCTTCACCAAAATCAATAGGCCTTGAGTCCTCTGCAACTCGTGCACAAATGCAAAAAATTATTTGATTCTGTTTGAATTTGCGGCAATTATTGTTCGCCATACACAAAAATTATACACACAGACACTAGTGCAGGGCCGGAACTAGCCCTCCTTTCACCCGGGGCAAGGGTATATTTCGGCGCCCCCTCCTCCCCCTCAACGCCATACTCACTCCATTTAAAACTATTTAACAAAAAACAAAAGCATATACTCTCCTGTACTTAAGTCAATGCTATTAATTACAGCTTCGTAGCTTTACTCATCAACACACTACACTATAGTGCAAACAGATCAAGTGAAATTCAGTTCTGAAATTACAGCACTCCTCTATTGTATTTTGTGTAATAATTTTTTAACAGAATCTAAAAAGTAAAAGGTTTTTTCTTCATTTGTTAATCTAAAATTACAGAAGTGGGTAACACATTAAGAAATGAGACATTTAGTTAAACTTCAAATCATTCTTAAGTTTATTTGGCATTTTGGTTATAAATTGGTACAGTATTCATGTAGTACTTTACTATTTCAATTTGGAACACATTGAAAACAAATTAGATTTTTACATGAGTTTTGGGTACTAAATTTACTAACAGTCCTTATTCATTCTTGAATCTAAATAAATCAAATTGTCATTTTTCGAGCTTTTTTGGCAGCAAAGGTGTTAATAATGTCATCAAAAGAAATAGATGATGTTCTCTGGTGCTCAATAGAAATGATGCTCAAGTTAGAGAGTCTGTCTTGTTCCATTGTGCTCCTCAAGTAGTTTTTGACTATTTTTAATTTACTGAAGCTTCTTTCGGCTAAAGCAACTGTAACTGGTAAAGTTAGAAAAATCTTCAATGCCGTAGTCAAGTTTGGATAAGCATCTTGAAGCCCATGTTTATAAATAATCTGGAGCATTGCCTTTGCATGTGCCGTTTTTAATCCGTCGTCAATTTCCATCGCATGGTGCTTGAAGCTTTCTACTTTTTGAAAAGTTGAAAGGCAATGACCCTCCTTGTTTTGCTAAAAAAACGATTGCGTCAATGATACAGCGAAGCACTTGTCGCCAGTGAGTTTCTTCTCTTGCTATATGTTCCTGTAGTACTTTATCTATTCCTCCCTTTTTCATTGATGTTTCAAGTGATTTCCAAGAACAAAAACAACGCTTGTGATTTTGCGAATTTTCATGATCTGGAATTCTTTCACTCACCTTTTTCCATTGGGTGAAACCCTCTTCTTTAGCTAAAAATGACAAGCTAGTTGTAGATTCTTTAAAAGTTTGTGAAAATAGCCTACACGGGATGCAAAATAGTGCATTTTTAATCTTGCTATAACCTAGCCAGGATCTTTTTACTTGGTCTCCATTAGGCAACAGTTTGAAAAACCAGTCCTTTGTGAGGCTACGGCCCTCCCTCATACTTTTACTTAGATCTAGCTTTTGTTCATTATCTTTATCTAACCTCATTTTCATTATGTAACATCTCTGATGATCAGATATTGTACTTGGCCATGACCCTGGGTCGTTAATATCAAAATCTAACTGTGAGTCCTGAAGCTCTTTGTTTCTATAAATTTTTGAGCTATTATCTATCATGCTCGAAACTGCAGAATCGTCCGTTTTACTGAGAGCTAGCTGTTCAGCGATTTCTATATCTTTAGCAGTACTTACAGTGTCAGTGTTCGTGGCTTCCATATGTACATAGTTAGACTGGTCGGCCTCAACTGGATGTTCTTCTCCTTGTGAACCTTCTTCGTCTCGTTGTTGGCAGCTTACCTCACCTAAAAGTTAGAACCGTTTATTGGTCACTATTAGGTAATAGGTTACTATTAGAAAATAAAAGCAAGACATTTTTTTTTAATGGAGGTAGCTTTTGAATTCATAATAGATACATCCTCAATGTTTCCTCATCTTCAAACTTAGACAAAAAAAAATTTTTTTTTTAATCGTTTTATTGGATCCAAAAGATAAGAAAATAAAAATAAAAATAAAAAAATAAAAATTGTGAGAAAAAATCTTCTTGTTTTTATTGAAAACATCTCACAACATCGCCCTCGACAACATGGGTTGTACCGTTATAACTATCATCACCTTAACTATGAATCTAGATTTACGAAGAGGACAAATCTTGGCAAGGTCTCTATGGGTTGTAAGGTGGGAGAAAGAAGAGAAGCTAAGCTTAACTAAATATTGGAGCCATGGGCGCACCCAAGGGGGAGGTTTGGGTGCTCGAGCCCCACCTCCTTCTCCTCTAAGTGTATAAAAAAATTTCGGTAAAGAGGCCAAGTTAGATCGAGTTGAAATACCTTAGAAAAGGAATAAATCAGGAGTGCTTTAAAAAGCCTTAAATCCTCCGATTCGCGTCTAGTTTTCTGGGGGAGAGATAAATTGGAACTAGTTGAATTCCGCTCTAGAAAGCCCCAAAAATGCCCAATTTGCGTACAATTTTCAAAATTATTCTAGTAAAAGGCTAAATTACAAGAAGTGCTCCAGAAAGCTTTAATGCTCCCCAATTTGCGTCTAATTTTCTTGGTTGGGCTAAATTAGAACAAGTTAAATTCTAATCCAGAACAGCGGCGCAGCGAGGGGGTCAACCTCCCCCCCCCCAGAGAAATTAAAAAATATTTTTTTATGTTGAATGGGCTACATAATAAAGAATTTAAAAAGTTTAAGAAGTTCTCATATCAAAACATGCTGACAGTGGACTAAGGAGTATTAATGTCAATTCCATGACCGTAAACTGCGACTTTGCAAGTTCATTCGATGAGTGTTTGCCGCCGCTATGTGTATAATGTAGGAAAATACGCAAATTATTGGGAATGTTTGTAAGCGATCGGCTGACTTTGGCCGTGAGGCGCGCAATAGTGGTGGGGTTTGGGGGATTGGGTGAGTTTCAGTGTTTCCACAAAGAGAATCTCAAATCCCAAACCCCCCCCCCCCCCAGGAGAAATTCCTGGCTGCGCGGTTGATCCAGAAAGCCCAAAAAATATCCTGGGAAAACAAAATTATATAACGAGCTGAATTCTTCTTTAAAGATCCCCTAAACTCCCCAACTGTTTACGATTTTTAAATCTATTCTAAGAATGAGTTAAATTACGAGCTGAATTTCGCTGCAGAAAACCTCGAAAACTTCCAATTTCTATCCAATTTTCGAAACTTTTCCTATCCCCCCCCCGGCCAGTAAACTATTTCAAAATTAGTTGATACGCCCCTGGGTGGAGCGATATATGAACAATAAGGAATTGGAGTTGTCTGTTAATTTTCCCGTAAACAGTTTTGTCATGATAAAAGGCAAACATTTTTAACATTTCAAAGCCTAGCATCAACAATTAATGTTATAAATTAAACTAATTTTTAAAAATTCAAAAAATACTGGGCTTACCTTTTTCTGTCAACCACGACGACATAAATGATGATAATCTGTTTTCATTGTGATGCCGCTCCTTGGCTTTTTTCCTGTATTGTGCTCCAGAAGGTTTCCTTGACATTTTTGTTGTGTTGAGTGACTAATTCGGCTAATGGTACCAAGAAATATAAAGAAAATTAATCTAATTATTCGTATTTATTACAAAAATATCAGCAATGGAACGATTTCACTACTTGCACCTTGCACGTAAATGATAAACTGAACTACTGAATAGTGGTTTCCTTGGCAACTTTGGCACAATCTTTTCTTTTCCCTCCAAAAATTTATCTGCATTAAACCGCAATGAGCCGGAAGTAGCCTAACACGCTCGAGCACTTACGAAGATCGGTTGTAACTTGTATATGGCCGATTGAAACCGGGCGGGGATAATTCTCAATTAATGAATTCTTAACATCTATGTGATATGATTACTGCTTTTTAAATTACATCAAATTAAATAAAAATAAAATTGAAGACGTTAAAAACTAAATTGCACAAATAATGCTTTATTATTTGAAAAATTGTAACATATAGACGATATAGAAAATAATTTTACTATTTCTTCGCTTTTTCGGTGCCCCCCTCCAAGCCAGCGCCCGGGGCACATGCCCCGTCTGCCCCCCCCCTAGTTCCGGCCCTGGACACTAGGTAGTACAATCAGAATCAGCCCTTATCTCGAACACGATTTTTTTCGCGATCACCATACTTCCATTTTCTTAACGGAACATGGAAGTAAAATATCGGTATGGAGAACCATACATGACTTCCATGTTATAAGATTTATATTTAAAATCATTTACGAAATGAAATGTTTCCATAGGAACTACTTCTTTCCTTTTATTTTGTTTTTATATAGTATCCAAGTCACTTTTTCACAATAATTTCACAATAATAAAATATCGGTATGGAGAACCATACATGACTTCCATGTTCTAAGATTTATATTTAAAATCATATACGAAATGAAATATTTCCATAGAAACTACGTCTTCCTACTTATTGCTTCAGCATTAACCACAGTACTGTGGTCACTAACGTATACCACCTCACGTTTTCGCACTCGATTTTCACCGATGATGGCAGTCGATGGCACTGCCGAAAAGTCTGGTTTTGCAGAAAACATTGAACTACGGCTAAAGAGCCCGGGAAGCAATTTTAACAAAAAACTACTTCTTTGTTGCCGATAACGTAGTACACATAAAAAATTCTCCCCTCCACCTTCAACTATAATTTTTAATAATAGAAATTTACCCCCACCCCGTTCACCTAACCTCTTCATTTATAGATATTTCATCTACGTTTCTACAGCGGATTACTATGAGCTTCTTATCAGGATACTTTATTTATAAAAATTAAGTACTTTACTCTTGTTAAATCATAAAATGTTTCAGGTAAACTACCCCTTTCTCTTAACCGATCTTCTCCAAAATCAACAGACCTTCCGTCCTCTACAATTCAGGGAAGCATGCAAAAAAAATATTTGATTCTGTTTGAATGTGCGGCAGTTATCGTTAGTAGAGGGATAATGAGAGTTCTGACCAAAGTACCGTTATCCCCCCACCCCCACCGCTGGACCAGCAGCATCGACCAATCAAATTTCATGGCGCCTTTCGCGCGTCAATTCAAATATATGCCGTCTTTCGCGAGCCTAAATCACTTTCACTTTCTACTGGACCGCGAATTTCCGCGAATAAATTTTTTTATTTTTTTTTTAATTTGATATTTTTATTTTTTTAATTAAATTGATTTGCATATCCGCGAATATATGCCGTCTTTCGCGAGCCTAAATCACTTTCACTTTCTACTGGACCGCGAATTTCCGCGAATAAATTTTTTTATTTTTTTTTTAATTTTATATTTTTATTTTTTAAATTAAATTGATTTGCATATCCGCGAATATATGCCGCCTTTCGCGAGCCTAGATCACTTTCACTTTCTACTGGACCACAGCATCCGCGACTTTTTCGCGTATCTGGACCACAGCATCCGCGAATATAATTTTTTATTTTTTTATATGCCGCCTTTCGCGAGCCTAGATCACTTTCACTTTCTATCAGCTGGACCCGCAGCATCCCAAAGGTGGTGGGTGGGGGGTTCCGACTTGATGCATTATAGTGTATATATTAAATATATGATCAGGGTTACCAACCTTGCATGAGTTCAAATTTGTTGTGTGTTATAATGTATATTAAATCTATATGATCAGGTTTACCAACCTATGTATGGGTTCAAACTTGATATGTGTGTGTATTATAGTGTATATTAAAATATATGATCAGGGTTACCAATCCTGCATTATTGTGTATAGAACAGATCTGCCAACATTTTTCCTCGGTGGGAAATTCAAACTATATTAGCAGACGCATTATAGTGTATAGTAAATTATATGACTGTTGACGACTTCGATATCAATGTATCAACTCTCTCTCTCCCTTCCTCTCTCTTTGTCTCTAGACACAGTTATCGATCACGATATAAACACTCTCTCTCTCTCACACACTCTCTCTCGCTAGCTCTCTCTCTCTCTTTATGTCATCGGTTTTACATAAGCGTCAGTAAGTCGTGCTACTTATGGATTATTGTAATTAGCGATACTATAATGTAATCACCAGAAAATATATTTATCGCCTACCTCGTTGCGTCCTACTTCTAATTTTGACACATGACAGTCATTGACCACGATTTAGAAATTAATATATACAACATATGTGCTAGCACTCTCTCTCTCTTTATGTCATCGGTTTTACAGTGATATATCATGTCTCTCTCTCTCGCTCGCAGACGTCGGAAGCAATTCCTAGTTTATAATGTAATTACCTGTGCGTGTATGTCTCTCTCTCGCTGCAAACGTTGACAAGAATTCCCTTATTCAAAGCGATTTGTATGTGTACACAAACTTAAATATGGTTTACAGAACATTGTAATTTTAAAAATTCATTTTTGCATTAATTAAATATATATCGTAAACAATGAAATAATAATATTTCGTCATTAGAAAGTTATATTCAGTGTGGTAATTAGTGATAGAAAGATTAACTATGTACGCACACACACACACACGCAAACTTAAATATGGTTTACAGACCATTGTAATTTTAAAAATTCATTTTTGCATTAATTAAATATATATCGTAAACAATGAAATAATAATATTTCGTCATTAGAAAGTTATATTCAGTGTGGTAATTAGTGATAGAAAGATTAACTATGCACACACACACACACACACACACACACACACACACACACACACACACACACACACACACACACACACACACACACACACACACACACACACACACACACACACACACACACACACACACACACACACACACACACACACACACACACACACACACACACACACACAAACTTAAATATGGTTTACAGACCATTGTAATTTTATAAATTCATTTTTGCATTAATTAAATATATATCGTAAACAATGAAATAATAATAATATTTCGTCATTGTAAGATTTTAATAAAACAATTATCAGTTTAAATAATAATTTTCGTGATTGTAAGATACAACCTGCAAATTATTAAAATGTCTCTCTCTCTCTCTCTCTCTCTCACACACATTTCTGATTACTATACAAATAATTGCATGCATATTCGGAGGTTTATAACGAAATAAATTAAAATAAACCATAATTTGTTTCAAATGTGTAATTAGCGATACTAAAATGTAATCACCAGTAAATATATTTATCGCCTACCTCGTTGTGTCCTACTTCTAATTTTGGCACATGACGGTCATTGACTGCGATTTAGAAATTAATATACACAACATATGTGCTAAGTTTGAATACCTCATAAGATAGATCTAATATATAAAAAGGTGACAGCACGTAGCAGTCATTGACCTGATTGTGCGTGCGTGCGTGCGTGCGTGCGTGCGTGCGTGCGTGTGTGTGTGTGTGTGTGTGTGTGTGTGTGTGTGTGTGTGTGTGTGTGTGTGAAGTTAACATGGTTTAGAGAAAATACAAACGTAAAGAAACAATTTGATTTGTGACAGGATTCATAATTTTAGCTATGTACGAAATACTTTTGTATCGCTAATTTCTTAAGATATAATCGTTGAGAAAGCTTGACAAACTTTTTGTTTTTAAGACTATAACAAGAATGAGACCTGAATCAACTCTCTCTCTCCCCGGATATTTTTTTATTCACCATCAATTCTGACCACTTGATATTGCGTAAACGTGTTTGCTCTACCCAAATATCTTCACACAATAAAGGCCACGCCTCGGTCATTACGAATAATGTTTATACAAAAGTTTTATTTTAATATATGAAACAGGAATAATCATGCATATTAGAGTTTACCTTAGTTTTTCATAAAGTATTATTTTAATAATTGATGGCTTACATTTTATGTACGTACAGTATCTATTTATCGACATATAAATTGTAGTAGCAATAATAATAATAAGTGATATTTACAATGAAACTATTTTCAAATAAAAATGATGTTGGTTCGACAATAAGTGATATTTACAATGAAACTATTTTCAAATAAAAATGATGTTGGTTCGACAACCTTTTTGTTTTTAAGACTATAACAAGAATGAGACCTGGATCAACTCTCTCTCCCCCTCTCTCTCTCTCTCACACACACACACACACACACACACACACACACACACATTTAGTATGAACAGACGTGTCTTTGTTAGTAAAATGTACAAACCACATGACTTTATGTGAACTTCAATGGGTTCAAATGTTTCAAAATAAAAATACAGAATATATGAAATGTATATTTACAAATAAAATATATTACATATTATGAATTTTTTTAATTTGTGAAGCAGTCTTCAATACGCTCTTCTTCTTCATTTGGTACTACATTAAGCCAGTCCTTGGACTTCACTTTTATGGGGGTTTCATAAACATAAAGATCACTACGACCAATAATTTGTGGTACAATACTTCTGTTTAATGGTAAAACCTAAGACAAAGCATTAAATAAAACATGCAATCAGTATTAATAGTACAAAATATCACTGTTTTATTAATTTAAAATACTGTATAATTGCTTACGATTAACAAATAAGAGAAAAGACATACTTTACAATTCTTTTCATTCTTTTATTCAAATGTAACATTCAAATTTAAACGTTACAATCTGTATAACGTTCTGTTTCAGATAATAGTTTGAATATAAAATGAAATGGAATGCTATATTTTGTTATGAGAAATTGCATTTCTAAAATTTTTACATTTGTAAATTACAGAATTGTTCTCTAACTACTGCTGCAATCGTTCAGTTTCGATTTGGTACTCAATATATTTTAGACTTCTAGTATTTTCATTGATACATTTTGGAAACTGAGTACAGAATAAATCTACAATCACCTAGTCGGAATCATTAAGTTTTGCAAAAGATCTTATTGATCAGTTTGTCAGAGTCCAATTTGTTGGCAGAAAACAATTATGTGATCGAATAAACATTACCAGAGAACAACGTCCTCCTAAAGATAAATTTACCAGAGCTCAAAACAGTACAAAGTCATACTTTTGGTGAAGAAAATCACGTCATCAACAACAAAAGTTGTTTGTGTTTCAACAGCTACAAACAATAATTAATTTTCTTACACTAGTAAACATTTTGTTGTAATTGTTTCAATTAAAGGAAACATATATATATATATATATATTCGTTGAGAAAATCTGTTGTGGCTGGACGAAACATGTGTCTGAATAAATTTTCTCTCTGCATAGCAGTTGTAAAAGTAGTCATATACATTATGTGCTATATATATATATATATATATATATATATATATATATATATATATATATATATATATACAAAAGGCTTTCAACGTGTTTGTCATTTCAACCAATTTGTACCGCGCTCTAATTGTGTAAAAATAACTGTACCGCTCCATACAACTGAGAATAAATCCGTACAAACATACACACACACACACACACACACACACAACGATGTTTCTACTTATTTGAACAAGTCCTGTATTAAATGCACTTGTTAATGTTTTAATGTGAACAATTTTACGTTTAAATAAAATCTGTACATACAATAAAATTATGTTTCAGTATTAATGATATAAATATTACTCTTTTATTAATTTAAAATACCGTATAATTGCTTACGATTGACAAATAAGAGAAAAGACATACTTTACGGAATTTCTTGAAATTTTTGCAGTTAGTCTTCTGCTCATGTGTACTGGCAGCCTGTTTGGGTACAGTTAACCATTTAAATTCAATGTTCTTGTTGTTAACCTTCTGCTCGTGTCCCTCTCGTTTACTGGCGGTATGTTTGGCTACAGTTAACCATTTAAGTTCAATGTTCTGAGAAGTATTCATCTTCTTGTTCCTATAATAACAGTACCTGCTTCAGTACTATATATATATTATGTGCTATATATACATAAGGCTTTCAACCAAATTGTACCGAGATCGAATTGTGTAAGAATAACTGTACCGTCACATACAACTGAGAATAAATCCGTACAAACATACACACATGCACACACTTAGCGATGTTTTTACGTATATGAACAAGTCATGTATTAAATTCAATAAATAATGCACTTGATAATGTTTTAATGTGAATAATTTTCCGTTTGAATAAAATCTGTACATACAATAAAATTATGTTCACTTTAAGAAATAAAAACTGCACAGTATGTTTCTTTGATTGTGGACGAAACATCAGACATCCCGTCTGTATTTCAGTTAGTTATATTTTTCCACTATGTTTTAGCTAATGGCCAACCAGTTGAAAGTTTTTGGAAATTTGATAACCCTGAAGGCACGACGCAGAATCTATTGGTCTAAGCGTACATTTATTATGTAAATCATCTCTTTTTCAGTCATCTACGTATGTGCATTTGAATTATTTGCGCATGCACAAACAGCTTTTTTAGTACAGTTGCACACACATCGACGCTCGCACTATATATATATATATATATATATATATATATATATATATATATAACCGGTGAACTTCACAACAGCGTCTTACTTACAACTCGAATCTATATAACGTTCTGTTTCTGTTTCAGATAATAATAATAGATTGAATATAAAAAGACTGTGTATGAATACAAAGAAATATCAAACACAACAGATCAATTATTTTAGTGAACATGATTGTGTATGTGAGCTACCGAGATCTAATTGTGTAAGAATAACTGTACCGCCACATACAACTGAGAATAAATCCGTACAAACATACACACACGCACACACTTAGCGATGTTTTTACTTATTTGAACAAGCCATGTATTAAATTCAATAAATAATGCACTTGATAATGTTTTAATGTGAATAATTTTACGTTTAAATATTTACAACAACTATGTTGATTAGAAGTGCTGTAATTTCAATAACAATGTTCACTTATTAACGTATTCAAATCTTTTTACTCACCTCTTAAATGTTGATGTACGCAATTATCGATTTCACAATGAGGTATGAAGGCTAATTGCATTCTTCACGTATATATATTGTTGTATCTTACAACGGTAGGGTAGGGGTAGCTTAGCGTGTTCGTTTTGAAAGTCGATGTAAGTCATGTACCCAAGAGTCATTGTCCGCAGTGGAAACTTTCAGAAGTTAGCGATACTGAAAGTATTTTCGTACATTAGCCAAAATTAGGAAAACAATCGAATCGACAAACATTATGAATTCCGTTCGTGGGAAGAGTGTAATTTCATAATATTATTTGTATATATAGACATTTTACAAAATCATAAAGCATCAAACTGTATATCCCTTTGTTGGTTTGTAATTATTACTAAACAGTAATACATGCTTAGGATGAAAATATTTGTTATGATTTTAGTAACTTACAACACCAGCTTAACCCAAGGGGTCATCGACCGTGATGGAAAAGCTTTCCCTCACTGCTTAAAGCTTTAAGAAGTTAGCGATACTGAAAGTATTTTCGTACATTAACCAAAATTAGGGAAACAATCGAACCGACAAACATTAATCCAAGAATTTACATTTTCAGCATACATAGATTTCAACCCGCAAAGATGTATGCAGATAAATGAAATACGTATTTTACATTAAAATACATTTTTCTGATTACTATACAAAGAATTACATATTGTTATTCTTCTCTCCCTTCACTGCATAGTGGGTCTCACAAGACCCAAACTGAGTTCTGCGTATTATAGCGGTGTGAAATTAATTTTCCATGGCTGCATGATGTCCCTTGTAATACCCAAACCGTGAGCAAATGTTAGCTCATGAATCATCCACTAGGTGTCAGCAGTTGCCAGTCTATAAGGGTTTTATATTATGAAAGCACAGCAACAGCTGATCTTGTGCAAGTTGTTTTTTTAGATTTTGTGTTTGCGGTTATTCCAAGGCCTAAGTGCAATTTAAAAAATATAAGTGATATTTGATATGTTTTAAAATTAGTGTAAACTGTTTGTTTTCATAATTATTTTAGTTTATCGTCAGATATTTCCTGAAAAGTGTTTGTACCTCGTGAGACCCACTGTGCATTACGTACTCGATTGGTAGTTGAGGTTATGTTTGATTGTTTACAAAACTAGCTGGTGGTGTGTGTTTATATTTTCATTTTGAGCGTGTTTTCTGCTGTCATTTTGAGATTTATTCATATATTTTTGTTTTTTATATTTTATATATTTCATTTATTTTACATTTCTTGAACTAGTTTCATTATAAAATATTAAAAATGTCTAATAAATTTCTGTCAGATGAAGAGATTATTGCCATGGTAAACATACCTTTGGCAATACCATTAGATAGTGATGATGAACTTGATATCTCTGATGACGAATTTGATAGTGAAGATAATCCGATATCCAAAACCCCTATTGTCAGATTGTCGGATTTAACCCCACTTCTTGCCTATATACCACCACCGTCAGAATCAGAACTTTTAGTCCCAGTGTCTGTGCCTAACTTGGAAAAATGTGATGATTATCAATCAGAACTACTAGTTACCTGCGAGCCATCAACTTCTACACAACCAGCTATTTTGAATGAGCCATGTGTAAGAAACAGAAAAGGTACAAAACGCAAATTACCTGCTACAGAGCAGCCTACCAACGGACATGAAGTAACAGCCTCTATCGAACCACCAGGTATTGTAAAATTTAGAAATGTTATTTGGAAGAAAAGCAAAATGGAAAGGCAAAAAGAGGATATTGAATTCTCTGGCATAAGTACTTTACCAACAGAAATATTTAATTTACAAACACCCTTGCAATTTTTTAATTTTTTTGTTACTGAAGAATTATTAGAGCATATTTGTAATGAGACACATAAGTACAGTATTCAATTAGATGTTAATAAGCCTTTTCATCTCACAAAAACTGAACTTAAAAAGTTTCTAGGTATTTGTGTTATGATGTCATTAATTCATGTTCCTAACTGCAGAAATTACTGGAATGAGGTTCTTGGAAATAGAACAATAATTGAAACTATGCCTGTAAATCAGTTTGAAAGTATTAAAAAATACTTACACTTCAATGATAATGACACTGCTGTACCATTTAATGATTTTAGGCATGATAGACTTCATAAATTAAGGCCATTTCTGGATTCTATTAATGAGAGGTTTGCTTTGGTACCTCTTGAAGAGTCACTTGTTATCGATGAGCAAATGTGTGCTACAAAGGCGAGTCATTTTCTAAAACAGTTTATGCCTGCAAAGCCACACAGATGGGGATACAAACTTTTCATTCTTGCTGGAGTAAGTGGCTTTGCAAACAAAGTAGAAGTATACACTGGGTTAGAAAATGATCCTCTGCTTCGAGCTCAACTGGGAGAACGAGACTTAGGACCAAGCGCAAATATAGTTTTAAGACTCTCTCGAATGATTCCGAACAACTGTCACTACAAGCTATACTTCGATAATTATTACACAACTCTTCCTCTTCTTGTGGAACTGGAAAAGAGACAGATCCATGGTCTGGGTACCTTTCGCAGAAATCGATTTCCTGGCATTAAACTTCTTAATGAAAAGGATATGAACAAAATGCCTCGTGGGTACTCTGAAGAGTGCACTACTTCAATTGAAGGAGTAGAGATATCAGCAGTAGGCTGGAAAGATAACAGAACCGTTACTTTGGCCTCAACATTTGTAGGAGAAGAACCTAAAACATTAGTTAAAAGGTATGATAGGAAAGAACGCAAAACAATTAATGTCGACTGTCCCCAAATAGTTACTGTATACAATAGACACATGGGAGGAGTTGACCTATTGGACAGCATGATTGGTAGGTATAAGAATATTTTAAGAAGCAAAAAATGGTATTTCAGGTTATTTTACCATTTAGTAGACTTGGTAATTGTAAATTCCTGGTTGCTGTATAAAAGAAATTGTTTAGAAGGAGGTGAAAAAGCTAAATTAGGACTTGCTCAGTTTCGCACAGAAATTGGTGTAGCCTTATGCAAATATGGGCAACCCATCACTCCATCAAGAGGTCGGCCACGAAATGAAGTAGAAGAACAGATACAACTAAAAAAGAAAAAAGGTCCAGCAGCTACAGCACCACCGAGAGATGTGAGACTGGATCAAACATCACATTGGCCCCTCTTTTGTGATACACGTCAGCGTTGCAAATTACCAGGATGTGGTGCTAAAACATTTTCTAAATGTACTAAGTGTGATGTCCACTTGTGTCTCCACAATAAAAAGAACTGTTTTTTAACATATCATAATAATTAAAATCACAATATATGAAGAAAAGTTTTTTCGGCAACATTTACTTTTACAATTTTATATAAAATAATAAACTTTCGTTATAAATATTTAATAATTGTTATAATTTGTAGGAGATAGTTCAGCATTTTATTAGTGAGCATGTGTTATTATATGTGATAAATTATGTGACTGTATGAAAAAAAAAACAACTTTACAAGTAGCCCTACATATGATGTTGTACCAATACAAATTATCGCCTGATGCACAGTGTCCCTCGTGAGACCCAAACCAATTTTTGGGCCGTGGAAGTAAATCAAGGTGAGTAAAAATTTTTTGAACATTTTTCCTATTGTTTAGGATGCATTCTGCATGTAGTAATCTTTTTTCATCACAAAAGAAAAAGTTATGCAGTGAAGGGCTATTTATGTTTCCAATTGTAATGGAGTGTTATACTCAGCATAAAAGAAGGACAATAGTTTCAATACCACATAAGAAAGATCTTTTATAAAAAGGTGACAGCACGTGCTGAAAACCGTATGCTTTCGGTATTCACGAAGATGAAGATTGTACAGCAAGCAAACAAATTGTCAATAAAAGATATGGACTTTTTTGGCAGGTGACGAAGGCAGCACTGATCCGCTATTACCGAACAGTATTCGTTGTATACATTGCACACACATGTTAGGTTAAACGCAACCTCTATACAAAAACAGATATCGGATTTAAATAATAATTTCGTGCTTACAATATATACTACCTATGTACACAAATTTAAAATATAGTTTACTGACCATTGTAATACAAGAGGTCATTGACATGACTTTACAGTGGTTTAGCATAGTTACTCATGTTAGGTTGAACGCAACACACACACACACACACACACACACACACAAGAATCAGATTTTTTGTATACGTTCTAGGTGAAAAACTACTGGGGTGTCTCTGACTTTAGTTGGAAATAAATAACATTACAGATATTGATATGGTACTATGAGTAGCCTATACGTGAATACTATACATCAGACTGCATGTATCTGTCATTAGCAATCTAACGTTACGACGGCAGCATAACGATAATGAAAGCCATACATTATCGTTTGCTAACGTTTGTATTTTATCTAAGCTATGTTAACTTCACACACACACACACACACACACACACACACACACACACACACACACACACACACACACACACACACACACACACACACACACACACACACACACACACACACACACACACACACACACACACACACACACACACACACACACACACACACACACACACACACACACACACAATCAGGTCAATGACTGCTACGTGCTGTCACCAGCTAAACCAGTGTAAAGTCGTGTCAATGACCTCTTGTATTACAATGGTCAGTAAACTATATTTTAAATTTGTGTACATAGGTAGTATATATTGCAAGCACGAAATTATTAGTTAAATCCGATATCTGTTTTTGTATGGAGGTTGCGTTTAACCTAACATGTGTGTGTGTGTATGTGTGTGTAATGTATACAACGAATACTGTTCGGTAATAGCGGATCAGTGCTGCCTTCGTCACCTGACAAAAAGTAGTTTTTCACCTAGAACGTAAACAAAAATCTGATTCTTGTGTGTGTGTGTGTGTGTGTGTGTGTGTGTGTGTGAAGATAACATAGCTTAGGCAAAATACAAACGTTAGCAAACGATAATGTATGGCTTTCATTATCGTTATGCTGCCGTCGTAACGTTAGATTGCTAATGACAGATACATGCAGTCTGATGTATAGTATTCACGTATAGGCTACTCATCAAGGCCACACTATACTACTGGCCGGAGTCACCCCCTCCACTCCACGTGCCACGTCACAGTAGGCGCCGGACCGTTTCGCGCCACCAGCCCAATGCTTTTTAGTCAGTATACACTTACACACATGTTTCTATTCGTATACGAAGTTTTGCTGCAACTGTTTTTCATTCAGTACATTTGTGATAATAATATTAAAACATGCCAACTTCATGCTGCGTACCAGGATGCAAAAGCAATTATAACACAGATAGTTCAGTGAGTGTTTTTAGATTCCCGGAGGATCCTATCCAGTGTCAAAAATGGCTAAATGCCATTCACAGAGCAAACTTCACGCCCAGCAAACGATCTGTTGTTTGCATTCGTCACTTCGACGAACGTTATATCGTGCGAGAGGACTCGGTGACAAAACCCGACGGCACCGTCTTGACTGTAAAACGACAGCGTGTGAAATTAGCTGCAGATGCATGTCCAACAGTTTTTGAAAACCAACCCGTATATTTGACGAGAACTCTACCTCCCCCTCGAAGAGACCCTGCAAGCAGGAGAGAGGAAATCCGGCAGCGAGAAGATGATCGGAAGAGCCAAGTAAAGATATTAGACACTATAAATAGCTTAAGTGATATTAAAGAAAGATATAAACTTAAGTGTGATGACCATGCCATTAAACATTTTCATTTGCACGCCAGTGAAGACACTTTAAATTTTTTCTCTGTTTATCAAACCAAAAGAGGTAATGTTAAAGTATTGATAAGTCTACTTATAAGTAACGATTTGTCTTTTAATGTATTATCAAGAGATGACATAATTATTAACGATGATCCAAAGATTTTAGAAATTAGTTATGGTAGAAAACGTCTATGCTTATGGTCACAGTTAAACGCTTTACTCCAATACTTATTTAATGAGAACAGGCAGATTAATATTAATTGTAGTACTGAAGACCACATCAGCTCTGTAAATAGTTCTCTCGGTAGTCTAATTGATGACTGTTTGGATAATCCTGATGTAAGCAAAAGGTTAACATTTTTACAGGAACAATTTAATTTACTATTCAAAAAGAAAGTCAGTTATTGTGTAAATACTTTAGTTTGGTTCGCTACTTTACTTTTTGCTTTCCCAGGATCCTATAACTATATCAGGGTAGCTAAGCTTCTGACAATGCCACACCCAAAATATTTAAATAAATTTACTTTTAAATTAGGAGTTAACACTTCAGGTTTACAATCTGGCCACACGGACTACTTAAAGAAAAAAGTTAGTGTCCTTGAAGAAAATGAAAAGTTGTGCTGCCTACTCCTTGATGAAATTTATGTTAAGCCCGAAATCACTTATAAGGGTGGGAAGGTTGAGGGTCTAGTAGTTAAAGACCAAAATGCACCAGAGCCTGCAAGTACAGTCCAAGTTTTTATGATTTCCTCAATTATGTCCAAATACAAAGATGTCGTTGGGTTGTTCCCTACTAAAAATTTGTCTAGTGATATGCTGTTCACCTTAACAAATCTAGTAATAAAACTACTTACTGAGATAGGGTTTAAAGTATTTTGTTTGATATCTGATAACAACAGGGTAAACAGAAATACGTTTGAACGATTTTGTGGAGGCACTCTTCAAACAAAATTTGTAAACCCTTACTGTGAGTCACAGAATATTTATGTTATGTTCGATCCAGTTCACTTGTTTAAATGTATTAGAAATAACTGGTTAAACCAAGTAGATAACAGACAAACATTTGTGTTTCCAAATTTCGACAAAAATGACGTAAAAGAAATGGCTTGTGTATCAGATCTCAAAATCTTACATTTAAGTGAGGAAAATAACTGTGTTAAACTGGCTCCTGCACTGTCAAAAAAAGTGTTATACCCAACATCAATAGAGAGGCAAAATGTTCATTTGTGCTGTAGGTTATTCGACGAGAAAAATATTGCTGCTTTGAATGAAAATTCGTCATTGACTAAAACAGAAACTAAGAGTAGTACAGCACATTTCATTCAGGTCATTTTAAAGTGGTGGAAGATTGTCAACGTAAAACATATGTACAGTGGAGTTAAATTTAATGACGAAAACTTTAAACCAATCCAGTCTGTAACAGATACTAATTTTGTTTTTTTGAAGTCTTTTAGTAAATGGTTAGTTAAATGGGATGAACTTGTTATTCAAGGGCAAAAGCTAAAAGGAGAGGGAAATTAACCAATGAAACACATGTAGCATTGCTACATACTGTTAACACTTTAATGGAGATTATTTCGTTTCTCTTAGGAGACATGAAATTGTCATATGTTTTACTTGGCAAATTTCAGACCGATCCGTTAGAGGCCAGATTTAGCCAGTATAGACAGATGAGTGGTGCATGTTACCATGTATCAGTCAAGCAGGTTTTGGAATCAGAAAAAAAACTAAAAACTTTGAGTTTGATTGATATTTACTCCTCTAGACACAGTAAAGTATGTATCAAAGATTTATTTATTTCCACATCAGACTGTGAAGAAAGCGATAGTAATGATATGCATGACAACAGTAATCAAATTTTTGATGACCTGCAGGTAGACATAACTGATGTTACCTTATCAGAAAATGACACTTTAGGCCTTGTTTATATTGGTGGTTACTTGGTACACAGTATTTTAAAAAATAACTCTTGCACTGGGTGTACAGATTTCTTTAGTACAACAAATACCGAGTCTACTGTTGTACCACAAAAGGACAATTACTATTTTAATGTTATTAATAGAGGATCTTTAAAATACCCTTCAGATTATGTGATGGAAGTACTAAATTTAGCTTTCAAAGTGTTTACATTAATTGTATCTGACAGATACGAAACACAGTTTTTATTGTCCACTAATCAGAGAGTAGCGCTAAAATCCACTGTTTTAGGTTTTATTGACATCCATCATCCACATAGAAATTGTAATATATGTAAAATTAATTTTAACAAACTTATCGATAAATGTTTATTTTCCTTTTGTAACATCTTATTAAACAATTATTCAAAATCTCGTAATGACAAATTCAATAAAAAAAGGAAAGATGCTCAGAATGATGTCAAATCGGACAAAAAGAGAAAAATACACAAATTTTAGCCAAGTTCAGCGTTAACTTAGATAAATGTTAGACACAGAATTGTTAAGTTAGTCTAAATAACTTTATTGTAAGTAGATTTGAAATTACATGTAAATATGTTAGACGTAAGGCAATACGAGATTGTAATGCACCATCTTCAAATGATCAAATATTGTTGTAAATAAATACTGAGCAGTTAGTAATCGGTTATTTCTTTAATTTTTCTGCTTACCCCGCTTCTGATACTACTTATCATACATAGTATAAAATCTTGTACAATACGAAAGTTTGGCTGTTTATCTACATAAAGAAACTTGAAAAGTTATTTCCCCGATAAGCTGTCAATTACCTTGATTCACAGCTTTTTTACATCCTTCGTGTAAATTGCACTTTCTCAAATGCTAAATATAACTGTTGTTGTTCACAAAACTCTACATTTTTTCATACCAAGGTCTTTGTTAGTTCATACAGATTACAACCATATAGGACATCTTCAGGTAAACCATTACAGGTGTGTGTAGGAAAGGTTATTTGAGCACGCGACACAGTAAACAGCATTAGCGGCTGTGTTTCGTTTCGGCGTCTAGTGTGACGTCACGTTTCCAGCACTCCGGCCAGGAGTATAGTGTGGCCTTGCTACTCATAGTACCATATCAATATCTGTAATGTTATTTATTTCCAACTAAAGTCAGAGACACCCCAGTAGTTTTTCACCTAGAACGTATACAAAAAATCTGATTCTTGTGTGTGTGTGTGTGTGTGTGTGTGTGTGTTGCGTTCAACCTAACATGAGTAACTATGCTAAACCACTGTAAAGTCATGTCAATGACCTCTTGTATTACAATGGTCAGTAAACTATATTTTAAATTTGTGTACATAGGTAGTATATATTGTAAGCACGAAATTATTATTTAAATCCGATATCTGTTTTTGTATAGAGGTTGCGTTTAACCTAACATGTGTGTGTAATGTATACAACGAATACTGTTCGGTAATAGGGGATCAGTGCTGCCTTCGTCACCTGCCAAAAAAGTCCATATCTTTTATTGACAATTTGTTTGCTTGCTGTACAATCTTCATCTTCGTGAATACCGAAAGCATACGGTTTTCAGCACGTGCTGTCACCTTTTTATAAAAGATCTTTCTTATGTGGTATTGAAACTATTGTCCTTCTTTTATGCTGAGTATAACACTCCATTACAATTGGAAACATAAATAGAGAAGAATAACAATATGTAATTCTTTGTATAGTAATCAGAAAAATGTATTTTAATGTAAAATATGTATTTCATTTATCTGCATACATCTTTGCGGGTTGAAATCTATGTATGCTGAAAATGTAAATTCTTGGATTAATGTTTGTCGGTTCGATTGTTTCCCTAATTTTGGTTAATGTACGAAAATACTTTCAGTATCGCTAACTTCTTAAAGCTTTAAGCAGTGAGGGAAAGCTTTTCCATCACGGTCGATGACCCCTTGGGTTAAGCTGGTGTTGTAAGTTACTAAAATCATAACAAATATTTTCATCCTAAGCATGTATTACTGTTTAGTAATAATTACAAACCAACAAAGGGATATACAGTTTGATGCTTTATGATTTTGTAAAATGTCTATATATACAAATAATATTATGAAATTACACTCTTCCCACGAACGGAATTCATAATGTTTGTCGATTCGATTGTTTTCCTAATTTTGGCTAATGTACGAAAATACTTTCAGTATCGCTAACTTCTGAAAGTTTCCACTGCGGACAATGACTCTTGGGTACATGACTTACATCGACTTTCAAAACGAACACGCTAAGCTACCCCTACCCTACCGTTGTAAGATACAACAATATATATACGTGAAGAATGCAATTAGCCTTCATACCTCATTGTGAAATCGATAATTGCGTACATCAACATTTAAGAGGTGAGTAAAAAGATTTGAATACGTTAATAAGTGAACATTGTTATTGAAATTACAGCACTTCTAATCAACATAGTTGTTGTAAATATTTAAACGTAAAATTATTCACATTAAAACATTATCAAGTGCATTATTTATTGAATTTAATACATGGCTTGTTCAAATAAGTAAAAACATCGCTAAGTGTGTGCGTGTGTGTATGTTTGTACGGATTTATTCTCAGTTGTATGTGGCGGTACAGTTATTCTTACACAATTAGATCTCGGTAGCTCACATACACAATCATGTTCACTAAAATAATTGATCTGTTGTGTTTGATATTTCTTTGTATTCATACACAGTCTTTTTATATTCAATCTATTATTATTATCTGAAACAGAAACAGAACGTTATATAGATTCGAGTTGTAAGTAAGACGCTGTTGTGAAGTTCACCGGTTATATATATATTGTAGCGTGACAGATAATCCACACAAATGCATTACTCAATGATCATTAATAAAGCTCTAATATATGGAATATCCAGATGAGAATTAATTAAAATGCACTATTTACTAATATATTCACAAGAAAAGTTGAATAAAGAAAATTTCTGCAAATAATATAAAATAATACAAATTTAAAAACCCAGAAGACTAAAAATAATAATAACAAAATTACCCAGGTAAGATAGAAGCAGGCAATTAATATACCCCGTCAAAGAAACCAGACCAGAAAAAACAAAGATACAGAAGACAGAAGAAGGAAGAATAATTAAAACTACTACTACTGAACAAGGAAGAAAGAAGAACAATCAAAGCTACTGAAGACAGAAGAGAGAAGAAAGAAGAACTAATTAAAACTACTACTACTGAAGAAAGAAGAATAATCAAAGCTACTGAAGAAGGAAGAAAGAAGACTAATTAAAACTAAAGAAGAGAGAAGACTAACTAAATCTACTGAAGAAAGAAGAAGGAAGAATAATTAAAACTAGAGAAGAAAGAAGAATAACCAAAACTACCACTACTAAAGAAAGAAGAAAGAAGAATAATTAAAACTAGAGAAGAAAGAAGAACTAATTAAAACTACTACTACTGAAAAATGAAGAAAGAAGAACAATCAAAGATACAGAAGACAAAAGAAAGAAGAAAGAAGAATAATTAAAACTAGAGAAGAAAGAAGAACTAATTAAAACTACTACTACTGAAGAAAGAAGAATAATCAAAGCTACTGAAGACAGAAGAAAGAAGAATAATTAAAACTAGAGAAGAAAGAAGACTAATTAAAGCTACTACTACAGAAGAAGGAAGAAAGAAGAACAATCAAAGATACTGAAGAAAGAAGAAAGAAGAACAATTAAAACTCAAAGAAGACAGAAGAACAATCAAAGCTACTGAAGACAGAAGAAGGAAGAATAATTAAAACTAAAGAAGAAAGAAGACTAATTAAAACTACTACTACAGAAGAAGGAAGAAAGAAGAACAATCAAAGCTACTGAAGACAGAAGAAAGAAGAATAATTAAAACTAGAGAAGAAAGAAGACTAATTAAAGCTACTACTACAGAAGAAGGAAGAAAGAAGAACAATCTAAGCTACTGAAGAAAGAAGAAAGAAGAACAATTAAAACTCAAAGAAGACAGAAGAACAATCAAAGCTACTGAAGACAAAAGAAAGAAGAATAATTAAAACTAAAGAAGAAAGAAGACTAATTAAAACTACTACTACAGAAGAAGGAAGAAAGAAGAACAATCAAAGCTACTGAAGACAGAAGAAAGAAGAATAATTAAAACTAAAGAAGAAAGAAGAAGGAAGTGAGACGACCCATATAAAACAAAAACCCCATAGGGAAAGAACCCCAAAAACCCGAAAACCAATAAATGCCCAAAAAAGAAAGTATAACACATTAAAAAACCATATCACTGTAAAACTGACAAAAAACTAAAAGTGTTAGCAGTAGTAAATATTAGCGCATTCAAAAAGTTATTGTGTAATGTGTATGAACAAATCTTCACAGTTCCCCCATGGTTGAATATTTCATATTAAAAATTAGAAAAAGACTAGTAAGTATAGTAATAATTCACCATGGAAAAGTGTAAGTGATCAAATTATAACTAATAAACTTTAAGAAAGGTGCATGAGTAGCAGTACAACGTAACAAACTTTAAGTTTTGTGAACGGTGTCTACTTTGATAATGAAGTAGTAATTTTTCTAATAAAAAGCTACTAAAACTGTATGAACATTCCATAGAATGGAATATAACTTAGATAGCCAGGGTTATACTTTAAGAGGGGGCATAAATCTTATAAAATGGGGAATTACAGAACTAACTGTTTATGATGAAGTTGTAGAAGGTATTAACAATTATATATGGATCCAAATGTTGGGTTCCAATTAAATATAACATTTAGATAAGTAAGGGTTAGTCATAAGAAATATTAGTATTATAATTGTTATTTTATTGTTCATGTTAATTTAGGAATGCATTATCTAAAATTAGATATCATTCCAATGTTGTAGAAATACTTTTTATTATGTTATTAGGTGATATACCAAAACAATGTTATTAAGAACACCAGTTTTATATATCTGGGTGTTATATTTTAATTGTATAATCTATAATTACTGTTATGCCAGATCAGAGAACTAATTTTTAATCAAATATATCAGAGTCAGAAGTCAGAGAAGGAAATAAAATAATTACATTAGTAAAACATTCTGCAAATAGCCACAATTCAAATCTAGGCAATATAATAAAGTTAAAATGCAGAATAATTAATAAACCTAATCTTATAAACCAGTCAAACTGACAATATTTAGGCAAGATACACCCAACATATTAAATACTATGTAAATAAGGCTTTCTAAAGACATGGTCATTCTATGAGTAAAATTATTTATTTGTATAATGAAATACCATTTGAAACTGAAATAGATTCACTAACATGATCATAAGGGGAGTCATATACAACTGAATTGTATGAAAAAACCATCATTAGTATACTAAATTGCAATATAATTAGTGAGAATTGATAATTATACGAATTTCAGATTTAATAGAATAATAATTATATTAGGGAAAATGGCTATTATTTACATAGCAGACAGGAAGTATAATTTTAGGCCTACCTCCCAAAAAAAATTATAAGAAATATAATTTTCAGATAAAACTTTGTAACACCAACTTAATTACTATCAAAATAAGTAGAATAGAATCGTGAACACGAATATGTATTTAATATTACAAACAGTTAACTAATAACAGAATTATTTTTTGAGCATAGTGTACTATTTTAAAACGTGTCGGAAGTTAAGGCGATGTGAAACAATGTATTAGATATATTATATAGGCTAAGATTTTCATGAGACGAAGGAAATCCACACAGTTCATTATTATACCTTGAAGAGAGCACTTCTTGTGAATATTTGATTGAACCAACCTTTAATGGACGTTATGTTACAACGGAATTCTGAATCATTTTATGTAAACTAAATTTTTAACTATTTTAATGAAAGTAAAGTGGTGAAGTTGACCCACGAACTACATAACACCTATAAACGAAATCACATATAACCAATTACATGAAATAACACTGAAATCGCATCAAACACCAAGTGAAAATTCGAGGTTAACTGACACGCACAAACATCGGTAGATATACCCATTTAACAACATTTTTATACAAAGTGAACGATTCCTGATACACCAGTGACAATAAACTATACCCCAGAAGATCATATACCATAGCGAAGAACATTTAACCGAAGAAAGGCCATATTATCTCAACAAGTACGTTGTTTACATTAGAAGCTTTCAACGCGCATGCGTCAGGCGGCCATTCTGATCCAGTTCCGTCACCTCAATTAGAGACGACTAGGCTGCTTTCTGGTTTGAACAAAATTATATATAAACTTTTATTATTAATAATTACCAGTATATTGTTTAAATTTAAGACCTTTTTTGAATTGTGTTATACTTTCATGTCCCTGACCTTCTCTGGCTTTTTATATAAATAACCGTTCAAAGAACCTGTTTAAATAATACAATTGTAAAACTTCTAATATCGACCGACCCAGAGCGAGTCGATATGGCTTGCAACCTCGATTAATTAATCGACCAACCTTATTATTGTATTTAATAAACGTATTTGTTTGTTTTTTGGTAAATTGGAGTTGATTTCTCTTATAAAAGGACATAATCATTTATTAACCAAGAAAAATAGATAATCTTTAAAGGCAGTATATGCGAAACTACAACATTTCAAGAGTAAGAAGAAGAGAGCCGTTTTCGCCTAACTTGAAGTTAATTGGATTATCTTTTTAACAAATTTACCGAACAGAAATTTATTACCAAATTAAACACCTTACTATTATAATTATAATTACGATCCACAACCTCAATTTATTCCTAAATATTAAGCACATAAATACTTCGAAAATATTTTTTCCGAAATTATTTTTTTTATAAATATAAATTTTAAATTTATATTTTGTTTCAATTTGCTACACAGCAAAATACACTTTATTTAATTGATGGTAATAACATCCCAATTACCAATAACAAAGACCAGGAACTTTACCAAATCGACGATTCCCAGAGCGGAACGTCACTACTACACATACACACCATAAAAATTATCCTGGATAATATTATACCAGAACACTCTACAATTACAATTATAGTATGGTTTTATTACCAAAGCGAAGATCAACAGTAAGAGCTTAGAAGACAAGAAGATATTAGCTACATTACTACACACAATAGTGAGAGTACAATTCTCATACATCAACTATTTATTTATTTTTTATATTTAATATTTATCGTATTATTACAAAATTGGCGAGTCCAACTTGTGGGGCTCGATTACCGCAGAATACCAGAACAAGCAACACTTTATAAATTTAATTATAATTTGTAATAAATAAGTTATATATTACAATATATATAGTGCGAGCGTCGATGTGTGTGCAACTGTACTAAAAAAGCTGTTTGTGCATGCGCAAATAATTCAAATGCACATACGTAGATGACTGAAAAAGAGATGATTTACATAATAAATGTACGCTTAGACCAATAGATTCTGCGTCGTGCCTTCAGGGTTATCAAATTTCCAAAAACTTTCAACTGGTTGGCCATTAGCTAAAACATAGTGGAAAACTATAACTAACTGAAATACAGACGGGATGTCTGATGTTTCGTCCACAATCAAAGAAACATACTGTGCAGTTTTTATTTCTTAAAGTGAACATAATTTTATTGTATGTACAGATTTTATTTAAACGGAAAATTATTCACATTAAAACATTATCAAGTGCATTATTTATTGAATTTAATACATGACTTGTTCATATACGTAAAAACATCGCTAAGTGTGTGCATGTGTGTATGTTTGTACGGATTTATTCTCAGTTGTATGTGACGGTACAGTTATTCTTACACAATTCGATCTCGGTACAATTTGGTTGAAAGCCTTATGTATATATAGCACATAATATATATATAGTACTGAAGCAGGTACTGTTATTATAGGAACAAGAAGATGAATACTTCTCAGAACATTGAACTTAAATGGTTAACTGTAGCCAAACATACCGCCAGTAAACGAGAGGGACACGAGCAGAAGGTTAACAACAAGAACATTGAATTTAAATGGTTAACTGTACCCAAACAGGCTGCCAGTACACATGAGCAGAAGACTAACTGCAAAAATTTCAAGAAATTCCGTAAAGTATGTCTTTTCTCTTATTTGTCAATCGTAAGCAATTATACGGTATTTTAAATTAATAAAAGAGTAATATTTATATCATTAATACTGAAACATAATTTTATTGTATGTACAGATTTTATTTAAACGTAAAATTGTTCACATTAAAACATTAACAAGTGCATTTAATACAGGACTTGTTCAAATAAGTAGAAACATCGTTGTGTGTGTGTGTGTGTGTGTGTGTGTGTATGTTTGTACGGATTTATTCTCAGTTGTATGGAGCGGTACAGTTATTTTTACACAATTAGAGCGCGGTACAAATTGGTTGAAATGACAAACACGTTGAAAGCCTTTTGTATATATATATATATATATATATATATATATATATATATATATATAGCACATAATGTATATGACTACTTTTACAACTGCTATGCAGAGAGAAAATTTATTCAGACACATGTTTCGTCCAGCCACAACAGATTTTCTCAACGAATATATATATATATATATATATGTTTCCTTTAATTGAAACAATTACAACAAAATGTTTACTAGTGTAAGAAAATTAATTATTGTTTGTAGCTGTTGAAACACAAACAACTTTTGTTGTTGATGACGTGATTTTCTTCACCAAAAGTATGACTTTGTACTGTTTTGAGCTCTGGTAAATTTATCTTTAGGAGGACGTTGTTCTCTGGTAATGT